>CM029595.1:70660981-71155981 GCA_017311375.1 Mytilus coruscus | reverse complement strand
CAAGTCGTCTGTTTAGCTTTAAGTTCAGTTTAACTGTCAATGGTGTTCAAACTATGTATTGTATTTTACATGTAAGTTTATTATCCTTATTCGGTTAAACTGCGTTTACTTTTTTTTTAAATAAACTGAGTATTATGATTTACGTGATTTTTTCAACTTTCCATCGCCAACATTCAGTTTTCAGCAGTCACGTACCCTCTGTCCCATCATATGGTGTTTTAAAAATTGCAATTGATACGTTTCACTCGTACAATTTAACTTTTACGGACGTCATTAGAGGTTTGTAGTCCTGACAAAAAAACTGCTCAAATCAAAAATAACAGAGTTATGAGAAAGAACGACTAAAATCGACACTGCATAAGTTTTACGATCACCATCACGAATTGGTTGATGGTTTAATGTGTCTCAACTCAATAGTGAAATGTTTCTGCAGTCGTAGATCTTAAGGTACCAGATAAATTGTCTGACCTGTATATTTACAGACTCTGTCTGATTCCCGATATTGACTTTTGACTGGGTGTGGGTTCGCATGGCGGATGATGCATGAATATCATGAGACGCTTATCGTGTCTAGCACCCGGTCCCCATTAATTTTGGTGTTCTTGCGATTCCCTATGTTTGTGCTTGTTACCTTGGTTTGTCTTCCTAATCGATTTATGACATTTAACATCGGAAAACTATTGTTGTCTTGATTTACATGTATCATTTCTACCCTTAGGTCTAGTTTAAGTAACCATCAAGATAAATACTTCTTGTAAAATACTGTATTTTTGTTTTTTGCAATGCGCAAATGTGTTAGAAAATTTTAATAAAATGAAGGACTTGCTCTTATATAGTTATATCTATATTGAAACAAATTTGACTTTAGGGCTAACACACTATGTAGGTATGGTTATGTATGTCGTTTGCTCGCTGTTTCAATGTTTCCTGTTAATCATATATATTATATTTCTAATTCCATTGATTCATGTGAAATGACATTGTATTGTACATCTATTATATGTAATATATAATTATATTTATGTCTATATATACATCAAAGATAGCTATCATGAATTACATATACCTGATATTATGTGTTATTTTTCATATTCATAGAACGTACATCGGTCAACATGCACTATCATAAGATGTTGTTTCTTCTTTATCATCTTGATAGAAATATATATTACTGTTCATGTGATACTTGTTTGATTATTGTAAAGAAGTGCATCATTATATTAATTAAGTTGAATTTCACGCAGATGTAGCTTTATGTCTCATTATATTAAAGTTTAAATTACATTTACACCATAGCATGCGCAAATTGAGTTAGAATACAATAATATTCATATCATAAAATGATGTTAATTAATAATATGAATAGCTTATCTTTACACTCGTAATCAGTGTATTGCATTGAAAATTATCTTACTTTTAGATAGTTTCGTTTTATATTTTCTTTTTTATCATGTTGACTTTATTAATTATTTTTTGTTCTATTTTTTCCCTCAATATCATACCTGCAAATTGGTCCAAGGTAAACCAGCTTCTAATTGGATAATCACCTACAAACCAATGTACAGTAAACCGTAAAGTTTTTATACAGTTGAACACAGGACGTATGATAGATGCTCCATGATATCTGGACTTACTACAGTTTATCAAACCCTTGCTGGTAAGATATTATTAAAATGAATCATAATATTGCACTTTCTTAAGTAGGAAACGATATCAAAATGTTAAACGATACCAAGCGCTCAGTAAAAAACAGACAATCGACAATAACAAAAACCATAAGACACAAAACGTGCAAAAGTAGTTACCGAAACACTATGCAAAATACTTACAGTTGAGAAACAATGCACGGAATAGAAAATACCAATGTTGAACTCAGATACCGTATAAGAATATTCACTTCATATCCGATTAAGTGCCCTGTTCCTGGCATTCGTTAAAAGTAAGTCCAATGGAAGGTAATGCTGTGCATTTTTTGTATGAAAAAAGTAAATGCAGTATGATTGCAATTGAAAACCATCCACAAAAATAAAACAGTTGACAAAGTCGTAAACGAGTACTAAACTCTGTAAGGTCATAAACATAAAGCAAGACACAATTAGGAGAATAATCTGATCTGTAAAAGTGCGTTTTATTTTATTTCAAAATCCAATTAAATATGAAAAAGAGAGGCGAAAGATACCAAAGGGACATTCACCAAACTGATTTTCACAACCGGGTTTTTATCATGTTGTTTTTTCCAGATTATTTGTACTAGTTTATTAAGGTGTAATACCACCAAATCATAGTACGTCAGATCCGGTTTCATACGAAAAAGGGTCGAAAAAAATATTCCCTTGAATTTGAAAGTTGTAGAAAATTAACCTTGCATTTCATTGCAGAAAAAAAAATAGTCATTAAAATATATCGTTGATGTTTCAAAGCACCATTTTTTTTTTATTTGGTGTTTCTGTAAAATATTTAGGAAATTTGAAGTTACATGATTACTAAAGCTTGTAAACAGAACAAAAAGGGGTGTAGCTTTGATTGGTTAACTTCCAATGATGGTTATTATCTAATATGCAATGAAATGTCATGTGAAACTTAGTACTAGACAGGATTAAAACTTTATTCGTGCCAATTATTTCTTCATTTGAAACAAAGATAAATTCTGCACATTTTTTTGGAAAAGTGCCAAGTTAACAAAGACAGATAGGGAAAACAATATTGTATTACTCCTTAAGTTTAGTTTGTAGTTCTTTCTGGATTGTTAATGTTCAAATTTAGATTTATTTGTTTATGAAACTGTCATAGAAAACCAACCATACAGAAAAACCAAAATACACCTAGCCGTCCGCGTACAGTCTTTAAAATCCGGAAAAATGTGAAAAAAGTGGTCATATATATTCATATGTAATAATGAGTTTTAATCCATTATCATCAGTTGAAAGTTATACAATACAACCGTCTTCATATTGATCTCGTGCGTGCGTAGTTCTACATCCAAATCTTTCAAAACGCAATGTATTGTTTATGCAGTTTTTTACAGCCGGACAATACCTCTGATGAATGCAGCTGAAATAACAGCTATTTCTTGGTGTTACTGTGGCCTGACTTTCAATCATGTAAATAATTTTCAAACCAATGAAATAGGCTTCCGGCTTCCGGCATGTCATAAGCTTTCAGTTTGCATATAAACATGATAAAACCTATATGCCAAACTTTTTCAAAAGCTTTAGAATAGTCACGGAAATTGTATCCAGTAGTTATTATCTACATTATGCGATCGATATGTGTGACAAAATAAGAAAGCTTGACATTAAACATGGATGTTTATTAAAAGGGAATCATCTTCTTTTTATTCAATTGCATCAATACGATTAATTCCAATACCATCTTTAACATATACAAGTAAACCACCACCAAAACAATTTCTATCTTTTCTTACGATATTTCAAGAGAAAGAAGAATCTATTTGTATATCGTCATCAACAATGTTTGAATCTAAGTGCGTTTTTTACAATGTAATATAATCAAATTCATCGCAAAATTATTTAAAAGTTCTAGTTTATTTCTGATGGATGTAATGTTGAAAGTACACATGTATATACATTTTCTTGTGGTCCTTTATCGTTCAATGACGGTGCATTCGATTCATTACGAAAATTTGGACCTGGGTTTGTTTTAACATTTTCAATCATGAGGTTAAAATGCAGTACGTACAACAGAAAAATACTGTCTGATCGTTGATGAACTGTTTGTTCAACATAGAGTGAAGATTAGGAGACTGCAGCAAAAAAAAAATAATGCAAAACAAATAATGTTGAAAAGTTTAAAAGGCAAAAAAAAAAAAAAAATGAGCCTCACATTTAGCATGTATATGGAAGTCATAATCAGGAGATTATGCATTATATTCAGAAATAAACTAATTAAAACTGGATTTGATATTAAAGAAAGGAAACAGTATAATTGTAAATGAGACAACTATCCATCAGAGACCAGCAGGCGTGGCTGTACTTAAGTTTTGTAACTAAAAGTTTTATTTCCAGATCGCTCAGGAAATTTACTAAAAAGATCATTATTTCTGTTATCATAATCATTGTTGTTTTAAATAGTATCACAAATTTCTTGAGATGCTATATAACAAACAAAATAGACATTACCACAGCATAGACAATAAACATTAAAGTACATATTATTACAGTATACACTTGTATGACAGTTGTTTATAGTTCCGTTGTGTAGTCAAAATTGGATGAGCAACTCAAACAGTTGGTTAAATAAATTTCATCTCAAATTGAAAAAAAGGATATATATATATGATCTACACAGAAGCAATACTTAGTATTGTGTAATGAAAATTCTGAAACACAAACAGTGAAGTCACAATTAAATGGTTAATTTTTTCCAGATTAAATTTTAAAAAGAAACATGCAAAAAGTAAGAAGATGCTGCATTGTACATAAATATATAATGTTATCATTATTCTGCCTGTAATGGAGTAACGTAACCATGAACAATTTTTGTATGAATACTGTTTGCATGGCAAAGTATCATTCATCTTTTGTTTAAGAAAATCGTGTTACACGGCTAGTTAACGTAATAAAATTAGTATACAGTACAAATCAAGGGGTGTTTATCCTGCAGTATTTTATTGACCGTGTATGCTCCATTGTCATACAATATTGATAAATTTAGAACATTTTACTCGTTAAACAAACAACTATATTTAATGCATAAATTTATTGTAAGGTGTACATGTCTGTCTGGCATGGTTCATCTGACATGTCTGACCTTGACCTCATTTGCATGGTTCATTGGTCAATGTTAAGTTTTCTCGGTTAAGACTGTTTCTTAGAAACTATAAGAGGTCAACTTATGTTTGGTTTATTGAATGATTGAAAGGTGTACATGTATTTCTCGTTTGGTTTATCTGACCTTGACCTCATTTTCTTGGATCATGTTAAGTTTATGTGTTACTTGTAGTAAAGCTTTATATTTAGGACTATCAACATAAAATCAGTGGTTAGTAAAGAAGACGAGACATTTCAGTATGTGCACTCTTGTTTCTGCAAGGATAGGCATATTTTGGGACCATGAAAATGTGTTGGTTAAAGCAGGATGTTGGAATTCTCAGGTGTCGGATTAGGCAGGTTACACTACAACTATCACATAAACTTAACATGATCCAAGAAAATGAGGTCAAGGTCATATAAACCAAACAAGAAATACATGTACACCTTACAATCATTAATACACTAAAATAGCTGACCTATTGCTTACAGTTTCAAAGAAAAGACTTAACCAAGAAAACTAAACATTGACCAATGAACCATGAAAATGAGGTCAAGGTAAATGAACCATGCCAGGCAGACATGTACAGCTTACAATTCTTCAATACACCAAGTATAGTTGACCTATTGAATATAGTATTAGAAAAAAAGACAAAAAACTTAACTTTGACCTACATTTGTTGTGAACCATGAAAATGAGGTCAAGGTCGAATGACACCTGCCAGCTAGACATTTACACCTTACAATCATTCCATACACCAAATAAAATAGACCTATTGCATACAGTATAAGAAAACAAACCAAAACACAAAATCTTATCTGTAACCACTGAACCATGAAAATGAGGTCAAGGTCATATGACACCTGACATGTACACCTTACAGTCCTTCCATACCTCCGAATATACTAGACCTATTGCTTAATGTATCTGAGATATGGACTTGGACCACCAAAACTTAACCTGATGATTGTGAGCAGAATAATGGCCCTTTGACTTAGAAAATTCACTTAAATAATCAGTTTTCAACCTTTTTTCATCGTGCTTGAAGAAGTTGACTTGCTATTTGTTTTATAGTTTACACAAGTTCTAGATCAAGTTAGTGTTGTATTCCAATACAATGAATTTTTATCCGGTATGGGACCACAGGCAATATACCTAGGTAAATAGGACATTTTTTTCTGAGACGTGCCTGTGTAGGGGACTCTGTATTGCCATGCAATACTCACAGAATGCTTGTTCATATTGTCCTTGTTATTCTAAATTATAATTTATATTATTTCAACTGTAAGTTGATATAACTGTCTTGCTTTAAAAAAAACAAATTAATGAAATTTTAGTTGAAATAATTTTATATAATTATCTATAGCTGATCAAACAATGTGCCAATTAAGCAAACAATACTTTTTTTTAGGTTTGTTTGTAGTACTTACTAAACTTAAGTTTCAGTACTGCACTTAGTTTTATTTCAACAGACTTTTAGCCTTCCTGGCCTATTTACTTAGTTCGAATAAAAAGTTAAAAAAAACCTGAAAATAAACTGCTACCCTCTTCTCTTTGCTTCATATTCAACATTCATATGACATATATGCAAAATAGTTCTATTTACTTACTTTCTCTGTTATTTCTGTTGACAACTGAACTATGCTGTGCAAATTTGTATCAACATCTGGACACTGAAAAAATACATATATATGATTTTGTTGTCTTAATATGAAATAAGAGTACTGTAAATTCAGAAATTATTGTGTGCGTTTATTTAGGCGATTTTCAAGAATGAAAAAAAAAACGATTAATTATCGTGATTTCGAATAAAACTGCATCCAGATCTAGGCGAATTAGAATGCAAGTTCTTATTATTGTGATACCCATACAGTCCATAGGTCACTGATGCCCAACTTGCACTATCATTTTCCATGTTTAGCTGACCATAAAGTTGGGGTAAAATTTTCAATTGGTGATATATTTAGAAAGATAATATCACACGGAAAATGTGTATTTAGTATTATGTTGATTAGACAACTACCTTGACCAAAAACTATAACCAAAAACTAAAACCTGAAACTGGAAGCAGTCATGAGTGACGAGTATAAATTTTAAAGTAATTTTAAGGCCTAATATAGGCTGGGCCTAAATATGAAGCAGGATAATCAGTGTCATTTATTAGTGTCTTAAATTTCGAGCTCACTATATATGATTATGACTATGAGTTCTGAAAATTGATGAATCAATTATTGTTTAGAAACAGTACATTGTCAATATATAATTATATCTATAGGGAAAAAAAGACTTAATTATATTATTTTAAGCATGAATAGCTATTTTCTTTAACATACATTTTCTGTCCATGTTTCATCTGTAAAATCCTTTCCATGTTCAATATGCTGTGGAGACAAAAGTTTTGTCTACAATTCCTGCAAATATCTGAAAATAAATAGTCAAATGCATGCGTTACAAATGTGCATTAACTTTGATTGATATTTCTTAAAAGTAAAATATAGAAAACAAGATTGAACCCTATTTCTGGGTTACAACGGGCAACAAATCATTTGCTTCTTTTATATTTAATGGAAACAAAATTTCTGACGACTTCATTTTTTAGCATTTAGACCAATACTGGACATAATGCTGGAGTATACATCATATAATATCCATGATTACAAATGCGCACCATTTGATTTTAATAACACGTATAATAACAATTGTTAAAATAGAACAATGTTGACACTTTAGCATTCCATACTTGTAGATACACAAGTATCTATATTTAGTTGAAATAATGGGAGATAATCAGTGAATGTGTATGTAAACAATTATATTACGGTAATATTCATTTTATGACCATGAAATGATTCTTTTATAACAGAATTTGATTAATTTCTATTTACTTTATTATAACCATAACCAAGTTTGAATTTGATGAAATAAATTCAAAATATTATAATTTTGGAAATTTTCTAAAATGTTACTAGGTCTGTCTCACTGGGCTCTACGGCTACCCCAAGGGTTTATACATTACAAGGTAAGTTTGGTGTAAATATGCCTCCCCAACCACTCTACAATTATTAAAAGTGTTACTTGGCCTGTCATGCTGGTCTCTACAGTTACCCCAGGTGTTTATACATAGATTAATTGCAAGCGAAGCCTTCACCTTTCTACCACTAGGTGTCAATCCCTGCTTACATTGTCAGGTCCTAAATCTAAGACTACTTGCCTAGCTTTTTCAGCAGTTTTAAAGAGAGGGTGCACTCGAAGTTGAGGAAGAGTACCCAAATGTGACCCTTGTGTCATGTATCCCATCGGATCTCTCCGTGCTGTACAGTACCAGTTCGCTCAAGACAGGCCAGGAAACCACCTAGTTCTACAGGGCAATTATACAACATTTCATTTGGGAGGATAAAGATTCTATATATAAACAAATAATTCTTACGTGTTCCAACTGGCAAAACATATCCAGAATTTTGTTCACACGGAGAACCTGGTCGATGTTCAGTGTACGGTCCGCTGTTATAGCTGTTTTCTTGCTCCTTAACAGATTCTTATGAACATTGATCCCATCTGGAATTTCACAAGTGTTTTTCCTTTTCTTCGTTCAATGATGCTTTCAATGTGTTTCACATGATGGTTGCAAATACATGTTATGTTTTGAAAATTAATTAGTCAATTTCTGCCAAAAGTGTAGCTTGCGTTTCATTGTTGAAAGTTTTCAATAATATTGCAGTGTTTATGTCACAAATTATATTAGGAAATTGTTTTAAAATGAACAAGTAACATTCATAATTAATTCAGTCACATTCTCTAGAATATTTCAACGCTAATTGTTAGGAATAAGGAAGAGTGAACCAGAAATAATATATGATCAAGTTGTCTGCTAGAATGTTATTGCTGCTACTGTGTTTCTATCTCCTCAACAAAGATTTTCAAAAAGGGGAAATAACTCATTTTTCAAAATTACATCCAGATTAGTTTGAGCATAAATATTTTAATTTCTGGAATATGTAGTATGATATAAGCACACTCAATACTCCTAAAATAGTTTTTCTTAATAAAGGGCTAATTTATCATGAAAATATTCATATAATGCAAATATTTACAAACAGACTCTAAATAAAAGGGAATTCAAGGGTAAATTACAATGAATAGAAATACTCTAATGGCAACTTTCTGTAACATTTACATTTTTGCAGTAATTTGTTGACAAAACATCCATGATTTTCTTTTTATAGTCGTTTATGTGAGGATTTCTGCGTTTTAGGTAAAACCAGGTGTAAAAATGACAAAAAATATGCCAATTTTGGTGTTAATGGACGACTTTATGTACCAAAAACATTTTTTATTTGAAAAATTTGTCAGTTAGCAGTTTAAATGGTTAATATCTTCTCTGATACCCATGAAAATAACAAAAAATGAGATTCTTTGTCTCATTTTTACCAAAAAATACAATGTTGGCCATTTCATATTGCTATACTAAAATAAAACTATGATGTCACATTGTTTCCATGGCAACCAGACTATACAGATTTTTGGGTTGATTTTTTAAGTTTGATGGTTTATTCAGACCATTTGAACTTAAAAAAGTATTCGAAAAAAAAAATAATCTGGCCAAAATTTTCATATTTGATCTATTATTACAGAGAATTGATATTAAGGTTTATAATTTTTTAGCTGTTATCCTGTTATAATTTACATTGATATATACTTCCTTATTCCCTTATGGTTGTTGCCTGTTATCTATTTCTTGCATGAAGAGATATTTCTCGTATCGCACTGCACGGAGTGTGATATGAAAAACTGAAAACTGCGTTAATTTCATTGGCCTATCCAGCATCATGAGACGATATAACGACACTTCCATTGGCTATTCGTTAGGTCATTTATGACTTTCAAAGGTTAAGACGATGTACATTTCGTCCATGTCAACGGACACATGTGATTTCTTTTTTAATAATATACAGTCACACTTTTAACGTGAACATTTTTTTTGTCAAATTTTATTACATTCTAAAGCGCGTACACAAAAGTTTTAAAATGTTTGATGTTTAAGTTTGACGCCGGAACAGGAGATATGACGTCATACTGGTATTTGCAAAAGACTAGATGATGATGAGTAGATCAACGATTCTCAGAATTTGTAATTTAACACAATGAGAGTCTTGACCATAAGAGAAATAGGTTTAACGACTGGTAAGAGTTAGATATCGATTGATATCAACTCTCGTTATTTAATTCAAATAGTAAAATTAAATTCGCCGAAAAATATGTATGGCCGATTTCCCCTTTGGGTGTTTCATTTTTAAATCAAAACATGAAAGCACAAGGGAATTAATAAAATATAAGCTTTAGGTATAATCTCTAAAAAATAACGAAAACAGCAAAAACAATTTGTAAAATATGCGTATAATACGTGCGATAAGTTAAGTTAATATCCTTTGCAGACTTATGTAGATTTATTTTAATAGAACATCTCTTTAAAGAATACGATACATGTATCATGGATCAGCAAAACAATGTAAAATGGAGGTAATTAGAAGAAGCAAAACGAACTCTACATGTTTTCGCCTATAATTTATGATGGCATGACACTAAACCCCTAACGGGAGGGACTTTGCTTGATTTTCATACAATGACGAAATAAAATTTTGATCAGTTTAATTGAAGTCTGGAGCTTCCACGTGTGTAACTGCTGGTAGCCCTTTGTTTATTTATGTTGGTCATTGTCATTTTTCTTAGTTTATTTTGTTACCTATTCTAACATCGGACTAGGATTTCTTGAATATATCCAAATGTATAGCTTATATTCTAGATTTTGGTTGTTACCTTAAAGTCAAGTACATAGGAACATATGAGATACAATTAATTATCAAAATGAGGATCAGTCATTAATGTTTCCAGACTTGACATACAAATAACTCTCTATTGTTAATTTTATTGGTAGGCTGCATTGCTGTCTTGTCGACGAATATCGTATATCTCCGTTTGTTTATATTTGGTTTCCAAACTTCTGGATGCAAATAACCCTGATTAAGATTATTCTAGAAACAAATGTTAAAGTTTATGAAATGGGTATTATACGGTAATTAATATTTGCCAATATTTGTTTTAACTTTACTGCAGTCATGCGTTGAATAATGTGTTATCTTTGTGTATCTGATTTTCCTTTTAGTATTTAATGAGCGTCGGATCAACGATAATTGTTGCAAAATATCTGATCTTATTTGATTGAAGTTATGCCTAGTAATACGAACAGCAATGCATAAACCCTCAATGTATATTTCATACTAATTAGATGAAATAAAACGAGATATACAGTTAGAAATAAGTCTAAAAACTGTTACAATTTTACCGTCATAAATCTATCTGTTAAATCATGTATATTGTTTGTTTTAGTTGCTGCAAATACAATAGACAATGATAACTAAATATTGATTGTGAATTGAAGCACTGGAGGTTTTCTGTTTGGCTTTCTGGTCTCAGCTGCTGTGTGTTAAGTTACGAAAAACAACTCCGAGAAAATAAGGTTCAAGAAATATTGAGATTGCAAAATACGCGTGTTAACATATGGTAGTGAATACTCATTGACAAGTACAATGTCGATGACAGTGTCTGTGTAAACAATTCTGTTTTTATTCATGTTATTGTAAGATTATATTTTGGAAAAATAATGTTTGCTACAGTGTCGAATAAAAGAAAAAGTCATTGTTCTTTACCTTTGAAAAATATCATGTGTTTATATTTATAACATGTAGGTGAATCATCATTTAGTTTTGAGAGTATTTGGATTATGTTAATCACATTTTGTCAAGTGCTGGTAAATTGAATATTTATACAGTTTAAGCGCAATATCTTAAATATTCGACTGAGCGAGATGGAAAGTTCTGTAGGAATCGAATCTATGAACTTTAAGAGGAACTCTTTGTTTTCTTTTATTTTGAATAAACATGCAAGTAAAAAAATAAAACATCCTATTTTTCTATAGAGATGGAAACATATTTGTATACATTATACATTATTCCCTGTGTTTCTATTGGAGATACGTCTTTGATACATTAATTGTGTAATATTCCTCTCTTCTGCAATGCATGATTTAATCATAGATTGGGTTCAAATCAAGCACACAATTTAAGTATAAAAACAAATTTACTTTTTACTAAAATAATATAGACACATTGTTTGAAGAGCAACAGTTACTATAGCTTACAAAAGTGGAAATACAAGACGATAACCACAAGACTCCTGTCGTGTTACTTCTAATAAGATATATGATCCGCTCATAAGGCACCAGAGACAATTCGATCGGTGAATGTTTTACCTAAGACGTCACCGAAATCATAGTCGGTTAAGGAAATTAGCGTTCTCTTCAACTGTCTGAACATGGAAGTCTGAATTAAATATATTTTTAAGGACAAATTTTAGGCAAAATCTTTACTTGATAGAAAAAAAAATCATAGTTCTAACTTCTACGTCATTTGGTCTCTGGTGGAGAGTTTTCTCATTGGCAATCCTACCACATCTTTTTTCTTTATACAGACATTGGAAAATTCGATAACACTAAATACACCACTAAAACTAATGCAAAATCAACATAAAACACCTTTTTAGCAAAACCTTGGAGTGAACTCTGGTTCTCCGGAAGGGTAAGCATTTCCTATTCCACTAGGGACACTGTCGTCGTGCTCATGGTAGCAGAAATTGTGCGATCAGTCGCTTTCACTGATATCACATATCACACGGAAAAGAGGACGGAATTGTCCGTGATCATCTTTGAAATTGATATCTTATAAAACTCAACCAAATCATGATGGCGTCTGAAAAACTTTCGAAGAGGATACATTGTCTTTAGTTTATTATATAATAGATGTCGTGTAATTAGAAATCTGAATTATCATGTAACTCATATCATGAAAATTTTGAAACATAGGCCAGGAATTGTCGTCTAAACTGCGATATATATACTCAATATCAAAGTGCCATTGGAATGGCGATGCAGAGATATGTTATAGATAATGCATATTTTAAGGTTTTTCTTGTCGTAGAACACACCGAGGGGTGTCAGGATTGATCAAATGAAAGACCGACCGTAGGGAGGTCTTTCTTTGGGCAATCCTGACACCCCGAGGTGTGTTCTACGACAAGAAAAACCTTAAAATATGCGTTATCTGACTTATATACCGTCAAAAAAATATTGTTTTTTATAAAGATTTGCAAAATTTAGCATCCTATTTTACCGACCACACTAAAGTGGGATATTCCTTTCTAATGCGTTCAGGTTTTAATACGCCTTACGGCTCATTTAGAATGTGAAATAAAACTCACTAATTAATCTAGATATAAACCTTAGAAATTATTATCCATTCACAATCAAAATATTACTGTAACTGCATGAAGTAAGACACAAATGAATTGTTACCATCTGATAACGGTGTATGAAAAATACAAGACACTTTGTAAGTAAATTATTGTACTAACTTAGTATATGGAAAGGGGGAGGTGCTATGTTTTTTTTTTTTTTTTTTTTTTGTCGATTTGTAATGACATTTTATCGCGGAAAAGTGATTATTTTTTCAACAATTTGAATTGAATCGAATGAAATATTCAGAATGATTTTCTTTTGAATAGCAATACATTTTTTAACAGCTAATCAGGATAAAATTATATACCCTCCCCCCACCCGACCTCATTGTAAGGTACGTGAATGTTATTCAATAGAATATAAGAATATTTTATTAGTTAATTCTTTGATAGAGTAAAAGGTATACATAAATGTAAAAAAGTTAAGAACTGACACAAAGGGCGCACGAAATCGTGATACATGTACATGTTCAACGAAAACGAATATCAATACATGTAGGTCACAGTACGATTTCCTATACAGTGTGTATCGTCCTGAACATACATGAAATATTTGCCACTGGACGTTAAGTAACCATCAATCAATCAACCTATTCAGTATGAATCAATAAGATTTTCAAAATCTTACACACGAATATGTTAAATCTGGCTTTATTTTAAAGTGTTATGAAAGTTTTACATTAAACTTCATCTCGCATATATGATAATGTCTCTGTATTGTAGCGATAAATTAACAAAACTTCACATTATTTGTTTTAAAATTAAAATTTGGCCAATGACGATTTTTTTTTACACCTATCATAGATTGAAAGTTAAAAAATAAATTCTCAAATCGGCAACAGAAACTATCAGACGAATATAATTTTGAAGTAAATTATAGTTTGCATTTTTATCAAGGAAAATAATGACCTCACACAGGTCATTATTTTATGCCTTGGAGCATATTTCATTGGTATCGTCCGGGTTGATTTTTCGAAAGAATGACCTATCGTTCTGAAAGAAAATAACTCCATATAGGTATAGAATGAACGTTCACCATGGGATAATTTAAATCATATCTTTTTAAATCGAAACGAGTACAACGAATTTACGATTACTTCTATGTAGTTTTAATCGTTAAGAGTGCAGTATATTCCCATTTATTTATGATTATCCATGAGAAATATTTTTGCACATGGCATTCTAACTGAAAGTTGTATAATGCTATGTTTGTTTGTTTGGTTGTTTTTTTTTTTTTTTAGGTTTACTATAATTCTTTTAGTAGTAATGTGTAATTCTGTTTGAATAGTAGAGTAATCAATTCACAGTATTACTATAATTGTGAAGTTATATTACATGAAGTACTACATGTACTAGTCATGAACTAACACGATTGAAAATAGACGTTCTTTTACAAATGTTTTACATACTTATGTACATCATGTAGGTTTTAACGTCTGTCACGTACATTGTACGTTAACATATGTTTCAATAGAGATTTCCAATAAAATGACATACGTACGTAACTCGACGTACGGACCTAATGGGACTGGTTATTGCCAACCAATGAATTTGATTAAATACGTTGCTCAAGTTTAAACAAAGTATTCAAAGACTTTTAAAATCACACACTGGAATTTTCGTCCATATAAAAAATTTATCATGACGAAAAAATGATAGAAATCTTGCATTTTTGTCTATGACGTGGTTCTCCAGATTTCCGCCTTTATTTTCTGACATAAGATCACGTATAAACACACCTATCCCATACCTATCATACGTACGATTTGAGTTATCTTTCCTGGTTTTGATTATGACAATTATTTTTTAATATACTTTGCAGATGAACGCCCCATTATACATTTTTCTGCCTTTGTTTATAGTTTTTCTATTTTTTCATTATATTTGTTGCAGGGAAAATATTTACATGATTTAGAAAGATATTTTTCTGACAATTTCAGAAATATCGAAACCAGAGTTTGTCAGAATCTGTCTCTTTAAAAAGTTGAAAATTGTGTTAAATCTACCGCTTCCATTTAATTTCTAAACAAAAGTATTTTTCATTTATTATAAAATGTATTGATAAAAAAATCCATAAATATGTTGTTTTTTAGAATTCAGGTGTGTTCGATTCGGGATTGTTCTGTATTAATTTGTTTAACGGGAATGCTATCGGAGTCCAAACACAAAAGACATTTCCAGGCAATTTTTTTTTATCCCTTGAAGTAAATTAACTTATAGTATTTTATCCATTTTATTGATAAACAATTAAAAGGGGGTCACCGAATTCAATTTACTGAATAAATCATTAACGGAAATGTGTAAGGTAAGTAACATTGACCAACATAATATAATAAGATTTCGTTGCCAGATGCGGATCCAGGATTTTGAAAAAGGGAGGGGGCGGGTTAAAGGCAACGTAAGAAGAGTAACAAAAGATAGAATTATTAATAGGATGTAGGGCCATATATATAAGTGTTCGTTGCATATGTATTTTACAAATGCATATTTAGGACGAGAAGATGAATATGAAACAGACTTTGTATTATACCGCAGGAAGACATGTCATCCTACCCGGATACATGATTTTGACCCCGGACTGACCAATCTTTGCTCTAATTCTTAATATTGCCTGCTTGGCAGAGAGGCAGCCAATCTTCGATTTGAAACGGGCTAGGATCGAGCCCAAGACTTCCGGTCGCACTTGAGCAGTGGTGTAGCTTTCATTGACGCAATGAGGCAACCGCCTCATCAAATTTTGACCATTAAAAAGAGAGATAAAGAGAATCATATGCCATGTACGTCATAGTATAAAGTATACTGAGTGACGGCGGTTCAAAACGTAGACTGCTTTTAAATTACTCTTTACTCACTAATTCCTCATTAGTAACGTCTTGAAAACTTTCTTTCATCAAATGAACAAGGTAGATGCAAATATATTTTTTAAGTAACAGACAAAGTTTATCTCGCAAAAAACTGATTCAAACAAGAAGTCATAACTGTGAAACTGATATCATGCTTGATTTTTTTTTTTTGACAACGAACTTGTTACTTTTGGTGGACAAAGTTTTCTACAGACATTTGGCACTCTTCTATTACTCTTCTACCTTGGTTAATATAAACAAGACTTCATAGTTCACCCAGTTATTATCATACATACATTTTGACAAAAGCTAAACGTATAAATTAAAAGAAATAGTGGATCTTAAACTTAATATCCCCAAATCTGTACAAAAGCATTTTGGAGGTCATATATATAGGTCTGTCAATTAGTTTTGTTTTGATCAGGACCTGTCTGTAACTGAATACTGAGAATTAAACCTTTAACCAGCAGTTTCAAAGAAATATATTGATTTAATGCGCACTAGAAATATTATTTCATAATACAATTCCACAAATCTGGATTTTTCACAGACAGGATCTTTTTGCCAGTGTGTGACCTATCATGAGTATGATCACCTACACCTATTTTGCGATTCATCTTTTCAATTAACCGTCCACTCCCTATTGGCATTGACGTCTTATAACCAAGGTGAGGACTGCCAAGATTCAAATCATTTGCCTCACCAGAAATAAAATTCAAGTTACGCTACTGTCGATTGATTGATAGTTGGTTGCTTAACGTCCAGTGGCAAATATTTCATGCATAGTTAACGTGTAGAGAGCGTGGCATTATCTCTACAAGAGGCATCGGATTTAATGTCTCCGCTCTGACCGGACGGGACTGTGACCATATTTCTATCCCCGACCACCTTTGAGGGGTTACTGTCGAGGCGAGCGCGCTACCAAAGAGACAGTTATGAATATGGAAGATACATATACATGTACTTGTATTAATCAAAACATTTGCAACAAGAATGTGTGGCCTTAGACACCGTACCCCTTCACATGATCATATTTCCATGTTCAGTTCACCACTTAATCCAGGTCAAACTCTAATTTGGTATATGATTTTAAACGTTTTATATTTTTAACAGAACGGAAGAACGGGCGGATGCACAGACCAGTAAATATAATATCCCCTTGCTGTCATAAATTGGTCATACAACTAAAATGATCATCCTACTTAACAAAACTTCAATCAAATATTCCGTACATGTCCGTTTTTATACATATTTGTATAAGTTAAACGCCAAACATTTTAGAAAAACAATTTAAGAGCAATGACGTTATATTACGCATACCTTTGTATGGGCTCTTCCTAGAATCCATGCATCATTATAATTAAAGACAAGATATAAAAAAAAATAACTGATTCAGTAAAGTGTAATCATATTTTTTCTTGAAGATGCATCCTCATAAATTCCATTTGATAAAATTCTACGGAAAGGTGACAAAGTACTATCAGAAAGATGCATCAGCGATCTGAATTTTTACCTTTGACAAAAGTATCTTGAAATAAATTATAGAAGTATGCTAAAAAAAGAAGAAGAATCAAGTCGTGTACACCTTTTACATTCCGGCGTGTTTGAAACTCTTGTTTTCATCTGATAACTTTTAAATCAAAAATGATCTCGCTTCAGATTTCATTATTTTTATTTTTTCAAACTTAATTTTGATTAAGTAGCTTTAAGAATTCATCGTTTGAGAGATAAATATACGGGTCAAGTGAAATGACGAAGTAATGATCGGTGCATTTGATTACCGGTAACTGAATTTATTATTCCCTTTAAAGGCTGTTGTTAATGAAATCATCCCAAATTTAATAACAAAATATGTAAAGAATTAAAATAGTAGTGTGTGCTAATTTTTAAATAGCATCTATTCCAACAAAGTATGTGTATTCAACGAGCCAAACATTCATGCAGTCTATGCATCCCCTCCGTCATCCTTCAATGCAATAGGCCGAGATACGGTCAGATAGGTTGGTAATGTCGAGTAATGTCATTTTATTGGAAATCTCTAATAAGTATGATCTTACACATAATCTACTTTTAAAATACAATGTTGATAACATAATGTTAAGTGTTTCACCATTTTCCTTCATTTTCAATATCTCAAAATATGTAAAAGGAAACAAGATTAAACCGAAGCAAAGCAAAAAAAAAAAAAAAAATAGTGCACTGAGGCATTCTTAAACCTATCTCTGGAATCTTTGAATATATAAAGACAGAAAGCAACAACCTCTTCATAGAACAACGCACCTAATTATATCAAAATCAAACAAATTTCGACAACAAATCAACTAAAAATTGCACATAACACGTACCATCACATTTAGATGAAAAATAAAGTTGTTAGGAGGCTAGCAAATGTTAGCACTTGACATTCGGAACAAAATAATTGAACTCAACGAGTGTTCATTTAATTGTTTCAACATTACTAAACACTACATTATCATTTTAGTTAAAACAGTGGTTTTCAAAAATAAACTTGATAATCCCTTTCACATATTAGGATTGTCACAGTAGTATTTTACTGTAGTATTATTTAGCACTATCAATCCTGAAGGTTGCACTTTGTAAATACAGCTGTTTTTCAAACCACGCCTCTTTTGGGGAGATATAGAATATTCATAGACAATTAATTTTGTTAACGTACTGGTTCCCGGATATGATCTCTATGTTTCATCTCATAGAGACATAACTTGGGAATGTTACCAGTAAATATACATATTCATAGTGATCAAGTTGAAGTCTGTGGAAATCCTTAAGTCAAGGTTGGGGTAGTATAGAAATTTAATGTAAGTTTAAACTCTTAGAAGTTCGGGGCATATAAACGTTGAAAATATGCCGCACAGCCCTATATTTTGACCTTTGAAAAAAATAGTAGTGCATATGAACTTTCCATTCTAGGATATATTTTTTTTCAAAAACTTCATAGTAAAAGTGGTACAGTTTTAGCCGTAAAAGGAGTTCCTATGGGAAATTGCATTGTTGATATTTACAGAAATGCAACCTGAATCAATGGAGGTAGGTAGATAACAAACCAAGTTACATTGAGTAAATAAACTCATCATTGATACTTGTCTTCAAATTTTGTATTTTCGTCTACAAAAGATTCATCAGTGACGCTCGAATCAAAACAGTCAAAGACCCAAAAGTACTAAGTTGACTAAGTTAATTTTCCCAACCTATAGTAACTGTAACACAGTGACTGGAGTTTATTTAAAATGAAAAACTCCCTTAGTGTTTCCAATATAAACTAACCTGATCTCACACATTCATGGCTATTTAGTGTCTCTTTCTTGCTACAATCACGTTTATAAGGCTATCACGTCGTTTATAGTAATGCACTTAATACACCAAGTATACGTATGTTTAATTGTACAATCAAGTATAGGGATAGTTTTATTATTCATTTTTTAAGCTGAATATCTAGAGAAGTTACTATCTTTTTAAATACGAAACAAGATGCATTCGAAAGTGTGATGTCGATGTGATTTTATTTTGAACATGTAATTGAGATTTATACATTAACAGTTTATTTGCCAAGAAAAAGGATTCATTTTCGAAGGAGAGTTCTAAGGTAAATATATTTTTATATGTTCTGCAGCTTAGCTGGCAACTGATCTTTCATCTTTAAACAAAATTACTAATACTAGCCTTTTGACAAATGATGAAAATACACATTAGGATAGGGGTTTTGATATGCACTTTTAAAACTACAATAGTGATATGTTTAATGTTTATTATATAATGGAACATTTTAACTAGATCAATAAGGTTGTACAAATAGGGAACCCGATTCAAACATATAACTGTAACAGTGCATCTACACATATACAATGTTATCATAATTGCAAAGTTTTTAACGGATTTTTTTCGTCAATTTTACAATACAAATATTAAGGAGAAATATTTAATATATAAATTCAAGATGAAATCACGTAGTGTCATTTAAGAATAAATGGGCGCTATGAATAATGATCGTGAATGATGCAAATTTCAGGTATTTACGCCTGTATCATAGTATTCAATTGTCGTTATCAATATATGACACCGATGATGGACTTACCTTAAAATTGGACCAAAAGGGTGACTGAGGTAAGGAAATATGATCTCCTTTGTATTTTCCGACCTGTAGTTAAACCCTTTCTTAATTTTGGGCGTCTGTTTGGCGGTGAGTATATATACAGTCGCAGCCACATCCAGGCAGAATTGGGACGTTACATCTGATGCCTAATGTCGAGATTGCCACACTCTCTGCACATTTAAGAGTTGCTTACATTGCCTCTTGAAATGCAAGACTTTGCTCCAAATAACCATACCATTGTTTTCCAGTGGCAGTCAATATTTGCGTCCTTCATGACAGTCATTTCTTCCTACAGAAACTGCCTATTGTATTAATTGTTAAAAGTTGTTCGTCATGTGTGAAATAAATGCCACATGAGGGTAACAATCAATCAATCAGTACTTTAAGATGGATGTTTCTAGAACACAACATATTCACTTTCTCCAATGAAGTTGCTTAAAAGCAATAATTTACACAGATAAGTGTACGATGTCAATTAATTGTTTATGTGTAGTTTAATTTTGTATCTGTTATGCATTTTTCGATGCGTTTTGGTCCTACTTGTTTATCTGTTGGATGTTTCGAGTTTCACTGCAGGGTATTGTAAACAAAACGCTCGTCTGGCGTGCAAATTGTTAAGCCTGGTATCTATGGAGAGTTAAGTTATATACTTGTTATTGCATCCTATTGTCAAACTTTCTATTTTTGAAACCTTTTCAAACTTTTGGAGTTGTTTTATTACAAAACCTCTTTAAATAAAAACTTTCCTTACTTTGTTTCACTTTAAAATGACTTCTGACCGATTATTATATAATGATCCATTACGATTGCTATGTGCTTTGTTTTCCTTTTTCTGTCACCGTTCTATTTTGGACATATTGTTTTAGTATGTTGATTGCATTATGTGACCTCTGATTAGCATGATTAGTAGTTGCTTACAAGCATCGAATCCATTGAAACTTAAAAATGATATCTAAAGACATGCTGTACACGTTTGTATGTTATATAGTCGTTCTCGAGTTTACCATTTTTATAATGTCTTGGTATTGTCAGCGAAGTTCTGTGCCAGTTTCTCTAAAAATAAGATACAGATTCGGGGTATACAACACGAAGACAAAAACACTACAGTACTCATTAAAAAGGTTGAAAAGATCTTCATGTGTTTAGGTCTTATACATCCATGGCTTTCAAACCGTATGTGTTGAAGGTAAATCACAGAAAGCGCGTCCGCTGCACAAAATAAATAGTGGTATTTTCATCAAAACTTTTGAATTATTTAGTAGAGTTTTATACATAATACGGCCTATCTTCAATTTGTATATGGAAAAGCCGTTCAGAATATATTACACAAATTATGCAAATAAAATTGTTTACTTATTCTTTTAGGCTGTCCACCTACACATTATGGTCCTATTTGTAATAAGTCCTGCCCGGAAAATTGTCATGGACCGTGTGACCTTCAAACCGGAAACTGTGCATTTGGATGTTTAAATGGATGGACTGGTTATAATTGTGCACAGGGTAAAGACCAGTTTACACTATTATTTTTAGTCAGTTCCATACCGTGGCACTTAGATGACGAATACTTTATCTTAAAATGACAGATTGTTGTTTAAATAAAGATAAATACTAACAATACAAGCATGTCTCCGCAACCCTCAAATGAAGTATGCAAAAATTGCTATTTATATATTCTGTTCAAACAAACAAATGAAACAATACATCTAATCCTATAGCTGATATATTTTTGTCTTATTATAGTTTTAGGGTGTACCCTATATAATCAAGAATTAATAGTTACACAGAAAACTATATCTTTAGAAAAAAGATCCCTACAAAAAGCTAAGAGTCAACTCGGGTGTTCCGTTAGGATACATAATGCGACTCGTGACAACTGAGGAATAGTATATGCATATGTTTATGTTGGTAGAAACATCAAATCGGTTATATGTTGCCTTATACATGTTATACTCTACTCTGAAATACAATAATCATTATTACAATGTAAGAACAATGTTTTCATGTCAGCAGATAAGGCAGTTTTCAGCTTGCTTTCAGTAACTGCATTTTTCTCTAATACGTTATTGGAAAATGTGCTTTTTTGTATTATTTGTGGTTGTTTTTTTTTTTTTTCTTGTCTACTATACTGTTGGTATAGGGGACATGTATACAAAGTGCTTTATTGTACTTATTTTGAACCGGGTTACTAGAAATGCAGAACTGTCTTAAAGTATGGTTATGTCAGGCACGGGACGGTGGTCTACCAAACGATGAAAGTTACACATATCTTGTGTAATCAACTCCTCAAATGTTTAAAAGAGATCACTACAATAAATAAACGCCTCTTCAGTAATGCTCGAGGCCAACATATTCGAAAATCCAAAGATTATTAAAAACATTAAGAGATTATATTTCGAAAGGTTGCAAACATATTGAAATTGTTCATTTGCTATTATCATAATTTTGTGATTTGACAATGATCAAATGTCTTTTGGATGGTTAAAACTCAACTTTTAAACCCTGTTTTGTCTTGTTTGTCATATGAGTATGAATTACTTAATATATAAGGTATGTCGCCATTGGTCACCTCATGCCTGGCATTTTATAAAATTCAAATATCTTGCAATTTTTTTAGATTCCCACCCTAACCCATACATTTTTTGTTTGAAATATAGGATGTGTTCCAAGGGAAATATATTAATGGGGACTTTGATAGGAATACTTTGTAACAGTTTCATATAACAATCATTGCTTGCAAATTTGAAATGATGTCAGGTAGTTTCTTTCGATTCTATTCATATCAAAATGGGTTTTTTTCTTTGGTTAATTAGTAGTTACAAATTGAGTCAATTTTCAAAGTATGTAGTTTGAAATTAAGCTCAATGATTAATATGTTTATATTCTTTTATTTTACAGAAAGCGATAAATCATATTTTGGCAAAATATGAAAACATTTTGTCATTTTTCGGTTATACACATATTTCCTTGATTAAGAAAACAACCTTATTATAATAATCCTATTTGATCACAAATTTGTTGTTCATAGTGAACTATATTCCACATAAACTGCCAGTTCTTTTCAGATTTCACCTCACTTTCGCCAATCATCATTTGTAATTTGTAAAAATAAATTGCATGAATTACCTGCGAACAAAGTATAATAAATGCTTTCAAATTGGTAAAATTTAATTGACTAAAACATTGAATACCTTTATCATGAATGTTTATTGTAAACATGCTATTAATGTCGGGTATTTTATATTATGTCAATGGGGTAGTTTCGGAAAAAATTGGCTTGGGGATGTTAATCAAACTGTTTTAATGGAAAATGTAACAATGCCAATGGCGAATGCATTGATAAATGCAATGATGGATGACAGGGCGTCATCTGTACACAAGGATTATTCATTGATATATCTACTTATTGTTTTCATTATATACAATTGGTGTAGAGTCTTATTTATCAAAAGATTTTTAATATTACTATATTTACGAGCTCAAACATGCAAAAATTGTCACGTAATGAACCACGTATTTCTCAATATCACTTATGTTAGGAGTACTCAATTATAACGGACTAACAATTATGTTATGACCTTTATTAGATAAACGACGAAAGTAATCATAGTATTATAATTTACTTTGTTATCCAAGGTATTTTTAATTTTATCAAAAAAATAAAATCGATTCAACACTGAGAGTGGATTCAAATGATTTTATCATAAAACAATATCCACTCACTACAAGTTGCTAGATACTTAAATCTTAGGCAAACACTTGTTTTTCTAACAAAAAATTATATACACTTATGCTTAATTTTAACAAGTCTTCTTTTCAGGGTGTCTTAATGGTCAATTTGGAAGAAATTGTTCTGAGTATTGTGAGGGATGTATATCAAGTATGTGTGATCCTGTAAATGGAGTATGTGATAACACAGTTTTCTGTAGCCCGGGCTATGTATACAGTGAATACTGCAACACAAGTACGTTGAGTGTGGTGTTAAAATTATACGTCAGTTTATACTGTAAATGAAATAGCTGACTTGATTGATTGATGTTGTCGTTTGCAGAACGTCCTAAATGTCCAGCACCTTACACTAATATACATTATAATTTCCCATGCATTTATCATGTTTATATGAACTGTGAATCTATCCCAAGTATTTTAAATCTAATACAAAAATTAAATCCACTCAACACTGAGAGTTGACTGTAATCATAAAACAATATGCACACACTACAAGTTGCTAGATACTTAAATCTTAAGCAAACAGTTATTTTTCTTACAAAACAAATAATATACATTTATGCAAAATACGTGTTTCTTATAGGAAAAATTGTACTCAAATTTAATAATGACGCATTATCGATCTGTTGGGTATAGAATTTATATTCAAAATTTGTTACTTGACAAAAGACGAATTTATGCTTCGACATGCCAATCCACGACTAACGTCTGTGTCACAGTGTTCTAATTAGTGAAATTTAGTAAACTAAGAAATGTTTGAGTATAAATCAATTAATAAATAACTTTGGTTTCGTCTCGAGGGTTTCGTTCATGTTCCCAAAATGTCTCTGAAGTTTGTCACAATTCCTTTGGATTTTGGGTCAAAACTCGAAGGTCTGCTAAAATCTCACTTTAAATTCATGCAATTATAAATACAGGAGTATCCTGTGTTCCTTTTACGTATATGTAAAATTTAAATCATAAAGAAACTAACCATTATAGCACGAAGAAAAGTCTGTCGTCGGATCCAGTAAATACCGGAAATCATATCCGGTCCGTAGTTCGTTTAAATATTTCGATGATTCAATGAAAACTACGACGATTTTTCATTTTTATTTTTTTTATTTTTAAGTATGAGCGTACCTACGGCCCACTAAGATATGTGAACTGCATCAACATTTATATTCAAGGAATGTAAGGTATGAAAATGATCGTGGGCCGTAGGTACACTCATAGTTTAAAATGCAGGAAAACGTTTGAAACTGCCATTTTTCTACCTTTTCAGCGAATCTTGAGGTGTTCACACCATAAAACATGAATTAAATCAGCGGAAGTTGACAAATCTTTTGATGTTTACGAAAATTAGGTTTTAAACTCTAAAAATATAGTATTATAATTGATGGCACGTCACTTTTAATTTGAACGAAAATTGGAGGCCGTTCTCTGATACTTATCGTACCTTGTGCTTTTAACACGTCTAGATCTGTCAAAAGTATTTTGTATCATGTCACCGCGGTTTTTTCGGAAAAGATTGTCTTCAGGGATGTTAATCAAACTGTTTTAATGGAAAATGTAATAATTTTACTAGCGAATGCATTCCGAAATGTAATGATGTGTGACAAGGCGTCACCTTTACACAATGATTATTCTTTGATATATCTACTTTTTGTTTTCATTATATTTAATCTAAGTTAAGGCTTATTTATGAAAAGATATTTTAATATTACTATATATAAGAGCTCAAACATGCAAACATGTGTTGACATTGTCACTAAATGAACGTTGTATTTCTCCATATCACTTATGCTCAGAGTACTCAATTATAACGGACTAACAATTATGTTATGGTCTTTGTTAGAAAAACGACGAAAGTAATCATAGTATTATAGACTACTTGTTATCCCAGGTATTTTCAATTTTATTAAAAAAATAAAATTGATTCATCACTGAGAGTGGATTTAAATGATTTTATCATAAAACAATATGCACACACTACGAGTTGCTAGATACTTAAATCTTAAGTAAACAGTTGTTTTTCTAACAAAAAAATAAAATACATTTAGGCTAAATTTTAACAAGTCTTCTTTTCAGAATGTCTAAATGGTCAATTTGGAAGAAATTGATCTGAGTTTTGTGAAGGATGTATATCAAGTATGTGTGATCCTGTAAATGGAGTATGTGATAACACAGTTTCCTGTAGCCCCGGCTATTTATACAGTGAATACTGCAACACAAGTACGTTAAGTGTGGTATTAAAATTATACGTCACTTTATACTGTAAATGAAATAATTGACTTGATTCATTGATGTTGTCGTTTCCACGTCCTAAATGTCAAACATCTTACACCAATATGCATTATAATTCACCATCCATTTATCATGTTGATATGAACTGTGAATCTATCCCAGGTATTTTCAATTTTATTTTAAAACATTAAATCCACTCAACACTGAGATTTGACTGTATTCATTTAAAACAATATGTACACACTACACTGTGCTAGAAACTTAAATCTTAAGCAAACAGTTGTTTTCTAACAACAAAAATTATACGCTTATGCCAAATTTTAACACGTCTTCTTTTCAGAGTGTCTAAATGGTAAAGTTGGAAGAAATTGTTCTGAGTTTTGTGAAGGATGTATATCAAATATGTGTGATCCTGTAAATGGAGTATGTGGTAACACAGTTTCCTGTATCCTGGGCTATTTATACAGTAAATACTGTAACACAAGTAAGTTAAGCGTGGTATTACAATTATACGTCAGTTTATACTGTAAATGAAATAATTGACTTGATTGATTGATGTTGTCGTTTTCAGAACGTCCTTAATGTCCAGCATCTTACAATCATATACATTATAATTCCGCATCCATTTATAATGTTTATATGAACTGTGAATCTATCCACTAGAAAAAGACAGCTTAAACGGCAAAATATTAATATACATATGCATACGACCTCTAAAATAAATAGTACCGAACACGTAACAAGCCGCTGCCAAAAACAAAACCAATTGTAAATAAACTCAAAAAAGATATAAGGAATATAATTTTGTACGCCAGTCGCGCGTTTCGTCTACAACTATACTCATCAGTGACGCTCGAATAAAAATATGTGAAAAAGCCAAATTTATTACGAATTTAAGCAGCTTTGAGGACTCAATTTTTTCATTTTTTTTTTCAAAATTATGTTAGTTTTAATGATTAATAATAGGAAATTCAATTTTGACATGTACATTCAAGTTAGTTTTGATTTCACTAGGACGTCATTAACATGTTGAAGTTATCTGGGGTTTTTGTGCCTAAAAGGCAATTTCCGCTTATTTTTTGTAACATTATGACCGAAGGCTTTTCTCAAAAATATATGTTTCTCAAAGAAGGTGAACTGTGGTTTATTTTTATCAATAGTACCGCTTAAGTCGACGCTAGGGGCCGTCTTGACCTTGTTGTAGGGTATGAATGGTTCGTTCATTGTTGAAGACCTTACATCAACTGTCAAGATGAAGAACAGGAATAAAAGCCCTGTTCATTGATAATTGTCTATGTTTTCTATGTATTGTGAGCGATTTTGTCCCATGTACATTTACTCCATATCCTTTCATTTTCTATAGCATCTTTTTGTGGGACATTTTTAAGCAAGATATCTTTTTGTGCAAAGCCTTTGCTTATGATTATCTAGGTACGAATGATCAATTAAAAAAACGGCTTTTCAAGCACTTTTTGGACGATAGTGAAGACGTTTGAAACCCTAATAAAATATTTAAGACGAGATTCATATGATCAATTTCAAAACGCTGCTTTTCGAGAACTGTCTGCACTTTTGCACGATAATAAAGTAGTTTGACGTCCTAAAGACGCGATTAATAAATATGGATACTGATATATGACCGACGTATGCTACAGGTATGTAAAAGGTGACTTTTGATGTATACGTATTTGTAATACTTTTTGTTCAACGGTAAGATTATTGCTGGGACTTTTGACTGTATATATCAATGGATATTTATTCATAAATATAATTAAGTATTGTCAAATAAGTCTAACGTCAATTATTTTCCCTGTACACAAAACATTAAGTAACAGCCTTATTAAGGGAGAGATTAAAAATTTTAACATTCAATAGTGCAAAATGTGCAATCTTTACCGAGTATTAAATTTAGAAGTTGATAAGATATTCCTGAATTAACCTTTAGTATGCAGTCCTTTTCCTCAACTAATAGCATGTAAATGTGACAGTGTTTCCATCGATAATGTTTCCATATTTATTTTTAATTTGCTGTTACAAAATAATGAAAATCATTATAAATTAAGGAATGTATCTCCCTAACGTTAAGCTCTGAATCCTTTCCAATCTTTGGCTATAATTTTTGTCATTTTTTATTTTATAAGCCCATCAATCTTTGAATAAGTTTGGATTTTCAAATCTTTTGACCTCGAGCATCACTGAAGAGACATTGTCGTAATCAAAAAGCCAAATGCATCTAGTGTCACCTTTGTCTGAGGGAGTTATAAATTACAGATCGGGGAAATTTGAAAGTTATACGTTTGAAATCATGTCAGAACCGTAGCACTGACTATTGGGCTGATGATACCCAACAGCAACGGTATCGACCCAGTGCTTGTAAAGGAAATACACATTTGATAAAGTTCGTGCGTCCGACACGCTTTTCTTGTTTGATCTTAATCAAAACGCTCAAACCTAAACATTCGAAACCCACGGATGCGTAAATATACTGCAACATTATGGTAAAATGTTTATTGTTCATGTTATCTATATTTCAATTGCATACTAATTGATCGGACATGCATTTAGAACTTATTCGACATACTAGTATTGATGATGTATAGCTTTTAAATAAACATGACAAATGTTTGTGCATTATTGGCAAAAGAGCGCTTTCAATTTTGTTTTTCCATATTGTCTAAATGTGCACAGGTCATAATAATAATATAGATCACAGCCAATGTTCTAACTTGTTAACGAAATTGCTGATGTCTACCATTACAGTTGGTTTATTTTATCTATGATGATAACTGTAGACGTGTATGTACTTACAATTTCAATTATTCATATCATTTATATTTTAAAAGGGCATTCTTAATAAATCAATAAACTGTGCTTTTCGACCTCGTCTGTGGCATTTCTAATATAAACCTTTGATGCAGGTTTGACCAAAGGTGAATGGGAATGTACATTGTAAGTGTGAGAGCGCTACTAATCTATTTATTTATCTTTTTATAATTTTTTTTTTTTTTTTTTTTGGGGTGTTATTAAATGTACTTGCTTAAATTAATGCATTTTGAACCTTTGTTATTCGCGTAAATCAAAATTTGATCGATAATTCGAAACCATATACACATGATATAGGTATACGTACACAAAATTGTGATCTTATAAACTCAGGTATATAAAATCAAAAATATGAAAGTTCAATACAATTCAAGGTAACTAACAAAAAATGAGAGAATCGCATGAACTTCAAAAGCGCGAGACCGGATGCTTCGCCTGAGTGCGTCGACAGACTAACACAGCTAATAGTGCAAAGTGAAACATTTATTTGTCCTTTTCTATTCAAATCTTGAACTACAACTTGCTTGATTGCTCTTGGACGCTTTGTTCAAGAGGAGAATTCCCACCATTCTCATATACTGCATGTACATGATAAATTAATGGTCATGCTTTTCTCAGACTGTTTATGACGTCCTTACACTAAATCCGTTGAATGAGTGCAGATTGATACTTTAGTCTGAAAGAACATGATTTATGTATTAGCTGTAATTAGCTTTGAACTAGCTTTCAGTAACTGCGAGTACTCTTATTTCGGTGCTTTGTGTCCATTGTTTTTGTGTTAGTTGTTTTTGTCGCTCGTACCAATCTTTTGAGTTAAGCCTTTCGCAACTGATGTTTACAGTTTGTTGTTATGTTGTGCTGTTAAAACACTGGCCCAGGAATAGGGGGCACTCACAAACATGTTTTACTCCGCCGCATTTTGTATTTGCCTGTCCGAAGTCAGGAAACTGTAGTTCAGTGGTTGTTATTGGTTCATGTATGTCTTATTTGTTTATACATTGTTTTGTTATAATTTAGGCCGTTAGTTTTTTCGTTAGAATTGTTTCACGTTTTTCATGTTGGGGTTTGTTATAGTCGAGTAGACGGTATGGTTTTTTTTCATTGTTGAAGGCCGTACGGTTGCCTATAATTGCATACATCCACTTGGTGGATAGTTGTCTCGTTGTCAATCATATCACATCTCCTTATTTTATAAAGGAATTTCTTCTGCCATTTTTTCGAGGATTCGTATTTGGAAATTTACCAGTGTTGCAGACAGAAGGTTAACTTATAAAATATATAAGTTTTTTTTATGTAGATTAAGAATATCAGGTGTTTCTCTGATATGCAATACTAGTTTTTTTTTAGCCTGTAAAGATTGGTATTTCGGTAATAACTGTCGAAAAAAGTGCAATTGCTTGACTGGGCCGTGTAATGTGTTTACCGGAAAGTGTCCATCTGGAGGCTGTACAATGGGATGGCATGGGGAATCATGTGATGAAGGTAGGAAAACGTTAATGTCGTCAGCTTACATTTAAGTTACGTATGAACATATCTATCTTTCAGTTAAAATTTTTAAATTTAAAACATGAGGCTCGCCGAGCGTTTTAAATATTTAAAAATTAACTGTCGAGAGTGGATAAATATGGTATTGCACGAAATTTGGTGGTGAAATCTGTTTCTCTAATGATTTTTACACGATACACAGACTATTTTAATCCTTCTTTTCGAATTATCTGCAAAAAGATGTGTTCTTTCAATGTGACGTCGTCAGGAATGGTCGCCTTTTTTCATGACCTCATAATAGGAAATTCAGATGAAAGCAAGATCATTTGACGTCATAATCGAATTTTTACAAATAAAGAACTGAGATCAAACGAAGCACATTTTATTAAATAAAAATAATCAACAGGTCAGGAAAGGATAAATCGGGTAAGAATTAGAGAAATATATATATATCCATTAGTTAAAGTTTCTATTTTTTCCGCTAAGAAACTCGTCAGGAAAACCTGTATGCAATTTACAAACGTGGTGATAGTGAATAGACAACAACAATATTTGATATTTTGTTTGCCAGGTTCTTGATATCATGATATATCCTTTGGACTCAAATTCAATCACATGATAATCTGTCGGAGAAAAGTGAATTTGACTTTAATTTCGGGAATTTCAAAACAAGAAGAAATAGCACAGTTGCAATCTTCATTTATCTTTTCCACGACATTCTCAAATTTAAAAAAAGAAAAAGACAGATTTACAATAAATTGATGAAAAAATCAACCTATCCTGTCTATAATTTGGATATTTTATAGCTGCACAGCACAACAGAAACTCCAAGTACAGTAGTTATTTCGCTTAACCATTCGGTTGAGATTTGGTAGTATACCAGGTGTGAATAATTGCTTTTTCGCGTCATTTGGGCTCTAGTGGATAGTTGTTTAATTGGCAACCATACCACATTTCCTTAAGCTTATGATTCAGTTAACATCAATGATATTTTTTTTTTTTTTTTTTTGGCAAATAACAGCAGATGAAAATTGCTTGATATCAACTCAGATTGGTCTTGTCACTGGAAGTTTTCTGTTAGGAGTTTTGTTTACAACAGCTGTGTTCATTTTAGTAAGGGAGAAACAAGGTAAGTTACAAAGCAACTGCATGTTATGTATCATGAAGGAACATGTCTTTAATAACATTGACTACTGATCAAATACATACTAATTTTTATGTAGAATTTTAATTTAAGCAAATGTGAAAACTAAATTATCTCTCGAACTGTAAATATCTGTTTGAATATAAAGGATAATCGAAGTTAACCACAGTTTCAAAATGACTTACAAAATGTAAGGATGCCATAATTAATCCTATTATACAATTTAAGGTTTTTTGATAACTTCATTTTCCTCTTGAATTGAAATGAATGCCTTCATACAAAAAGAACTGTTTATTAAATACCAAAACTTTATAAGTGAACTTCGACAAAATAGTTCTATTTCACTTTCTTACTGCAAGCAAATTATATGAACAGTACAGTTTTTACAATTAGAAAATATCTGAAATATACCTAAAACTCTTAACGGACTTACCAGGTGTCGTTAACAATACAAAGATCTGAGGTATGAACTTAATCTTGATTTTTGAAGACATTTGTGTTTCTTCTGTAACGCAGTCATTTAAGCTTTTAAAAAGGTTTACAACTTGACAACTTAAGTTGAAATGAAATAACATCCTTCTCAGTGAATCATATGTACTTTATATTTTTCATCCTGTTTTTCTAAAGGGTTCTTTTGTTAATAGGCTATTCATGTAGTTTCAAAGATGAAATCATGCAGTTATCGGTGACATAAAACCACAGACAGTTTTTTTTGGCCTGTTCAAATGCATGTAGAGAAAACAAATATCGTTGATTTTTTAGCATTATGTCAAAACAATCTCGAAGCCGTATACAATTGATTGCAAAAGATTGCCTTTTGATCGGTTTCGTTTTTAGCCATGGCATTGTCAGTTTGTTTTCGACTTATGAATTTGAATATCCCTTTTGGTATCTTTAGCCTATAGCTATCTCGTAAAAGCGAAAATACATTGTTAAATGTCGCGGACAGAATAACCATCTTTGGGGCAAAATAACGTCGCAGAGTATTGTTAATAACAAAAATTTCACAACGTTATTCGAATCTCTGACATTTATGGAATATTTTGGTGACACAGACTAGCCAGCTATTATTCAAATCGAGCGGTATGTCCAAGAGAAGAGTGCATGTGATTATGTAAACATGCTTTCTGTTTCCCTTTGACACTTCCTTTCTGATGGGTCAATGTTAATGAACGCCAGGGCTCTCAATTAGATACAAAGACATATAAAGTTCATGCCCCATTGCTTTTCTAAGTCTTGATCAAGTTTTTTATAATCATCAAAAAGTTATTAGATCCCTCTTCTGATGGTATCACCAACCTATCGTTTCAGTACGTCGTGAGTACCATTACAATACGGATATTTTGTACTGAAATTTTTCTTTACAAATCTTCAAAAATCATTTTTGAAATTAAGAAATTATTGTCCTCATGCCTAGCTAATGGGACCTTGTCCTGGTTTTGGCTATACAGTTTGGTCCTTTTTCGTTTCGTCAGCTCTTTAAATTGTTAATGAGTTTGTTGATTTTCCAATACTTTGGCTTCGGTTATCACTGAAGAGACATTTATTGTATATCTTGAAAACTGATGCATTACAAGTGGTGATGTTACTGTTATTAGGTTAATAGTCCATGGGGTTTTCACCGGCCAACCTCTGTACTGGCATGATAATTTGAATACTTGTTTTATTTAAAATGTTTCTTTATATGTCGAAGAAAGTTCGCGCGTGTATTTGTGATTAATTGTTTGGCTTTCTCCGAAATGTTTGCATTATGTTTTTCTTTTTTTACATATTTTGTCTCCTTGCATCAATAGAGATATATTTTATCGAAATGCTCACCTATTGCATAAAAAGTGGTATCATCAATGTTAGTCTCACATACAAAAAAAGAATCTGCAGTACTACTTCATATTATATAGATATGAATATTTAAGTCGGTTTGTTGAAAAGTGTAGAACACATTATCCAGTCTTGCTATGGGTAAACTGTGAATAATATTACACATATTGAAAAATAAACTGAAAAAGTAATAAATTATAAAAAAATAATGAACATTGTTAATTTAAGTAGAACTCTTTTGTTTAGTTGTTTCTTAACCTCTCTTTATCAAGGTTGGTCATATGTCAAACCATAACATTTGCTTGGTAACCTAGTAAATACAAACACCTCTCTTTAATACTTAGTATTCAGACGATGTTTCAGACATTTTCGTAGCTATAACCGTTTGTTCATCTGTTTGTCTGTGTATCATGCTAAAAAAACTTCTTCTTTATGACAACTCATGATCATGTAAATGTTTGGCTACTTCCTTACAATAACGGAAATGAAGATACTAAGATCAGTACAAGCTATACATGTGTAAGTCGAAAAACAGACACCACCTACCTAGAGAAAATGAAGAAAACATTAAGAAAACAGTCTACTGAACAGAACAAGGACAAATAAAGATTGAACAACAAGAATCTCAACAACACAAATGAACACAGGTTCTCCGGAAGTGTATGATGTGCATGCTTCTCTATAGTTATCCAGCGTAATGTTCATTACAATTAAATATCCCACTCGATTGCGAACATAATTTATATATGCCCTGTGCATGGTTTATGATGTCGAAAAGTAAGATGTGCAACATTTACCAAACCGTTTTTGTGTTATAGCTTATCTTCAGACACATGTATAACTGATAAGCATCTTTTGAAAGTAGTATAACGGATGTCTCGTGTGGGGGTTCGATCCACTACACTTAATTTTACCCCCTGTTCTTGTGAACTCAATCATTAGGTGTCCGATGACCAATTGACATTCATGTATCATCTTCCTTTTGTCGAGCCTTCGACTTTTGTCAAAAAGCGAGACATAGCGATCCTACATTCCGTCGGCGTCGTCGTCGTCGGCGGCGGCGTCCACAAATATTAACTCTGTGGTTAAAGTTTTTGAAATTTTAATAACTATCTTAATCTATACTGGATTTCTACCAAACTTGGACAGAAGCTTGTTTATGATCATAAGATAGTATCCAGAATTAGATTTTGTGAAAAAAAATCCTGTTTTTCCGTATTTTACTTTTAAATGGACTTAGTTTTTCTGCCAGGAAACATTACATTCACTCTGTGGTTAAAGTTTTAAAATTTTAATAACTTTCTTAAACTAACCTGGATTTCTACCAAACTTGGACAGAAGCTTGTTTATGATCATAAGATAGTATCCAGAATTAAATTTTGTGAAAAAAAATCCTGTTTTTCCGTATTTTACTTTTAAATGGACTTAGTTTTTCTGCCAGGAAACATTGCATTTACTCTGTGGTTAAAGTTTTTAAAATTTTAATAACTTTCTTAAACTATCCTGGATTTCTACCAAACTTGGACAGAAGCTTGTTTATGATCATAAGATAGTATCCAGAAGTAAATTTGTAAAAACAAAATTCCATTTTTCCGTATTTAACTTATAAATGGACTTAGTTTTTCTGCCAGTTAACATTACATTCACTCTGTGGTCAAAGTTTTAAAATTATAATAACTTTCTTAAACTATCCTGGATTTGTACCAAACTTGGTCGGAAGCTTGTTTAAGATCAAAAGCTAGTATCTAGAAGGAAATTTTGTTAAAATTTTGTACCTGTTTATCTGAATTTTACTTATAAATGGACTTAGTTTTTCTTCCAGTTAACATCACATACAGTCTGCAGTTAAAGATTTAAAACATTTATTAGATTAATAAACTATCCTAGATTTTTACCAAACTTGACAGAAGCTTCTTACAATCAAAGATTGTATCGAAAGGAATATTGTTATTATTTTTTTTCCTCATTTTGTTGAGCCTGCGATTAACAGCAAAAGTAGGCGAGACACTGGGTTCCGCGGAACCCTTACGAATTTTAATACATAGATTGTGACTTGGATGGAGAGTTGTCTCATTGGCACTCATACCACATCTTCTTATATCTATGATATACCAACTCTCTCTCTGTCGTTTCGTATAAGCGTACACGCCTCCATTACAGCAGATCGTCGGTTCAATACCAAGCCGGCTAAAACTAAATAATCGAAGTCTTGTGTTTGCCTCTCCCCTTCGCACGTACTATTTGGAAATAAGAGAAAAGACGGGTTGGCTCGTAAATGGGGTACTGTCTAAGGAATGTGACAGTTGTTTTCTCCTTCTGAATTTACCTTGAAGGTCGGTATTTTTGTTTTACTTTTTAGGTGGTGGTTGACAGTTCTTCTTTTTTCTATTGTCGAGACATTATTGTGTTTAGACATAAATAATCCTCAAATATACATTTTCAGGTAGATGGAATGTTCAGGTAAATTGATGATTAATTCATTATTAATATCATGATTATTATTATTATTATTTCAGAAAGCTTGTGTTTGATTTTATGTATATACCGTATAAGAAACTGTTCCTTACGTAGATTGGGAACTGTTTTGATGTTACTTTTATCAGTGTTTCCCATCTGTTGAACGTTTGTTTGTACAATGTTTTGTTTCAAATCAACACAAATGCTAATTTCTACAAGCATTTTACTATCGCATTTGTTTTTACATTGTATAATTTTGATGAACAAACTTAAAGGGTTATTTCATTTTTCAAACAAATCATTTGTTTTAGGAAAAGAAAATATCACAGAGAACACACAGAGGTATGCGCGTAAATATTCATATAAAATGTGATGAATTATTCGCTCAAATGTTATATTGTGAAGGTATAAAACGCCATAGTAATGTCACTCAGATGAATGGCGAAAGATTTCGCATAACAATACATTAAATAACAGAAGGGTGTGAAAGTGATAGCAAACCCAATTAAGCATCCCTTTTAACACAATCTGGGGTCATAACGTATGAAAATCATACGTAGAAATAATCAAAATTATATTAACCTTTATTTCTTTTATCAAAAATGAAAATTAGAAAATTAGAAAACGAATGAGTTGAAAGTTTCTATAGTTATCGCATGGAAACAACATAAAGTTCGATTGTTCAATAAATTAAGGTCAACATCTCTTTAACCGCAAAAATGGAGCCTTCAAAAAATTAATGATATATGGCTTCTACTAAGTCATACACATTTTGAAAGAATTGGTTGAACGGTTCTCAGTTATCGTATGGAAACGACATTAAGTACTCTTTTTCTTTCAATCAATTCGAATAAATCAGGCAGAAATCAAATTTGACAATGTCAAACTTATAAAGTTATGGTCATTTTGTTGCATTTGTAGCTGTCCCCTGCAGGTTTATTTTGTGTTTTACTTTTACAACAACTCTAGATAGACAGGGAGTGCGCACGTAGAACTCTTAATTCAACTATACAAATGAGATTAGTTCTTATTTTTTCTTTACAACTGTCAGAATAATATAATATAACACAACAGGTCTATATCAATTCTTTCTTAGAGCAGTTGTACCTTTGAACTTTTCTTGGGGTAGAACTGTCAGGATAAGTTCTAGGGTAGAGCTGTTTTAATTGGTTCTAGGTTAAAACTGTTCAAATTTATTCTAGGGTAGAACTTCGGAAAATGTTCTACGGAAGAATAGTTCTGAATTTCAAACAAATTAGTAGTTCACTGATCGTGATTTAGAATACCGGCATATTACCTGGATTTCCATGCCATGGAGAGGTTAAAATACCCACGGGTTATTCAATTGTATAAGTTGAAATCGAACTGACAATGCCATGGCCTAAAAAAGCTGACAAAGGACAAACGACAGACTATAAAACATAACATAGAAAACTAGACTGAGCAACATGAACCACACCAAAATTGGGGATGAACTCAGGTGCTCCAGAAGGGTTGCTTATAGGTTCCTGCTCCACATTTGGCACCCGTTGTGATGCTCGTGATTAATTATCTTATTCAACTAAAAGGATTAAATGGTAAAAGCAATTACAGTCTAAGCTTGGATGTATGTCTAGTTCTGTTGTTCTACCGTGTTATAATGTTAGGTAAATTTTCATTTTATCTAGAAATAATGATATAATGTTTGAGCAGTGTTAGAATTTAGTTTTTAAATTTCCGTAATTTTCATTAAAACAATTACGATTATACAAATTCCTAGAATAACATTTTCAAGGTGATTATTACATGTTAGATATTTGGATTACACAATACCAAAACAATTTTATCAGGTAGTGGTGTTATACCCGAGTTTGCCTCACATTATAAAATCTTATACAATTATACATATGTGGTTAATTATCATTATTCAAATTTCAGCACGGGTTAACTTTAAAATGGTTTATCAAGGGAAAAACTATCAACAAATAATATTTTCAAAAATGAATATACTAAATAATTAATCATGAAAGAACGACGACACACCCGAATTTTGTGTCAATACATATTGGTAGCATTTACAAAAAATCCGGTTAATTATAAAAAGAAAATACAATAAATAAATTAACAAATAAATAAATACATAAATAAATAAAATTATTGAAATAAGAAAAGAAATGAATAAAAATTAATACAACTAATTAAATAAATCAAATAAATAAATAATTAAAAGGTATATTTATGTAAGAGCTGTCCAAAACTGTTTTAGACTTATACATTTCAGGATCTACAATGTATTCCGTTGATTGATAGCCTTTGATTTTGTCAGTTATTATGGACTTCCCCTTTTTGAATTTGCCTAGGTTTTTTTTTATACCTTTTGTCTACGGTAGAACTATCAGAATCAGTCTGGCGTAAAATTTTACGAAACTGTTCCAGGTTATAACTGTCTAAAATTGTTCTAAGGTAGAACCACTTCTGTCAGAAACTGTTTTAAAGGTGTTAGAACTGTTTTAAAGACTGCTTGAACAGGTCTCCTAACAGTTCTTGAACAGATTTGAAGATAATCCTAACTGTATTGTGTGCTTGTACCAAGTCAAGCTAGCTAGGAATCTGTTATTTGTTGTGTTTTGTCTTTGTTTGAACGTCTGTCCTTCGGATGAATTGAATGATGACGGTTGATGTGTTCTGTACTGTCAAATAATTGTGGGGATTCCGTGATTCTATAAGACCATTTTTTATGATTGATAAAGATAAATTATAAACAAGAAAATCGATATAAGAGCAAGGCTTTATCCATTTGTAATTAAACTGTAGAAGACCTCTTAATGTACGGTCATTGCTTTGTTGTTTCTGATGTGGAGGTAAAGCTTTGACCAAAATGAGCGAATCAGAATTCATGGAACCGCTAGTTTGCTTCCAAACTAATAAAACCTTCGTCATGTCCAATAAGGGTATTTCGAAGAAAGCGTGTTGTTCCACTGAAATCTATCTGCTTAAAACCCCGTCATTTGTATTCATTACATGTAAAAGTATCTGCACAATTGTATATAAATTTAATATTAATAATCTTATTTATTTCTGATTTTTGTAGTCATGCGTTGCAACATTATGACACTGTTAGAATGGAAAATATATCTACATATCAGGATCTTAGGACACGTACAACACGCCCAACAACAAATGAATATGATGAAATAAATACAGGATACGTTAATCATTCAGGATTGAATATTTGATAACAAACGAACTACATACAACATTAAAAGTTCACATTATAAAGAGAAATGACAAATATGAATGTGAAGGAAATAAGATAGCGAAGTCACAGGTGATTTTCTTGCTTCTCACAAAAGAAAAAAAGGAACATTCTAAATAGTCAATTTGTTTAACATATGCATACTTCTTTTTCTGGTTTATTTTTAATATTGAGTTTGATAAGAATAGTATATTGGAATCCCTTCAAATTGATATCGTACAATGTTAACCGCAATTCACAATGTGACCTGTTTAAATATTATTTTAAAGTATTGTTTTCAACATCTCAATAACAAAGCTATAGTTTACAAAAACAAAATTGTACAATGTGGATTGCTTATGTGCAACTTGGCAAATGTTAAGGATATTGCAGCTAAACTACAGACATTTCCATTATGAATAACGAATAGTACTGCATTTTAGGCATATTTGGATAATTTGTTCATATTATATCACCTTTAATATCAAATTCTAATGTTCTAATGATCAAAACAAAGTTCCAATAAATAGCAATGTATCAGATTGACAGAAAAGCGCAAAACCCGTTATACTACAATTATAATCTAATAAATTTTCTCTGCTAGAACATAGCGGGAGCATTGTACAAATAACTGCTAATCGATATATGTAGACCGTTCAAATGTATGTGTTTATCATTCGCGCCTATTTTACTTAATTCTTGTGGAATATTTCCGTAACATAATAATTGAACGTTTCTTGTATACGATTTCAATGTAAATGCAAAAATAATTTTTAATGTACGATTGTGACATGTATCTCCGTTTCTTTATTCAGATATATAATTTTAATGATCCGTTCATCATTGTCCTTGAACATTAAAATGAATCTTTTTGAATAAAACTACTTGGTTAATGAATACACCTGATTGATCCTATCCAGTCATTTAAAACTAATCTTTGTAACGAGTGTATCTGCAGATATATAAAAATGTTTAGATACTCGCGCCAAGGAACGTATATCTTGCTCTCTAAGTCAAACAACCTCACTATCTCTCTCTCTCTCTCTCTCTCTCGTGTTCACCTTGTATTCTTAAAAAAAGAATTATACTTCTTATTTTATAACTTATGTTACTTTGGGTAAGTTGATTTAGTGTGGACATGTTATTTATTTGTTTAAATCAATGTATATATGCAAAGCCATGATTTTGACCAGCTTGATTTTTCGATATCAGATATTCTACAATTTCATCATTTGTGGTAAAACTACAAAGATGAAAATTCAATTGTTTGTGCTTTTTTATCAGACTAATATCTTATATTGATTTTCTATATACTAAGAGGTAAATAAATCACGCAACTATTCTTGTATACGTTTTATTTTGATGTAACGATGAAGGTCAAAATGCAGCAGTATTTTTATTTATATACAAAAAAATGGAGATATTGAATCATTGCGAATGAGAAAACTATCATAAAGACCAAATGATAAATGTCTGTACAATTTCAGGTCACAGCAAAACACAAACAGTATAACAAGCATTTAAAGGCCCCAGTATGAAGTAATGAAAATATATAATGCAAGCAGCAGCGACAAACGACAGCCACTAAATTACTGGCTTGGCGCTTGTACATTAAGAATGTGGGAATTTTAGACATATTTGCCCAACCTACCCTATCATTAGACAGTGGTGTAACAACATAACATAAGATCAGCTAGACAAGACTTGACTAATCATGTTGATACTAAGCACACAAACAACCACAAAAAGACATATAATAATACTCGCACTTATTTAAAACTAGTTCAAAGCCCCATTCCGGTTAACAAATAAGTCATGTTTACTTTCCTCTTGCAATAATATAACAAAGTTTACTTCGCTATCCCATAAACTAGTATTCCCAATTATAAACTTAAGACAGATTGAAAAAAACAAATAGTACAACTTTGTTTAATTGAAAAAAATGGCAATCGCAGATACAAATATCTTGGTGTAGGAAGTGATAAATCATTCATTGATTAAAACAAATATATATTCTTTGAAACTGATGCTTGGTTTTGTTATTGACAACATTAACAACATAAATGTTACGTTTTGGTGAAGTGTTTTATCGTGTTTATAAAGATGATACTGGTCACTACAAAATACAATGGTTGGTGACTATTTTGAACATATCTGTCACATCGAATTTGAAAAATAGAGTATCATAGATACAGTAATATCTCCCTCATATCTTGACTCAAATCTAAAAGTTGACCATGAGGGTCGCTGGAGAACACAACTTAACGACAAAAATGATGAGTTAAGCTTCTCAATTGTAAATTATCTATTTTCTATGTAGCAACATTCCAGCGGCGCCAACATATGGAGTATGTATTTTCTAGTTGACACGATATTCCAGAAATTTTTGTTCTTATCACAATTTTCTTCATGGTGGATTGTTGCTAACAGAGGACCTATTTGAATCAAGCGCCAAGGGTTTCAAGTGGTAACGTTCAAGACATGCATTTGAAAATGTTTCAAATAGGAAAAAATAATTTGATCAACGACACGTAAGTCTAAAAGTGACAATAACCCGACCAAAGAGCAGAAAACAGCCCAAGGCCACCAATGGGTCTTCAAAACAGCGATAAAATCCAGCACAAGGAGGCGAGCTTCAGCTTGCCCCTATACAAAAATGTTTAATAGTTCATAGAAAATGAACGTCACACTGAACTCCGAAACATATAAATGAACCGAAATTAAAAAAAACATACAACACTAACAATGGCCAGAGGTTACTGACTTGGGACAGGCGCAAAAATGCGGCGGGGTTAAACATGTTTTGTGAGATCTCAACTCTCCCCTATACCTCTAGCCAATGTAGAATAAACAAACACATAGCAATGCGTACAGAAAAACTCAGTTTAAAAGAAGTCAAAGATAGCATAAATTTACAAAGGACTACTAACAGTTACTGACATGCCTGCTCCAGACCTCAATTAAACTGATTACAAGATTATGTCTTCATCATTTGAAAATAAAGCACAATCCTTCCCGTTAAGGGTTTAGTATCATACCATCATAAAATATAAGAGAAGAACATAACCAGTATCATGCCAACAACTGGTTTTAGAATAAATGTGTTTATTTCCGATGCAAAGACCATATGAGTGAATCAATATTAATTTCAAAATATGTCATCTTTAATGACCTGACAACAGTATCGTAAATATATCCCTTCTGAATAAGTCTGTTTAAAAGTTTGGTTAGCTTTTCAGGTGAATGACGACATTTTTGTGCTTTGTAACATGGTTTAATTGCCAGGTGAAATTTGGACTAGCTTTCAGCTGATTGATACTTAATGTCTTATGTCATTTGACTAGTAAGTTATTATTCTTTCTTGTTTTTTACCTAGTACCCACCTGTTGAGATCTGTTGGGCCTAACTGCTTTTCCTAATGTCGACAGTTGTTTCCATTGTTGCAAGGTAAAAGGTAAGATAGACGGTTTTGCGGTCAGAAAAGTTTAACCAACCACATCTCTTTATGAACATGTCCCAATCCAGATGGTTGTAATCCAGGGGTTGTTGCTCGTCTGAAATACTTTGTTTTTTTACTTTATTATTTTAAGGATAAATCATATGGTATTTTGCCTCTTTTGCATTATTTCACATAATTATATACATGATGATAGTTTTTTTAAGTATCATTATGTACGGTATGTGCTTCGCTCAATATGCAAGGGACTACGGTTAGTTGTTCATATTTTCATCCGTTGGTCTTTTGTACATACATTGTAGTGTTCTCTTTGGCATTCATACCAAGTATCCTTATTTTTTATATTCAAAGCATTATGAGACTTTAAAACCTCTAAACTCCAAACATTTAAAAACGTTACTTTCTTTGTTCATTTTCCTACAGCAAACTGTTATAATACCTGATTACCTGCAAGGTTGAGATTCAGAGTGCAAATGAATTATTCTTCAACTTAAATCGCATTGGATTTTTTACCAATATCCGTCGATATAAGCTTATAATGTTGTCGAAAGTGTCGCACAACTCAGATATAATCGAGTACGGAATAGCTAAGTTGTCGTAAATTCTCTAGTCCATTCATATAGGTTACCGCGATTTGTTTCACGATCTCCAGTTGGGTTTTTACATTGCACTAGTTATATTGAGAGACCTACAAAAGGGACACGTTCTAATTCTTCTTGTTGATTAATTATAATCTATCACATATTTTAGTATAATTGAGTGTATGGGCAAGTTATTTTAATACCTATGTTTATGCAGACGAAGGAAACCATTAGTTTGTTTCGAAATTTATATTTTCAGTTTTTATATTTGGTTTCTACACAATGGAACGTGACCTATCGAAATAGGCTTATCATCATGCTTGTACTTCCATGAGCAACACGATATGTGCCACATGTGGAGCAGGATCTGTGTGTGTGTGTGTGTATGGGGTGTGTGTGTGTGTGTGTGTGTGTGTGTGTGTGTGTGTGTGTGTGTGTGTGTGTGTGTGTGTGTGTGTGTGTCTGTGTGTGTGTGTGTGTGTGTGTGGACATTTCCTGGTATTGAGAGGGTTGAGCGCTCCAAAACTTGTCAAAACCTTTCATTATAACGTATGTCATACAAATATTATTAAAAGTCTAAGAAAGCAGATATGAAATCTTACACTGGAAAAAGACTGCTTACTAAGTACATGCATGCTAATTGTCGTATGAAATAGTATTTTTACGGAACGCTATTTAAGTTATAGAAATCTAATTTTCTATTGTTGATAAAAGTTTTTAGAACTATTCTGGGGATGTAAATGACCGAAAAAATAAACCCTCCACATTGGAAGTTGAGAAATATTAGACGCTTTTTCATCTTAAAAGATCTCAAAAAATTTAAAAGAAAAACAAAATCGATAAGAAAAACAAACCAAGCTCTTACCCCTTTTGAGATTTATTTGTCGACGCCTCGCTGCACAATACATTTTTTTCAATGTTAATATAATATGGCCAATATATACGAACAATCAACTAATATATGAACACTGGGTCTTTTTATTCAGTTATGCGGAAAGCATGTTATGCATGTTATGTGATCAACCGTTACAGTTGTGTGTATTAAATAGTGTAATAAGATGAAGATAGGACATTGAGAAGCTCAAATTTCCAAAATTACAAATACTGGTTAGTATAAAGTTCATACACCTACACCTAAATAAGCAGTGGAACGAGGAAGTATGTAGCATTAGTTGTAAAGGTATGTCAAGTAGTTAACAAGACTTTTAGATTGAAGTCGGAAAATACTGTCCGATATAAATAAAGATTACTTGGAAAAAATACATTATTTTTGTTTGCTTTTTATGTGTATGATATGGTGGAATTTATAAAGCAAGGTACGTCGTCTTCACTAAACACTCAGTTTGTTATTTGAAAAGTCTCCACACTATAATTTATTTAGTAAAATATTCTTTATAATTTACGTAAAAGGAACATATACAATATTTAATTCGCGATAAAAAATACACTGCCAGCGTTTTAAAATACAATATCTGAAGTATAGTGTTGTTAAACGACAATGCAATAATATATGTGTAGGATGTAATTGTCTTTTTATGTATGGTCTGTTCAGTAGGGGGAAAATATCAAATAAAGGAAGTCAAAAGGCTCAACATAATATTAAGGTGCAAAATTGGTGTTGATCCTCTACATTTTAATATTTTTAAAAAGTATCCCTCGCAAGTGAGGGTATAGAGGACAATGTAAATAGATATGTCTGAATAAAGCAAAGTACTACGACATCTAAATTAATGTGCTGGGATGACTGGTAGTTTCATAAAGCACAAACGCTAAACATGTTAGATTTTTTGCCTATTTTTTTTTTTCTTCTGAATTTCAGCTTGAATGAATTTATCTGTCATGCATTAAACGACCGTCGTTGGTGGTTTTCAAGACCTCAATAGAGTATACCATGGATATATTGATGTTTCAACTGGATACATCTTTGCATCTATGTACTTAAATGTAGATTATTTATGAGTTCTAGTATCTGCAAAGTTGGGAGATTTATATTTGCAAACGTGCCTCCAAAATGAATTTTTAAATGAAGTTCAATAAAGTGTTTGGCCTTTAAGAGTATATATGCTAATGTGAGAACAACATGCACAACATAAACTAATTTATTTTTCTTTTATTTGAGCCACGCATTTTCCTGAAAATCCAGCAAATCCGTTTTCTCAAGTATTATAGATATCATATTAGTCCGATTTCCATCTGGTAAGAGTGGCTCTTTACTTCTTATGAAATTGTATATTAGTAGTTTTCAATCAGATTTATTATAGCCTCTATGTACTTGTTTATTTGGTTTCTCTTGGTAGGAGCTCATGATATAATTACAAGAACACTACAGTGTGGCAGGATTATAATAGATTTAGAGATCTTACCCTCCACAGTATAACCAAATAATCTTGACATATTGAATAATAGACGTGTTATGAAGGTAAACACGTCGCTTAATACCACTACTTGCTATATCAAAGGACCATCTCAAATTGCAGATACTCCTTCGTGATACTTGAATAAATAAACCTAGGTATATAGTCTGTTTGATATATTTTGCATACATGTATATTGGCCTAACACTTCATTGTATAATTTCTACACAGGCGTTGATCCAGACCTTTTTGAAAATGATTTCGCTACATATTTAAGCAAGAGTTAACATGCAAAAATGTCTCGCCTGCGTATCTTTATGTTTAAAGTCTTTAAAGTAAATGTTAAATAACATAAGTTGCTAAACATTAACTGTTATTCATTAAAATGATGTCGATGACAATTTACCCTGCAAACTGACATGTACACCTTACAATCATTTCATATACCAAATATCGATGACATATTGTGTATAATATTATATTATATTATATATATAACCATACACACATAATATTAACAGTGAACCATTGATATGTCGTCCAAGTCAGATAAATCGTGTCAAACGGCCTACTGTATCTCAAAACGGACCTTACCATTAAAACCAATAAACCTTAACAATGAGGTCAAGATCAGGAAAACCCTGAAAAATGGACATGAACAACTTGCAATAACCTCATACCCTAAATATAGTTCACCTATTGATTAGAGTATCTAAGATACGGACTTGTCGTTGATCACTGGTTCATTCAATGATGTAAAGGTTGGGTGAGCCCTGTTTAACGGACATGTAGAGTTGCAATACTTGTATCTAAAAAATATAGGTATCGTATTTTTCTTAATAAGTGAGAAAAAGGCATAAGAAAATCTTTTTATCAACGTTTGTATTTTAAGAAGTTGGTACATGTATAATGCTGCGATCAACTTTAATTACTTTTATTACAGACAGTACATTATATAATATTACTTCTTCGAAATTTTATATCATATTTGATGCATTCAATAATCCTTATTTTATTCATTTCAGCATAATATTTGTTCCGAATGTATTTGCTGGAAATGAAAACACACGTTTTGTTATTAGTGTTTCTAATACACACAACTGTTCTGTTGGCCGTTATAGCACAACGTAAGTTAATATTATGCAATATTCAAGTAAACTTTGAAGTTATCAATTAAATTACACTCCCAATCCAAACTGCCTGTGCTTTTATCATTATTATTTATTTATTTCTCAAATAATTCATTTATAGAATATGTAAAACGAAACAATTGTGTGTACTTCTCTTGATTTTGTAGATGTAACTATGGAATAATTTTCGTAATCGTAATATATATAGGATATTAATACAAGTTATTTTGCCAAAAAACACATTACAAAAAAAAAAGTATGTTAACAGCTGTTCTTTTTCGTTGCTCTTTCCGAATAAAGTATTTTCACATCAGAGCTCCAGATAAGCTGCGTATTTGCGTGATCACGCAATAAAAATTATTAAAAACCCAATACAATTGCCCGTTGCAGCGTTCAAAAACACAATTCATTCGAAGGAAAACCCAATTATATGCCAAAACCATGAGTTCTTAACGCTTTTATTCGCTATCGTTTGCGTTATTTACCCTTATCTATTTCATAGTCGTCGTGTAAATCTATTTTCATATTATTTATAATTGGAAATGTCCTTTCGTTCTAAAAATAGAGCGTTGCATCAAGTAGTTGAAATGGGTCCCTGTTGGAATTTTCCGTTGCTCAGAAGGTACACGTGTTGATGAAAACATTTCGATCTTCTCTGGTTTATCCAATTAGCGTTTGTAATGTTGTCATAATTTTTTTCGAATTGCTCGGGATTTATCATAACACACAATGTTAAAACGAAAGTAATGTCCGGTAAAAATATTGAATAGAAGCATGTTTTCAGCTTCTTCTTGATAGCTGAGGGATAATTATAATGACAACAAGACGTAGCTAGTGTTTTTGGAAGCGTCCATAGAACGCATGGGCGTGTTTGCGTGCCTTAACGAGAAAATTGTTAAAACGACAAACACGGGGTTTCGTCAAGATATCCTATATCAGTTGTAACAGTGAAAGGCCAAATCAATTATGACATGATATGAAGTTGGAAAGCATCGGAAACCAAAAGTTATAATAAGGGACAACTTAACCTAGATTTTATGTTAATTAAATAAACAAAAACATTCAAGTATAATTTTAGTTTATATATATTATTTTTTCATTTTAATGCCTAAAGGCTTAATTATATCCGTTTTTACGTTAATGCAGCTTGAAACTTTCTTTGTTTTTGGTCTACTTGTTCTGTATGCTTCAGATAGTTGTCTTCTTGGCAAGTGCAGTGTAACATTGTCATTTATTTATTTGATGTTGTAGTATTATTTGTAAATTTAAATTGAATGTGGTCTCTGTCGTTAAACCACCCTATAAACCTGGTCAAGGTTTTGGGGTATATCTTAAATCTGGGAACTTCTTATTTTTTTTTTAAAGTAGGTCTGGCAAATAGGTGATAGGACTGGCAAAACTATCTTACATCACCTAATGTTCACATATATTACATAAAAATCAAAACACTTAGCCACACCTACCCCAACTAAACTGTAGGGCGATGATCATATTTAATCTAGAAAGGTAATTAGTTACTGTCCAACTAGTGACACCAGCCTCAGTTTATATAAGTTGTGAGAAAATACAAAACTGGCAGAACTTTAACCGGACACAAATTAAACGTACAATTATTCGTCAGTGTATAAACCAAATAAAACAGCTATCAAATATACAAAGAAACATATTAAAGATGGAATAACATCTCGGTTTGATATAATGTGATTATAACATGCCTAAATATTCAATATTGTGTTGATGAAAAAACCCAATACATTAAGGAGCTTGGTGGTGAAAAACCCAATTTAATATTTGATTGAGGAGTGAAATGGAATTGATAATGCAATTAAAAAACTTTATCACTCAATTACATAAAAAATGGTGGGTAAAAACCCCAATTTGTGAATTCTTATCTGGAGCTCTGTCACATTGTCTTCGTTATGTTTTCAATAACTAAAACAAGTAATCTTTTAACTTAAAATATCAAGAGCATAACAGTGGAACAATAAACAGTAGAAGTAGTACAGTTGCTTCTAAAACACCTAAAAAGTTTTTTTTTTCCAATTCCGACTGATTAGTCAATCAAAGTATTGAAATCTAGGATTCTGTTCAACTATGTTTTTCTACTCAAAGTTACTTTGATCTTACTGATTGATAAGCAATATTTCAACAGTCTAAAAAAAGAATAGTTACGAACCTTGTACTTTAATTTTTCAAGGTTTATTTTTGAAAGCAGGAAAACAACTATTTGCTAACATGTATGTAATATTATGGCGTTGTTTGTTTCTTTTGGATTGATTGGTTTGTTATACCCCTTTGGTGTCTTCCGTCTCTTTTTGGGGGACAGTGGTGGGTGCAGAACTGAATTAATATTGTCAATGCCGGGATGAAAATGAATATTCTGCAAAACAAAAAGCAGTGAATAATTGGGTACAAAAGTGAGAATAAATAAGCCGACATTGCAGCAGGTGGAAACGATAGTTCCAATCAAAATACTTGCATCCCCCCCTACAAAATCAAATGATCATCCCCTAATAAATCTATGCAGGCATTCATTTGAAGCGTACTATTCATATTATTATTTTGTTTATAGTTCAGTTGTTTATACAGGTAGTTTGTACATATTACGCTTATACATGTTCAATTAGGTACACTTTAGTAAGAGTAAATGCTTATATGTTATGCGTCTATTGTACATGTATAATCTATATGTATATCAATATCATAAAAACTATCCATGATCATAAGAGTCATAAGAATATTTGATTTCAACCATGAACAAACATATTGCTTACATCCACTTCATTTCAACCTTGATAGATAGTTGTCTCATTGGCAATCATATCACATCTCCTTATTTTTATATATAGATGTATATGTAAATGGAACATACACATAATGCTGAATGATCGCCTAAAGGAATAGGCCCGGTAAGACCCCTTTTTGGTCCCAAAACATAGCATTTTCATAAATTTGTTAAAACGGTAAACTTCTAGCTATTATTGAAAACTAGAATACTTTTGTTACATAAATATGGGCTTTTTTTGACAATACCATGCACATGCATCAGAGATACTAGCATCATTAGTTCATGCAAAATAACTAAAATCTTCACAATTTTAGCATTTGTGCTAATTTCTAGACGGGTTTTGTCTAAAATGGAAGTGGCCGCACTTGTGTTCAGACTTAATATTTAAATATATATGTTGTAATTGATGATAATACATAACATGTATAAAGGTTGAGACTGAACACGAATGCGGCCACTTACATTTTAGACAAAAACCATCTAAAAAGCGACGTTTTATGGCATATTTGATAGATTTTTCATATTTAAGCTTGAATTTTAGCGTTTTTAATGACCAAATCAATTCATATCTTTTACATACACTAATTTAATTGACTGAAGTAGACACTTAGGTGTTTAGAAAATGACAAAAATCTTTCATCAGATGTACTTCAAATTTTAGGCCAAAATAAGCCCTTACAGGACCTTCTCCATTTTATTGATCGGCAATAAATCAATTAAACATTTGGTATACGTATAATAATGAGGAGATAATCTCTAGTCCAAACAAACAAGGTAGTTTGCAAGTTAGAATTGGTTGATTGATTGAATGGTGTTTAACGCCACTTTCAATGCTATTTCGTGGCGGTCAGTTTTTATTGGTGGAAGAAGCCGGAGTGCCCGGAAAGAACCACCGACCTTCGGTAGGAAGACGGACAATCCTAGTCAATTAAGATTGGAGTCGAGTGCACCTGTCCCGTGCGGGATTCGAACTCACAACCTCAGTGTTGACTGGTTATTGATACAGTAGTTTGACTACTTAGACCACTCGGCCACCGAAGCCCCTGCAAGTTAGAAGGATAGAAGGCTAGTACCGAAATGTTTCACTGTGTCAAATTTCATACTTGACCTTAAATATGATCTTTGACATTTGTGTAAATTAAAACAGTGTTAAAGTACTTTATGAAAATGTGATAAAATATGTTGCACAATGAAGGCGTGTATTCCTTTGCACAACGTTTAACATGAAAAATCAACCATTCCTAAATAACTGAAGCTGGACACAATTAGTGCTCTACTATGGAGGGAAACAAAATATATAATTTATCTGTTTTGTTAACTGAATCTCATTGATATTGCCCCTTCTATAACAGTGAACATCAAAGATTTGTATAGTTCTATGTTCCATAGCTCTCCCTGGTTGCAAAAAAAAATCCTGGTCCATAAATCCATTAACCAAACTGCCAAAGTATAAAGACCTTTTTGAATCTACCACATTTTTCAGAGATTGGTTCCCTTTTAGAATACGCTTTATGTAAATATATAATGCTATTTCTTAGTAGTTCACAATTGCTTTTAAACATTTTCAGATCCAAATAGTATAATTGACGTCGGGACTTTTGACATTAGTTATAATTTTCAAATGTATCGTAACAAGGCATAAGACAAACATGCAGTGTATTTGTGAAGACAATGAAATAGGATTAAAATTAGATTATTTTGCTTTTACCAGGAAAACCTGAACTGAAAATAATCCAAATGTGCTTACTTACTTACTTTCTGCCCTTGTACGCCATTGGCGTGTAGGGCAGTAACGAAGAAAAATTCTTCGTTATTGATTCTTTAACATAACTTTTTTTTACAAGTTAGGGTTGTTAGCCTAAAAGGTTATTTCCCTGAGGGCGCAGCACGAAATGAAATAACTTTAAGCTCCTTCACCTTTTAAATAATTAATGTTAATAAAACAATACTCATAAAAAGAGAACTTTGTGCAGAAAAATCAAGTATTTTACCCATAACATCATAGATACAAAACAAAGAAATTTATTAGTATATGTAGCAGGATCAATTCTGTTGAGAATTAAAAGAAAGGAGCATTATCTAACTGACGACAATGTATACATTTATGTATGTAAGTATGTTGAAAATACACACATACCATTCTTTCTTAGCTTTAAGATAGAGGTAGATATATAAAAACAGCCAGAAATGAGACAATAAACACTATTTATGTAGAAGTATAAGTTTCAAATATAAGTACACAATAATTTTAAATGTTTGGAATCAAATATATAAATTTCTGAATATGAATAAAATTATTTTATAAACAAATTATGAATATTAAAGTTTATCAAATTTAACGGATTGTGTGACTATCTGCCATTACATGAAATATTTATTAACAAATATGAAATTTTGAATTAAACAAGAGAGATTACACTACGTATCTTATTCATTTCCATTAATTTGATATCTCTAATTGGGTCAACTCAACTTGGTTTTTAAACTGAATTTAAATTAAAAACTAGAGAGACAGGATGAGTATAAAATGGTTATTTTGGCCAATTTATATACTAATTAACGTTTAAATTGTTTTTTAAACCTTCTTAATTCATACTTCTTTCACAAAAATAAGGCATGTACATGTGCACTGACAAATTGTGTTCTTCGTTGATTTACCAAATGTAATTATCTAATTTTCTTTCATTTTGGGTGCTTATTCGCCGGAAAATCGCTTAAAGACGTAAGGTTCTTGTCATTTTGAAAATCTTTACAATACGATTTGCTTGACCTGTTTGATCTGCCATTAAGGTTAATCAAAAGGAATTGTAAAATATTGCCGTGTTTACACCACAAAATCTACTGAGTACAGACAAACTGATGCATCTAGCTAAGATATATAAAAGTTATATCAGTCCATGTTTCAGAAAATTGATAACTTACTTCGATTTTGATGTGCATTTTTCCCAGTCTGCAGAAGATAGCAAAATAAACAAATACATGAGATCCATTTGTAACGGTCCACTCAGTTACCAAGTTTAAATCACCTATTGTTTGCAGGTGTCTATGTAATAGTTATACACCGAGGGATAGGTGTGTCTGGATAAGAAACCCCGACGGCCGGTACTTACCTGTATCAGTTTAGTGAAGGTAATCATAAGGGACGACATCAAAAGATCAATGTAGGATAAAAACTTAAATCAAATAGTTTCGGGGTGGGGGTTAAAATTGCTGCAAGTTTTGTTTATCCAAAATTGATTTTACATATATCCATATTGGTCAATCAATTTTTCCCAAATTAAGTTAAGAGGGGTGGGGGTCAGTGAAAAAACTATGTGAATTAAGTTTTTTATCCTACATTGAACTTTTGATGTCGTCCCTAAATGTTACGGTTTTATTAAAAAGCCCCCTCCTTCTTCTCGAAAATAAACAAACATTCATATTTGGACATACTGAGGGATAGGTGTGTCTGGATTAGAAACCCGACGACCGGACACGCTCAACATACAAAAATACAGATTGAATATTTAGGAAGTCCCTTTTGGAGGACAATCCATGCGGGGTTGGGTTGGGGGGTTGGGTTGGGTTGGGGGTTTGATCCGGGAGTTAGAATCCCCGTTTTTTTTATTTTTTTTTATTTTAAGATCAATGCTTTAGAATAGAGACATATGACTGGGATCAAAAATTTTACCTTCAAGCAAAGGAGTATTTACCGAGCAACCATTTTAACTTCCAAGGGTTATGGTTTTTTGTCGGAGTCAGAAATTTTTTTTCTCGCAAATCGCGAACAATTTTATTTAGTTTTTCAACGCTATCAATCAAATTATTTTTCCCTTAAAGATTTTTTTTTTTTATTCAAAATAGATGCTTAATATTTTTTTTCGCTATTGGAATTTCCTAAAATGTGTTTTTTTTTTTTTTTTTATATATAATGAAACAACTTGCAGTGAACGCTATTAGTAATTTGTTATGTTCATGCAATTTAAAAAATAATCAATTTCTATTGTAATGAATAACAATGGACTGTGTTTTCGGGATGTAGAAGCAGGGGTTTCCAGAAACCTCGCTCGTCACACCCTGTGGTCAAAATCCATTGTTATTCGTAACAATAGATCTATTCAATTTACACTTGTTTCAGAAATTTACATCCCAGCTCCTTTGTTCTACCAGGGGTGATTTGAGCCGGATAACCCCTACCAGATCATCCCAGCTTGAGTTTCTTTGTTTTGCATGCTTTCCTTTGTTTGGAACATTTTGGTAGGAATGCCTAATCCACAATAAAACTTAGAATTATTTATTGACAAAAGACACACTTTCAAAATTTATGTAGAAAAAATCCATTGTCTATGCTGGGATTCGAACTCAAGACCTTCAGCATATCACATACCCCTACACCAGGACGACTGGATACCAACTCTCAGTAATTTAACATATTTAAAGGAAGCAAGATATGTTCATAAGAGTGGCGAGTTGGCAGACCTTTATTCAGTGGGATTTTAACCCTTTTCGTAAATAAGGCGAGTTGTCAGACTGATTGTTCAATGGGATTTAACCCTTTTTCATAAGTGGGGCGAGTTGGTAAACAAAAGTGGCGCGATTTTTAGAAAGTGGCGATTTAGTGTGGGGCCGATTGGCCAGTGGGGCGAGTTGACATCGTTTCATATTCAAACATGGTGTTCGGGGGTCATAAAGGGTATATATTATATAGTAATATATAAAGTATATTATAATGGTTGTGTGGCGTTCTAAACTAGATTTTATGAATTGTAAATGGTTTTTCGTCTAATCCAAAACAGCTGGGATGTAAAATAGTTATCCCATTCGGACTTGGTGTGTCAGTGTAAGATCACCCTCTGGCCTCCGGCCATCGGGGTGATCTTACACTGACACACCGCGTCCTCATGGGATAACTATTACAGAAACTATGAAGTATAACAATAGAACTGGGGTATAATGTCCATTTAAATCAATACTACTCACAACATTTATTATATTTAGAATATAGCAAAGTGCTCTCGACCAATTAAATTGTAGGATTTGATGTCTCGTAATTGTGAAGAATGATTGTAATTCATGTTCTTAGTAAGGGATTATCCTATTGTTTAGACCTATTTACAGTTCAAAACAAACGAGTTTCTATAAATGAATTACAACTGCCCCGACGCACATTTATCAGATTGAAAGGATTTATCACAGTGATTGAAACTGACTACAAGTTCAATTGTGAAACAAACAAAAAATCAAAATAAGTTGAAATTTACTGGTGCAATAAAATTGGTACCTTTAATGTTATTATGAAAATATTTATAACTTCAAATTACTAAAAATTAAACAATATTAAAGCAATGCATTAAAAGAAAACAAAACAGTTTTAAAATCAAAAATAACCAAAATCTTTAGCTTTCCAAAATCTGATTACTGTACCAGCGGTTGGGAAGAATAGTTATTTCAAATATTCCGATAAAATAAAAAAAAAAAAAAACAGGAATTTAATTTAAGTTTTGAATATATTTAAAACTTTTAAAGGCATTTTATTTGAAATTCCCTGATATAATGAAATAGTATTTGATTTAAAAGCAGAACCAAATTAATGCCTGTGAAATGAAAGTGTTTGTAACTTAAATGTATTTATTGATTTAAACTGTAAATAAAAAGGATAATTCCTCACTAAAATATTACATGATTTAAATTCATACTCACAGTCTGAAAACATATACAATTTCTACCTTTTCTTTGTACTGTTGTGTCACCTAATGTCTATAACGCATCTTTTTTTTTCAAATATTTCCCAAATTATAAGAAAGTCCTTACATCACTAAAACTAATCCATAAATGAAATGCCGAAAAAGGAAGTCATGCATCAATTAGAAACATTGCACTGACAATGAAGCTAATTCTTGAATACAACCAATCAAGAGATCATTTGAGCCTTGAGCACTTTACTATATTCTAAGTTTGTAAGAGAATGATAATCCCTTACTTCATGATAAGTACTCGCTAACGCTCGTACTTAATCATGAAGAAAGGGATTATCATTCTCTTACATATACGAGGGGAGCTTCTCAAACCTTTTTTTCCAAATTAGTTTATTTTGGCACCTTCTGCAGGAATGAAAACAAAAATGAATAGCAAAATCCAGAAAAGTTTTATAATTTTCTGAAACATAAAATGCATTTAAAATTTAATTATCTAGTTCCTGTCATGCCTTAAAGCTTTTCCGGGTGCACAGGTTTGTCTGTACTCCGAGTAAAATTTGTGGGGTAATACGGCCATATTAGCCAAAAGGTTATGATGAACCTTAAGCATGATGACGCGTAATGGAATGTAAACAAAGCAATGGAGGCCATAAGATGGGTTTTCTGAAGTCCGGAAATGTTTTTAGATATTCGAAAGTCATGTTTGTAATGGACATCAGAAAATCTGCATTTATTCACAAACTCAACAATAATGAAAACATATCTTTAGAAATCTCATTTTATTTAGAAGTGTATAAAAAACGTTTTCTGCACTAATCTTATACGCTAGTATTACCGTAGTGACGTCAGAGTGGTGTTAACTCGTGAGATGTAAGTACAATAAAAAATTCCGACCGAACTGACATTATGACCGATTACAGACTACGGTAGGATATGAATAACAAAGGTATACTCTTTCTGTAAAATATTGATGGCCCTGAAAAGGACCGTTTACGAGAGATATCCTCGGCACTAATGAATTTCCAAGCCTTGTTTGATCTTGTTGCCTTGTTACTTGATGAGCTTCTTACCTGGTCGTTGTCATTTTGTTTATAAGCGTCAATGACATCATTTTTTATGGGAGATAACTCGTGCAAAACCAAGGGGCCGAAAAGGTTATTCATTGTTATTCACCACTGAGTGTCAATTGTAAGGGTTATTCGTCCTACCTTGCATTTAGATAAAAGCTAACTGAATTATTTCATGTCACGTGATAATGTATTAACCATTAGCATGATTAGTTAGTAGATATAGGAAGATGTGGCGTGAGTGCCAATGAGACAACTCTCCATCCAAATAACAATTTATAAAAGTAAACCATTATAGGTCAATGTACGGCCTTCAACACGGAGCCTTGACTCACACCGAACAGACTTGTTTATAATATATGTAAGGTATAATAATAATTGTTAAACATCATCAGTTGCAATACTGATTTAATTATTGATCAACATGTTATAAAAAATATTGAAAATATCTGTTTTAATAGATTTAAAGAACAATGGTATAATGATTTAATGTCTAACGAGCATAGCAAACTACGTACTTACAGACTTTTCAAAAATGAATTTGGCGAAGAAAAATATTTATTAAAAAACATACCTGGAAAATCTAGGAGTGCATTTGCAAAATTAAGAAGTGGTACTGCTCCTTTGAAAATTGTGACTGGAAGGTATGAAGATCTTTTAGTTGAAAATAAAATTTGTTTTAAAAACACTTGTAATGAAAATCTTTTAATTGAAGATGAAAAACATGAATTAATTAATTGTCCAGTGTATGAAGATTTGCGTTGTTATTTGTTTTATCAAGCATCTCTATGTCAATTAGACCAAAAACATAACCTCCCCTTGTAATGTAGGCGGTGTATTCTAAAACAAAAAAAGTACGTTTTTCTAATAAAACGGATGGAAGCAAATTTTCCTGCTTAAGGTGGCTCGGCCCTTTAACAGTGCGCAGTTTTTAACGCATGTTTCTAACGACGAGCGTCTTGACAACGATCGCTTTGAGGGGTCTTCTCAAAAGTAGTGTTGACGACATTGGAACGCGGACGTGTCTGAGAGCACCCTTTCCCGATGTCAACAAAGATGCAAAACTTTCTTCAAAAAAGGAAATACGGTCAGAAATACAGAGTGGTTTGTTCATTTTTCACATAAAAAGGACATAAATATACATGATATGAGCATAACATTAAAAAAAAAGAAATTATAAATATTGACATGTACGACGGTATCTGGTGCGTTCGCTCTGAAAACACATTCTCACCCTACACGTTCGATCCTTGGGACAGTTTGCACGCTATTTTCATTTAAATACCGGTTGAATTAAAAGATGTCTTTTAGATGTATATATGAAAATAGTTTGTCAATGACGCAATGTTTAACCGTAAACAAAGGATAGCGATGTAAACAACTGCATGTCACCGTACGGCTTTAAAAAAACAAGTTCATTGTAAAACCCATATAGTATGCTATAGTATAAAGGCATCGGGGGTTCATCTACACGCTATCCGTTTGGCGTATTATACAATTTTGTTACTGCCATAAATCTCTTTTTTTACTTGAAATATCTTCATTTCCAAGTATTGGTAGGATTTTATTCCGGAGTATGTGAAATATTTTCTCACTGCAAAATTTTGATAATAGTTTTGGACTAGGACAATTTTGAAGCAAAGACTAAATACATGACAGTCACACCTAACATTTTTATTTAAAGATTGATATACTTTATCAACTCATGGGCACAAAAATATCTAACAAATTTTCTCGTATCATAATTCTATGAATTCCGGAACTCTAGTCCTTTAACATAAGACCTCGGGGTCAATGTTTTCTATTTATGATATTTTCCTTTTACTTATTTTGCTATTTTGTTAATTTTCTATTTTCTGTTTTATCTATCAATATGCCAACCGAGAATGCATTAAAAAAAAGGGGAAACATCAGCGTAAAAATTCAAATAATTGAACAAGAATGTGTTATAATAGACTACAGGAACTCGAGCAAAACATTTCACTAAATTGATTATTTGTTTTACGCAGAAAAAAAAAAAAAACCCGACACTTCAATTACTTGCTGTATTCCACCTTTGATCATGTAGATGAAAATTGGTCAATAGTAACCTGGACCTAGAATTCCGACCTACATTGTATATCGTTCTATGCTATTATCCCTCAATACCGCATGCTTTGCGGAGAAGCGCAATATATTTGGTCTGACCAAGTCGGGATTTAGCGTATTACACCCGAAGTCTACCGGGCAGTTCCAAACACTTCCAGCTAAAGACTTTATATATAAACAAAATCTAAACTACTTACTAGGTTCAGGAAAATTTGGGATTGTAATTTTAAAACTCGGCCCAGTACACAGGGACGCTATATTAGTCGGTGATATTGGCAAACTTTAACTTCTGTCTTAATTTTTGACATGCGTTTTTTTTTTTTAAAGGGAATCTAATAACATGAATAAGGAATGTTCTTGATTTAAAAAAATGAAAGTGGAGTGTGTCATTGCGGCAAAAAATATGAATGACAATTTTCTTAATGAAGTGTGGACGTGTTTGATCCACCTGCTGCAAAGAAAAGTAATTATCGGTCTATGATGATAATAAGAAAGGCAGTGGCTATTTTGCCGGCACCGGTCTGTTTTGCTATTTGCTATTTTGCCGGCTCTGATTAGAATATCCTTAATCAAACCGGCAAAATAGCCTATTTCTATAGAAATGGCTATTTTACCGGCACCAGCAAAAAAGTTAATTTGTTATTTTGTAGGTTCTTTGTAAAGAGTGAAATTTAATATTTTATTTACTTTTGAAAGTACTATGAAAAATTATGTGCACTGTCAACATAAAATATAATAATTACTGATTTATCAATAGTTATTAAAATAAGAAAACTGCTAACAATATTGGAGACACATGTAATCGTTTGAGAACGTAACATTTATCAGCCAAAGTATAAATAACTATTCAGAATTTATAACAAGAAAAAAAATAATAAAATGCTTCGCTGAGCGCAGCCTGATACGACCGCAGAGGTCGAACCCTGAACAGTTGGGGCAAATTTGGACACAATATTCAAGCTTGATACTGTCTGAATTTGGATTGTGATCAAATTTTTGACATAATATAGGTTTCTGACACAAAATAAATGTGGTCAAAGATCTTATAATCCATTGCGCAATTGAAGATTTCTTCTTGAAACTTTTCAAAAATTAGAAATTTAAAAAATTAAAAAAAAAAATATGAATCCCTTAAAAAAATTGGGAAAAAATCCCCCCCCACCCAACTTTTTGAAACCCCCCTTGGAGCAATAACCCCAAAACTCAATCCCAGCCTTTCCTTTGTAGTATGGAACCTTGTAGTACAATTTCAGAGAGATCCATACACTTACACACAAGTTATTGTCTGGAAACTAGAAAAATGTTTATTTTTGGCCCTTTTTTGGCCCCTTATTCCTCTATGTTTGGGGCAATTAACCCCAAACTCAATCCCAGCCTTCCCTCTGTTATATGGAACCTTGTGGTATAATGTCAGAGAGATCCATACACTTACACACAAGTTATTGTCTGGAAACTAGAAAAATGCTTGTTTTGGCCCCCTTTTGGCCCTTAATTCCTAAACTGTTGGCCCCATAACCCCTGAAATAAATCCCAACCTTATACTTGTGGTATTAAACATAGTGGTACAATTTCAGAGCTATCGAAATACTTATACACAAGTTATTATCCTGAAACTAGAAAAATGCTTGTTTTGGGCCCCTTTTTGGGCCCCTAATTCCTAAACGGTTTGGACCATCATCCCCAAAATCAATCCCAACCTTCCTTTTGTTGTATTGAACCTTCTTAAAAACTTTTATAGAGATCCATTCACTTAAACTAAAGTTATTGTTCGGAAACCGATGTGTCTTCGGACGACGACGACGACGACATCATACCATTATACGATCCCAAAAAATTTCTTGCGGTCGTATAAAAACAAAATAAAAATATTGAGCATCCATTTGTTGCAATGAAATCATATCTAAACATGTAGATGAAATTATTTCTAAAATCAGTCAGTGACAGTCTAATGCTACATATATGCATAAGAATAAAATCTCAGATTTTTTAACTGTGCGTTATAAAAAAATAAAAAGTTAAAAATCTCATTGCATCATAAATTTGATAAAACAGTATACAATATAACAAAGTCAATCACATAGCTTAAAAAATCAAAAATTTAACTTGCTTTTTGAATAATAGTTATTTATTTGAGTTGCATATATGTGATAACAAAATAGTTTTTAACTTGGCTTCCGCTTACCTAATACCAGCAAAATAATATATTTTCGATTTTTCCAGCATGGGTTACAAATTCACTGTATTGCTGTTACCGGTAAAATAGCCATTTCTATAGAAATTGAAGGCTTGAATTAAGATATTTTAATCAGAGCCAGCAAAATAGCCACTGCCAATAAGAAAAAAAAAAGATATTTTTTTTTAACTGGACTTTTAAATTTGAACTTTGGTTGATAGTTGTTTCATTGGCAATCATACCAAATCTCTTTATTTTTATATCGTAGGGTTAACATGGGTATAGAAATATGACTTTCCTAATCCGACAGATAACCCTTGCTTAGACAGGGAGTTCATACAGCTGGATGTACAATTACGCAGCCTCGTAGGGTAAAAAGGGGGAATTTTGCCCATACTCAACATAGATTGTCCATTCATTTTTCAGTGGCAGTCCATATATCTAGCCCCTCCTACTTTGCAGAACCTTCATATGGTACTTATCATCCATATGTTCTCATCCGTATTATGCTTGAAATATTTGCCAGTGAGTGTTCAGCAAGCACAAATTAAACTGTTATTTTGTGTGCAACTATATACAAAAGAACGTCATTTCTGGTCCTTATATCATACTAGTAGTTGACTACGCGGTATGGGTTTTGGCCATTGCTGAAAGCCGTACGGTGACCTATAGTTGTTATCTTCTATGTAATTTGGTCTCTGGTGGAGAGTTGCATCATTGCCAATTATACCACATCTTCCTATTTTTTTTTTTTTTTATATTTCATGGTGAAAAGTTTTATTTGAGGGTCACCTTAGACTTTGAATATCGCAGTTGTAATATATCTGAAAGACCAACGTTAACTTGATGAAATTTGAAAATGGTGAGTAGACAGATTAGTTGGGATTACAACGATATTGATTTCAACCACGATAGCTGTGAACACAAAATATGGAAATAAGTTTTCTTAAAAAACAATGCTTCCAAGGAAAAGGTGTGAACTATTAGGACTTGTTCCAATACAAACAAGAAGTATTAGGATAGATCACAAATTTTTCAAGTTGTTAAGACATATTCCTAGATACATCTGCATGTATGGCAGTCACACCTTTCAGCACATGCTTTGTGTTAACAAGAGTGCACAAGATGAAATGTCTCACCTGCTTTACTAATCATCATTGTTGATTGATTTTATGATGATATTCCTAAAGATAAAGTTTTACTACAAGTATCAGAAAAAATTAATATTATCAATTATCAATAATCATGAAAATGAGGCCAAGGTCAGTTAAACCAAGCCACCCTTACACAGTGGCAGATCCAGAAATTTTCATAAAGGGAGGGGGGCACTGACTGCCTAAGAGGGGCCCGCTCCAGTCATGCTTCAGTGATTCCCTATATAAGCAACCAAATTGTTCCCACAAAAAAGGGGGGGAGGCACCATGAGCCCTCCCCCTAAATCCACCTCTGTTTCAATCATTCCTTAAACCAAATATTTTGAAACATATAGTATGCAAGAAACAGACAAAACCATGAAAATGAGGCTAAGTTTAGATAAACCCTGCAAGACAGGTATATTTGTTTTTCATTCATTATTTTGTACATATATCAGGCTGTTAGTTTTCTCATTAGAATTGTTTTACATTTGTCATTTCGAGGCCTTTTATATCGGACTATGCAGTATAGGTTTTACTCATTGTTGAAGGCCATAATCCCATATGGTGACCTTTAGTTTATTTTTGTGTCATTTGGTCTCTTGTGGAGAGTTGTCTCATTTACAATCATACCACATCTTCTTATTTAATATTTCAATACATTCATTTAATAATCATTCCATACACCAAATTTAGTTGACTTATTGATTACACAATGTAGCATATTAAAAGAGGACTTACCATTGACCAATGAACCATGAAAATGTGGTCAATGACAACTGCCAGACAGACATGTACTCCTTACATTTGTGAATCATTGCATACATGAAATATAATTTATCTACTTCTTTTAGTATTAGAAAAACAGACAAAAACACAAAAACTCGACATTGACAAATGACCTGTTGCTAGCAGTATCTGATAAATAACCTATAATGGTTTACTTTTATAAATTTTGACTTGGATGGAGAGTTGTGTCATTGGCACTCATACCACATCTTCTTATATCTAATCAGGTAACTTTAACCTTGATCACTGATCCATGAAATGAGGTTGCAATCTCTGTCAATTTGAGTGCATATCTTATTTTACAAGACCATATTTATCTGATTTCAGTAATCTTGATCATTGTGATAGGTAATGAGGTTGTCAGTTAGTGAGACACAAGTTTTTCCAGACAATACATAATTCGTTTGATTGTTTTGTTTGGTTGCTGTCTCATTGAACAAAACTATATATTCTATTTCTCCTTTTATCCCGAAAATATAACTTTTGAAATAGAAAATGAAAAGCATATGGATGGACAAAAAATGCCAAATGATGTAAAATAATTCAAGTGACTGACCATTTGGGTCAGGGGTTGGTGAGGTAAAAGATGAGGGAAAGGCATTTGCATTTACCACAACTGTCACTTGGTACATGTACTATGATTTCCAAACTCTACAAATCTCATTAGCTACATTCTGTATTAAAGACAACTGCATATATTGGAGTTTGCATATCATGAATCATGTTTGCAGCAAAATTCACTCAATCAGCAAAAAAAAATTAAAACAGCTCTATTAAAATTCATTTTTTGAAACATTTTTGATTTTTATTCCTCAAATGTCTATGAGATCAAATTTATAAAACATTTATTAACATTGTTATTTTCAATATACTAGTAATTGTTGACATGTATACATCATGTACATGTACAATCATTAATTGATCTGCTTCATATTTTCATAATTTTTATATCAATATTCTTCTCTTCAGTGTTTTTTTATATGACTCAATAATCTATTCATCATTGGGACATGTAGGTACATGTACAGTAGGTCCTTTTGATCTTGGATTTTTTTCTATGGATTTTGACAGCACTTAGCATATAGTTCCAAATTATAGTTTATCTTGGCTTTTTAAGTGGATTCTATGCACATTGCATATATACACCAAGTGTAGATGATCTTGGGTTCTCATATGGATTCTGACAGTACTTTGATTATACATGTAGTTCTGAGTATTGTTGATCTTGGCTTCTAATGTTGTTCTTAAGTTTAAGCACTTTACATATATAGTTCCAAATTGCAAGACAAGATGATCCTGACTTCTCATGTAAATTATGTCGGTACTTTGCCAATAGTTTCGAAGTAAAGTTGAACATTCCAGGATCTTTTACAACAAATCACTACTTCCTCTTGCATGTACTTGAAGCCTGAAATTAAATGTGAGAGTAATTCTGTCAGCAAATCAACCATGATTGACATTTAAGGTAGTTCAGGGGTATAGAAAAAAAATGACAGGATTTTCTTATACTTTGCCAAAATGAAGATTTTACTACGCTTTTTTCAAAAAAATAATAAAAAGTCAGAGTCACCGCGCTATTTTTCAAGGTACGAGTCGTTCAAAATTGCCAAAATTTGCTTAGATTGTTCATGAAAAAAACAAATTTGTGTGCATAAAAAGAAATCTATAAGACAGAATTTTGAAATAAAATATGAGAAAATAGGTTTTATGATATATTTTAAGAAAATAGAAAGAAAAAATGGTGTCACCGAACTTGTTTTCTTGCTACAAGTCAAAAAAGAAAATTTCCCTATATGTCCAGTATAAATTTTGTACTGAAAGAGTTATCTCCCCTTAAATGGCTTATTTGAAAAATTGATTCTAAAAACACAAATATTTGATATTTATTAAAACATTTTCGATAATGCAATGAATCACTAAGTTTTCTTTATATAAATAAACAGTGTTACCAATAAATTGCAAATCTGTGTGCAAATTTGCAGATTTGGGCAAAGAACTTGACCGATTATGTACTGTGATTTTACAATTCAAGATGGCGGTATACCCCTCAACTACCTTAAATGCATAATGTAGTTCATATTTTAAAACTAGAGGCTCCAAGGAGCCTGTCTCGCTCACCTGATATTTTTGTTCACAATTGATGCATGAAATAATGCAACCATTATACTTTTGCTTTAGTTTCAGAGATATAAGCCAAAAACTGCATTTTACCCCCTATGTTCTATTTTTAGCCATGTCAGCCATGTTGGTTGGCAGGCAGGGTCATCAAACACATGTTTTTAAACTAGATACCCTAATGATGAATATGGTCAAGTAAGTTAAATTTGTCTCAGTAGTTTCAGAGGAGAAGATTTTTGTTTTTTGTCATGTTGACTTATTTGTAGATCTTACTTTGCTGAACATTATTGCTGTTTACAGTTTATCGCTATCTATATTATAACAAGAATCATTTCACATACAACAACTTTCTTTTTAGAAACTAGAAAGTTTTTTAAATTGAACATTTTTAGTCTCCTTTAAATGATATCTTATTTTTATTGATCATGGATTTTATAAAAGATTTAATTACCTTAAATTTAGATGAATATTTTGTAATGAATCCTGTTTTATTTATTTTTAAAAAAAATATTAAAGTATACAAACTGTTTATTGAATTACTTCTTTTCTACCAGGCCAACCTTAAAAATATGTTTGTTTGCAGTTTTCCGACTGTACCTTCAGACTGAAGGGTCGGTAGGTAGGAAAAATATTTTATTTTATCAGCCAAAATGAAGTTTAAACAAGCAGTTACACAAACCAAGTTTCTTGTGAAGAAATTTTTTTAAACAACAATCACTGAAAACCAACATGAAATGAACAGGCATTTTCAGATAAAAACTTTTCAACCAAAATTGAAACTATAACATGGTGTGATTATCCAATTTATGACATTATTAAATACTAGTACTGGAACAATTATAAGATCTTATAAACAAGGAATGACTAGAATTGTTTTAAAGAAATTGTTCACTGACATATAAGCTTCTTTACTAGAAAGTTTTCATGAGTAGAGTATTTTCATTAGAAAAATGTAGATATTAAAGATTCATAAGACAATGTAGGAGTGTTGTCAATAAAAAAAAAAAAACCATTGAATCTTCCTCAATTTAAAAAAAAAAGGCAACTTGAAAAAATATATTTGACATCTGACTGTTTTCATAAATCTAACAATATTTAATTATATGTAATAAGGTTATATTTTGAAAGATATGTTGATGTCAGGCTTTAATTAAAACCAAAAAATCTTAGACTTCAGGGTGAAACCAATAGCACCCCTTTAAAAGTAAATGGTCTGTACTGAAATGGTTTGACTGCATAAAAAAAATTGGCAGCATAGCTCCTAAGGATATGTTTTAATTCAATTCACACAAGCCACACTGTTTGGGTATATTTAATATTGTAAGAGGGAGAAGAATTGCAATGAGTGGGGTAGCCCCCCTTATCCAGTAAAGGAGCATACTCATTGCAATAGAAGATAGATTTAACATTGAGAAAGTATATTTATTTTTCAAGCCAACCATTCATTTTCTTTACATCTTTGTGTAGTTTCTGTGGCTTCTTATAGATTTGGCATTGTCTATCGATTATAAATTTCAAATGCGCCCTTCCTCCGGACTGGCGTGTTTACAGGTATCCATGAAGGCATGGAGAAGTGGTTTCATCTTTGTCGTCTTCACAATGTTTTATAGAAACTATGGCATACTTCAGGCTGCTGTCAAATTGTTTAACCACTTATATTGGTTCCATAAAGTCAGGCTCGAGAGATTCTCTACCCGATCTGTTTGAGATGGAAACGGTTATCGTGTCGATTTTATGAATATCCGCTGCATCATGCGTTCTCAAATCGTCAATGATATCTGTCTGAATCTGTATAAACAGTTTACTATTAAACTTTTTTGTTTGTTATTTGTTTTAAAATTGACAGAAAACGACAGCGCAAAGTACTCCTCCATGACTTCATCGATACCTGTAAACAATCTCCATGTGCTTTATTATTAAACGGTCCATGTACGCTTGACAAGAAGGTAAGAAAAACCGAACTTGAAACGTGTTTCCGGATTGCGTCAATAGAAAAATAAAAATAATTTCTTCAAATTAAAAGCAATAAAATTTTAACAGTCGGGCGGATTTTCGAGGGTCGGTCGGTAAACTGCAAACAAACAATATTTAAATTTAAGCCCCAATAATTTTCTGACTCAATGTCTACACAACACAGTGCCACAGTATTAAAACAAAACAAGAGACATAAAAACTACTGTAACTAGAAATATAGCTAAGCTAAGCGACACGACGCGACTGATTGTATGAATCATTTCACCAAGCTGTCCACACACGTTACCCTGGTGCTATCCAAAATCCTGGGAGAACACTGTATAATCATGATAATAATATTCAAGATAATAACCAAGAACTGCATAATTTCCTTAATTTACCAACTCAGGGGTAGCAACCCAACAGCGTGTTGTCTGATTTATCTAAAAATTTTGGGGCAGATAGATCTTAACCTAATGAACATTTTTATCCCATGTTAGATTTGCCCTAAATGCTTAGTTTCATTGATATAAGCCAGAAAATGTATTTTACCCCTATGTTCTATTTCTAGCCATGTCTGTCATGTTGAATGGCAGGCAGGGTCATCAGACACATTTTTTTAACTAAATACCTTTATGATGATTGTGGCCAAGTTTGGTTAGAATTCATTGGGCCAGGTGAGCTAAAAAATGAAGAATTTGTGGCGATCAATAATGAGCAAACAAAATAAAATTATATGACAGCAAATATAAATAATGATTTTGTTTTTATATGTTGAATACAGACTTCAGACTTCTCAGGTCAATCAAATTGTGTTAAGGTTACTTGAACCCTGTTTGGAATAAGGGATACACAAATTTTGTATATAAAAATACTAAGCACAAAACAATAATGAACTTTTCAACTCAAATGTATGTGTTATTTGGTAAACTAAATAAGCCTTACAATGTATGTTTAAACCTGATACTTGACCTTAAGAATTTTTTTTATACCAAATAGGGTTGGGGGGGGGTAATTGTAAACAAATTATGATAAAGACGAATCCATCAATAAAATTATTTAAGTATTGCCTCGTACTGTAGGGGTAAAAATTTACAAATTAGGCCATTTATATTCCCAAGAAAACAAATAAAACAATCAAACTCTTGAGGGGATGGACAGGGGTAAGGGAACAAACATTGGAATGAGGGATCGGGGGCGGGAAAAGGGGGTATTGGATCTGTTAGCTTGGTCTCAAGTGAAAATAAAAGTAACTAGTTTGGTAGAAGCTGAGGGTAGAAGTAAATCTTATGAAGATTATAAATAGAAAAGACCAGATAATTGTTTTTAACAGCCAGCTGTGCCCTTTGATCTTGTGTGTGCCACTTTATTTTTAAACAATAAAATAAACTTAATATCTTTATTTTAACTAGTGTCAAGCTATCCAGCAATTCTCATCCTGCAATTCTCTTTATAAAAAGCTATCTTGCAATTCGTCATCCTGCAATTGCGTTTGGAAAACTACTTGAGCGACAATTTTATTTTTCTTTAAAATCATAGTTTTTGACTTTTTTGTTCGAAAAGAAGATTAATATAGAAAATAAAAGATTTGTATATCCGATTAACAAAATTTTAACTTTAGTTTTGCCGATTTCTAACTCATATTTACGGTTTTGTAATAAGTATTTACAATAAAAAAATCATTATGACGATTCAAATAAAATATTATCTGTCAAGTCCAGGATGTGATTCGTATTTAGGCATGTTTTATCAACATTTGCAATTTTTTTCAAAACTCATATAAACGACTAAAAATAAAGAATTTTGAAGTAAAATAATTTTTTCATGGCATACCGACTTAAAAACTTCTATTTGAAACTGGGTCACACACCTTCCAACCTATTGCCTCGGCAGTTCTGTGTGGCTAGGGATTATAGACTCTGCTCTAATAAATAGCTATTGGATAGTACTACAGCGGGAGGGTAAAGAATTTCTGGGGTAAGCATTCTTAAAGGCCGAAAATTTCGCTCGAAACATAGAAATCAAGCCAAATTCGATAAAATACGCGTTGGGGACACCCACTTTCCGACCCATTGTTTCGGTTGTTCTTTATGGCTAGGGATTTTAGACGCTGTCCTAATGCATAGCAATTGGATAGTACTACAACGTGAGGATAAAGAATTTCTGGAGTAAGCATTCTGAAAGGCCGAAAATTTCGTCCGTAACACGGAAAAAAGTCAAATTTGATTAAATACGCATTGGGCAATTTCCAACCTATTGCCTCGGCAGTTCTGTATGGCTAGGGATTATAGACTCTGCTCTAATAAATAGCTATTGGATAGTACTACAGCGGGAGGGTAAAGAATTTCTGGAGTAAGCATTCTTAAAGGCCGAAAATTTCGCTCGAAACATAGAAATCAAGCCAAATTCGATAAAATACGCGTTGGGGACACCCACTTTCCGACCCATTGTCTCGGTTGTTCTTTATGGCTAGGGATTATAGACGCTGTCCTAATGCATAGCAATTGGATAGAACTACAACTTGAGGATAAAGAATTTCTGGGGTAAGCATTCTGAAAGGCCGAAAATTTCGTCCGTAACACGGAAAAAAGTCAAATTTGATTAAATACGCATTGGGCAATTTCCAACCTATTGCCTCGGCAGTTCTGTATGGCTAGGGATTATAGACTCTGCTCTAATAAATAGCTATTGGATAGTACTACAGCGGGAGGGTAAAGAATTTCTGGGGTAAGCATTCTTAAAGGCCGAAAATTTCGCTCGAAACATAGAAATCAAGCCAAATTCGATAAAATACGCGTTGGGGACACCCACTTTCCGACCCATTGTCTCGGTTGTTCTTTATGGCTAGGGATTATAGACGCTGTCCTAATGCATAGCAATTGGATAGAACTACAACTTGAGGATAAAGAATTTCTGGGGTAAGCATTCTGAAAGGCCGAAAATTTCGTCCGTAACACGGAAAAAGTCAAATTTGATTAAATACGCATTGGGCAATTTCAACCTATTGCCTCGGCAGTTCTGTATGGCTAGGGATTATAGACTCTGCTCTAATAAATAGCTATTGGATAGTACTACAGCGGGAGGGTAAAGAATTTCTGGGGTAAGCATTCTTAAAGGCCGAAAATTTCGCTCGAAACATAGAAATCAAGCCAAATCCGATAAAATACGCTTTGGGGACACCCACTTTCCGACCCATTGTCTCGGTTGTTCTTTATGGCTAGGGATTATAGACGCTGTCCTAATGCATAGCAATTGGATAGAACTACAACGTGAGGATAAAGAATTTCTGGAGTAAGCATTCTGAAAGGCCGAAAATTTCGTCCGTAACACGGAAAAAAGTCAAATTTCATTAAATACGCATTGGGCAATTTCCAACCTATTGCCTCGGCAGTTCTGTATGGCTAGGGATTATAGACTCTGCTCTAATAAATAGCTATTGGATAGTACTACAGCGGAAGGGTAAAGAATTTCTGGGGTAAGCATTCTTAAAGGCCGAAAATTTCGCTCGAAACATAGAAATCAAGCCAAATTCGATAAAATACGCGTTGGGGACACCCACTTTCCGACCCATTGTCTCGGTTGTTCTTTATGGCTAGGGATTATAGACGATGTCATAATGCATAGCAATTGGATAGTACTACAACGTGAGGATAAAGAATTTCTGGGGTAAGCATTCTGAAAGGCCGAAAATTTCGTCCGTAACACGGAAAAAAGTCAAATTTGATTAAATACGCATTGGGCAATTTCCAACCTATTGCCTCGGCAGTTCTGTATGGCTAGGGATTATAGACTCTGCTCTAATAAATAGCTATTGGATAGTACTACAGCGGGAGGGTAAAGAATTTCTGGGGTAAGCATTCTTAAAGGCCGAAAATTTCGCTCGAAACATAGAAATCAAGCCAAATTCGATAAAATACGCGTTGGGGACACCCACTTTCCGACCCATTGTCTCGGTTGTTCTTGATGGCTAGGGATTATAGACGCTGTCCTAATGCATAGCAATTGGATAGAACTACAACGTGAGGATAAAGAATTTCTGGGGTAAGCATTCTGAAAGGCCGAAAATTTCGTCCGTAACACGGAAAAAAGTCAAATTTGATTAAATACGCATTGGGCAATTTCCAACCTATTGCCTCGGCAGTTCTGTATGGCTAGGGATTATAGACTCTGCTCTAATAAATAGCTATTGGATAGTACTACAGTGGAGGGTAAAGAATTTCTGGGTAAGCATTCTTAAAGGCCGAAAATTTCGCTCAAAACATAGAAATCAAGCCAAATTCGATAAAATACGCGTTGGGGACACCACTTTCCGACCCATTGTCTCGGTTGTTCTTTATGGCTAGGGATTATAGACGCTGTCCTAATGCATAGCAATTGGATAGAACTACAACGTGAGGATAAAGAATTTCTGGGGTAAGCATTCTGAAAGGCCGAAAATTTCGTCCGTAACACGGAAAAAAGTCAAATTTGATTAAATACGCATTGGGCAATTTCCAACCTATTGCCTCGGCAGTTCTGTATGGCTAGGGATTATAGACTCTGCTCTAATAAATAGCTATTGGATAGTACTACAGCGGGAGGGTAAAGAATTTCTGGGGTAAGCATTCTTAAAGGCCGAAAATTTGGCTCGAAACATAGAAATCAAGCCAAATTCGATAAAATACGCGTTGGGGACACCCACTTTCCGACCCATTGTCTCGGTTGTTCTTTATGGCTAGGGATTATAGACGCTGTCCTAATGCATAGCAATTGGATAGAACTACAACGTGAGGATAAAGAATTTCTGGGGTAAGCATTCTGAAAGGCCGAAAATTTCGTCCGTAACACGGAAAAAAGTCAAATTTGATTAAATACGCATTGGGCAATTTCAACCTATTGCCTCGGCAGTTCTGTATGGCTAGGGATTATAGACTCTGCTCTAATAAATAGCTATTGGATAGTACTACAGCGGGAGGTAAAGAATTTCTGGGGTAAGCATTCTTAAAGGCCGAAAATTTCGCTCGAAACATAGAAATCAAGCCAAATTCGATAAAATACGCGTTGGGGACACCCACTTTCCGACCCATTGTCTATGTTGTTCTTTATGGCTAGGGATTATAGACGCTGTCCTAATGCATAGCAATTGGATAGAACTACAACGTGAGGATAAAGAATTTCTGGGGTAAGCATTCTCAAAGGCCGAAAATTTCGCTCGAAACATAGAAATCAAGCCAAATTCGATAAAATACGCATTGGAGTCAACTGCAACGGAAGTAAAATTAATTCATGATTTCTTTGTTTGCCATACTTTGATTTAAAAAAATAAACCTACCATCTTATTTATATCAAGCGCAAGCTACTTACACAAAACATGCGTAATACACTCTTTCAGTTTTGTTTTACGAGACATTTTCTGTAATACAGATACTATCAGTTGCTCATTTAACTTAGACATATTGCTATTTTTAAGGAACTACTTTACAGGATGTCGAGAGTATGGAAGGCCATTTCACAGTATGACTGCCAAAAAAGTTATCATTAAAAAGTTATTAGATAATACTACATTCAGATATTATAGATTTTTTGGTGTAAATATTCCAAAGATGCGAACATTCGAATCTTTGAAATATAGTTTGTGCTTGATGAAGATCTACCACACAAAAGACATTAAAGTACAGATATGGGATGCACGATCGGTCTTGTAAAGTAGTTCCTAAAAATATGTCTAAGTTAAATGAGCAACTGATATTATCTGTATTATAGCAAATGTCTCGTAAAACAAATCTGAACGAGTGTATTATGCATGTTTTGTGTAAGTGGCTTGCGCTTGTATTTAATAAGATAGTGGGTTTATTTTTTTGTAATCAATGTATGGCAAGCAAAGAAATCATAGATTAATCTTATTTCCGTTGCAATTGACAATGGTTGACCCTGATGCTTATTTTATCGAATTTGGCTTTATTTCTATGTTTCGGACTAAATTTCCGGCCTTTAAGAAGCTATAATCCCTAGCCATAAAGAACTACCGAGACAATGGGTCGGAAAGTGGGTGTCCCAAATGCGTATTTTATCGAACTTGGCCTTATTTCCATGTTTCGGACGAAATTTTCGACCTTTCAGGATACTTACCCCATAAATTCTTTACCCCCACGCTGTAGTACTATTCAATAGCTATTTATTAGAGCAGAGTCTATAATCCCTAGCCATACAGAACTGTCGAGGCAATGAGTTGGAAGGTGGGTGACCCCACTGCATATTTTATCAAATATACTTTTTTCCCCCGTGTTACGGACGAAGTTTTCGGCTTTTTGAAATGCTTACCCCAGAAATCCTTTACCCTCACGCTGTAGTACTATCCAATAGCTATTTATTAGAGCAGAGTCTAAAATCCCTAGCCATACAGAACTGCCGAGGCAATGGGTTGGGAGGTAGGTGACCCCACTGCGTATTTTATTAAATTTGACTTTTTTTTTCACTGTGTTACGGACGAAGTTTTCGGCGTTTTAAAATGCTTACCTCAGAAATTCTTTACCCCATGGTGTAGTACTATCCAATAGCTATTCCTTAGGGCAGCTGTTTTAGTCCCTAGCTATAAGAAACTCCAGCAACAATTGGTCGGAAAGTGGGTGTCCCAAATGAGTATTTTATCGAATTTGACCTTATTTCCATGTTTCGGACGAAATTTTCGACCTTTAAGAATGCTTACCCCAGAAATTCTTTACCCTCACGTTGTAGTACTGTCCAATAGCTATTCCTAAGGGCAGCGTCTATAATGCCTAGCCATAAAGAACTACCGAGACAGTGGGTCGGAAGGTGGGTGCCCCCAATGCGTATTTTATCGAATTTGGCTTTATTTCCATGTTTCGGACGCAATTTTAGTCCTCTAGTAATGCTTACCCCAGAAATTCTTTGCCCCCTCGTTGTAGTACTACCCAATAGCTATTTATTAGAGCAGAGTCTATAATCCCTAGCCATACAGAACTGCCTTGGCAATGGGTTTGAACAAGTGGGTGACCCCAGTGCATATTTGATCAAATATGACTTTTTTCCGGCGTTACGGACGAAATTTTCGGCCTTTAAGAATGCTTACCCCAGAAATTCTTTACCCTCACGTTGTAGTACCGTCCAATAGCTATTCCTTAGGGCAGCGTCTATAATGCCTAGCCATAAAGAACTACCGAGACAGTGGGTCGGAAAGTGGGTGCCCCCAATGCGTATTTTATCGAATTTGGCTTTATTTCCATGTTTCGGACGCAATTTTCGTCCTCTAGTAATGCTTTCCCCAGAAATTCTTTGCCCCCTCGTTGTAGTACTACCCAATAGCTATTTATTAGATCAGAGTCTATAATCCCTAGCCATACAGAACTGCCGTGGCAATGGGTTTGAACGAGTGGGTGACCCCAGTGCATATTTGATCAAATATGACTTTTTTCCGCGTTACGGACGAAATTTTCGGCCTTTAAGAATGCTTACCCCAGAAATTCTTTACCCTCACGTTGTAGTACTGTCCAATAGCTATTCCTTAGGGCAGCGTCTATAATGCCTAGCCATAAAGAACTACCGAGACAGTGGGTCGGAAAGTGGGTGCCCCCAATGCGTATTTTATCGAATTTGGCTTTATTTCCATGTTTCGGACGCAATTTTCGTCCTCTAGTAATGCTTACCCCAGAAATTCTTTGCCCCCTCGTTGTAGTACTACCCAATCGCTATTTATTAGAGCAGAGTTTATAATCCCTAGCCATACAGAACTGCCGTGGCAATGGGTTTGAACGAGTGGGTGACACCAGTGCATATTTGATCAAATATGACTTTTTTTCAGCGTTACGGACGAAATTTTCGGCCTTTAAGAATGCTTACCCCAGAAATTCTTTACCCTCACGTTGTAGTACTGTCCAATAGCTATTCCTTAGGGCAGCGTCTATAATGCCTAGCCATAAAGAACTACCGAGACAGTGGGTCGGAAAGTGGGTGCCCCCAATGCGTATTTTATCGAATTTGGCTTTATTTCCATGTTTCGGACGCAATTTTCGTCCTCTAGTAATGCTTACCCCAGAAATTCTTTGCCCCCTCGTTGTAGTACTACCCAATAGCTATTTATTAGAGCAGAGTCTATAATCCCTAGCCATACAGAACTGCCGTGGCAATGGGTTTGAACGAGTGGGTGACCCCAGTGCATATTTGATCAAATATGACTTTTTTCCGGCGTTACGGACGAAATTTTCGGCCTTTAAGAATGCTTACCCCAGATATTCTTTACCCTCACGTTGTAGTACTGTCCAATAGCAATTCCTTAGGGCAGCGTCTATAATGCCTAGCCATAAAAAACTACCGAGACAGTGGGTCGGAAAGTGGGTGCCCCCAATGCGTATTTTATCGAATTTGGCTTTATTTCCATGTTTCGGACGCAATTTTCGTCCTCTAGTAATGCTTTCCCCAGAAATTCTTTGCACCCTCGTTGTAGTACTACCCAATAGCTATTTATTAGATCAGAGTCTATAATCCCTAGCCATACAGAACTGCCGTGGCAATGGGTTTGAACGAGTGGGTGACCCCAGTGCATATTTGATCAAATATGACTTTTTTTCCATGTTTCGGACGCAATTTTCGTCCTCTAGTAATGCTTACCCCAGAAATTCTTTGCCCCCTCATTGTAGTACTATCCAATAGCTATTCATTAAGGCAGCGTCTATTATCCCTAGCCATACAGAACAACCGAGACAATGGGTCGGAAAGTGAGTGTCCCCAACGCGTATTTTATCAAATTTGGCTTTTTTTCCGTATTAAGGACGAAATTTTCGGCCTTTAAGGATACTTACCCCAGAAATTCTTTACCCTCCCACTGTAGTACTATTCAATAGCTATTTATTAGAGCAGAGTCTATAATCCCTAGCCATACAGAACTGCCGAGGCAATAGGTTTGAAGGAAGGTGACCCAGTTTCAAATAGAAGTTTTTAAGTCGGTATGCCATGAAAAAATTATTTTACTTCAAAATCCTTTATTTTTAGTCGTTTATATGAGTTTTGAAAATATTGCAAATGTTGATTAAACATGCATAAATACGAATCACATCCTGAACTTAACAGATAATACTTTATTTGAATCGTCATAATGATATTTTTATTGTAAATGCTTATTAGAAAACCGTAAATATGAGTGAGAAATCTGCAAAACTAAAGTTAAAATTTTGCTAATCGGATATACAAATCTTTTATTTTCTTTATTAATCTTGTTTTCGAACAAAAACTATGATTTTAAAGAAAAATAAAATTGTCGCTCAAGTAGTTTTCCAAACGCAATTGCAGGATGGCGAATTGCAGGATAGCTTTTATAAAGAGAATTGCAGGATGAGAATTGCTGGATAGCTTGACACTAGTTTTATTTTATCATGTTATAGAACTATACTAACTAAACACGATTAAAAAAAGGAAGGGTGCAAACAGACCCAGGGTGTGAACGTGTGGGGTGCCAATGTAAAAGGGGGTGAACATGAATGCGAGCTAACATGATTTTGAGTGAAAGGACCAGAATTCGAAAAGAGGGGGGGGGGTGAATATTCTGGGAAATATATTTGGCCAATGTTTTGTCTGGGAGCAAGGGGGATGGAAGTGGAAGTAGGGGGGAATATTTTAGATTAAAAGAGAAGGGAAATGGGAGTTGGGGATAGGGAGTGGGAATCATGGACCCCTGTCTGAGGGCAGTTATAAAGGTACCCCACATTAGACGTTAACGATAAATATTTTACTCGATTTGACCCTAACGTAGCTACGAAATTAGATTTTACAAATGCCGATTAAAAATCAAGATTCATTTGAGCCTTACGGTAGCGCGAAAAAACCAGTAAAGGGCATTCCTACCCTGTCCATCCCCTCGATATTTTTCCCACCAGGCTATACATGTTCACAACTTGCCTGTTAAGGATCAAATAAACACATAAATAAGATACCAGCCATAACGATTATACATAGAACAGAAATTTAGCCATGCAAGGTTTCAGGCGCAGAGATTTTCTACAGTAGCGAGTATTTTGAGACAACCCCCACTTTGTATTTTTCGTGATACTGGTAACATTTGGCTGCATAAAATATTAAAATCTATGTTTTCTTATGTAATGACTCTACCTGCATCGTTGTTTATTCGCCACTTTGTCTGATATTCGTGTACATGGTCGTATTCATCAGTGGTGTATGCTGATCCACAATGGCGACCCTGAAATTTCTGTTGTCCGATTATGGCGCCAGTTTAGAGGGAAACAACTCGCGCCAGACAAAATTACCGTATTTCCCCAAAATAATCAAAATTTCGCTTTTTTATAACAAACAGTTAATATGTTAATCACATTTATATTCAGCTATCGTCCATTGATATAATTGCAAACATTATTTTAATAAAGCCATCAATAAAGGATTCACAACAAAGTAATGATTGGAGTGCATTGAAATCAGACCTCATGGGGTAGAGGGGTTAAACAAAAGTCCGTAACTTTTTTAAAAGCCTGGTGACCCCCATTTCATTTTACCTTAAAATGCTCGAAAAGTTCATAGCTTTGACATATCCGTTTTTAAAAAAAATCTACCGGGGAAATTTTACTAAAAATTGATTTAACCAATATTTTTAGCCTTTAACTGAAATTAGAAAATGCAAAATTTAGACATAAATCTGTAAATAAAAGGACTTCTAGGTCTAAAATAACCAAGAGAAACGTTTACATTTCAAATTTTAATGTTTTTTCACATAATAATCATATTGACATGGTTCTAAAAGTCTTTGAATTTGATGTAGCCGTAATTGTTGAAAGGGTGGAAATGTTTGGAAATAGGGTCAAAATCGCACATTTTGATTCCATTTGAGGGGAAAACGAGCCTGGTGACCCCCTTTTTTCTTTGCATTTGTGGATTCAGCATAAAAGGATCTACAAAATATGTGAAAATAAAAAAATTCTACCGGGGGTCCTTATTGGGGTCAGAGCCACCTTAAACGACAGTTCCTGTTAAAACAACAATACCTTCAGTTATTGTGCCTCATTTTACATTTGATAGTTTTTCTTTTTAATTAATGTCTTTCTAAAAAGACTTTTTTTTAAATTCGGTTGCTAGAAAACAGTTGCTATGGAAAAAAACAGTCATCCTGTATGATCTCTTACTTTGTCCAATAGCTACAATGTTCATTTATATATGCAGTTGTTCTTGTTCAAAATGACACACATTAACACGCACATACATATTATGTATACAATAAGACTGAATTCTTTTCCATAAAGGTAACATAAAACAATATAAAGTTAAGTTACTTTTTATTTCCAGGAACTGTATTTAATTTATTTATTTTCATGAAAACAAACGTTTATGTCTTCTTGAGATTTCATGCTAAATTCAAAATAACATACATGCATAATTTTAATTCTTTAAATTGTAACATTAAAATGTCTAATTACACATACAACAACAGAAAAACAGTTATTACTAATATAATTTGGAAGCCATAGCAACCGTTGACATGGTAGAAAAATGAAAATATCGCGTTTTCTTTTTTCATGACTGTAAATGAAAGTAGGTATGGTATTTTTAAATTCTTTTCATCTATTATGTGAAAATTCTGAAATGATAAAAATTATTAGCTGAAAATTGATATAGATTCTGGATATGGTTTTTTAATTTAGGTGTTCATTTTATTAACGTCTTTCGCAATGATTTCAAGTTATATAAACTAAATTCTGGTAGACATACGATAAACTTTCTCTTTTACGGAAAGAAATCTTTAACACAATACATTTTAAAAGATAAATGATAAACTTAGCCTTTAAAATAAAGACACCTTAAACAAGGTAAAATTTAGGAATATTCTTATAAGATAAATCATAGAAAAATATCATGAATCGATAACAAAAATATTTATGTATCTATTTATATAATATAGAAACAATTTACTTTAAAAATCTGGACTTTAGCATGATAAATGTTTTAAAGAAGTTTTACAAGTTTGTTTCGGAGTTTAGTGTATCATTCATTTCGCTGGACTAGTACTGAATTTAACAAAGTCTATGTCGGCCGTATAGTCAAAAGTTGCGATCTAAGTCATGTCTTTGTAAATGTCTATTTAAGTGAACTAAGCAAGTAAAATATAAAACATAGAACATAAAGCTTCTAAAAACTTCAATAGATTAAAACGATAAATTGAAACAATGGTCTAAATATTTAAATGAGAAATACTTGCTTATAGCACCAACACAGTACCAGACTCTAGGGTCGGCAATACTGGAAATCGTAAAGTCATATGTTTTGTGGTAATATGTATCTACATTGACTTTCACCGTTCATAAGTGACTTTAAAAGATAATAGGGGTAAGGTAACACATTATCTACAATATATAATTGCTATTAACACATTTAAACCAATTTTTAGCCTCCAGACTATACCGAACTTTTAAAAGATTTCTGCAGACTCTATTCAGTAGTGCATACTTCTATACAGTCTTGCATGTGGCTCTTCCTCAACTGTAAAATACAAAGGCAGGGGACACGTGAAAATAATGCTTTGGCAATGATATGCATAGTAAAAGCTCGAAAACTTAGTTAATTTTCAATACATCTCTTGCAATCTTGAAACACATTATCACATTTAACTTCTCAAGAAGATAAATTTGCCCTAACTGTGAAATCAAAGGTGGCTTGTAACCAAATGAAAATGTCTCTAAAAATCTATAAAATGACGAGATTTGTGAGTCCTTTTGCTAATTATAGATTATGTTGTGAAATTATCAGTAAACACAATTACACACGTACATGCAACTCGTAACTGTCACTGCCAATGATTAACGGCCACGACAACTGTTTCTTAAAGGTTAATATGAAAATCAGCTACTGCTAGCAAGTCAATGTTTTTTATTGATTCTAAAGTTATCATTGCCAAAGAAAGCACCTTCTCTAAAATTTTCTTCATCTATATGAATGTTAATATATGCATTGGTTTGATATTTGCCAAATTCAATGATACATTTAAAACATTTGAAACATGTATACATTGAGTCAAATATTTTAAGACTGTAAAACAATAATCTGATATTGGTTAGTCTTTTTGATTGTCTTTCAATTACTTTTAAGGATCTAGTAGACACCTTTAAATATTCGAACATGTTTATAACCTGGTAACTCAAACTAAGCTTTAAGAAAACAACCTGAATCGTTTTAACAAGCCCCATGTTTACCTTTGCATTCATATAACAAATGATAGAATTATGTTGACTTATCGTTTTGAAAACTGGTTGTTGAAATGTGTGTGTCTATAACAATACATTTACATCAAACAGAATGCAGAACCTTCCACTTGGTTGTATTAACACACAAAAACTTATTTGCTCAATAGCTATATCAGACATGTTAGAGAAGCAGAACATCTGTCAAAAGTAGACCCATTCATGTATAAAAAAATTAAAATGCAATAACTCAAAATTGTATCTTGGCTTCATCGTTTAACACAAAGCAGTACAAAGTTTTAAAAATATATTTGTGTTGTGTCTGCTCCAAACAGTTACTAAGTGCCATAAAAAAGGAATCCTTAACATTTCCTTTAACCACTAGTGTATACGGGCGAAGGAATAATTAGGAGGATGCATTTTCAAATTTCTTAAAGCCTTTGACCATTATGACATTGGAAGGAAACCGCCTTACTTATTGAGCTTTCGTTCATATTTCAAGTCAATACTTTTACATGAGGTATGACTAACATAATAACTAATACCATCTACTAGCATTATAAATAACAATATCATTGAATCATATGATTTCTGTACTGCACCAAGGTCACTTAGGTTTTGAGTCTCATTGATCAAAATATAATAACCAATTTAAAAGTCAGAGATTAACTGAAAGTCAACCTTGTCGTCTTTTTCTTACGCTGACCTACAATTTTTACAAAAAAACTGTTCAGTTAAATATGCAAAATATAATAAGCACATTATTTATCAAAATGAAACCATCGCTAACAACAAAAATGATAAAATTGCAATTAATTATCTAAAATGTGGTTTTTGCAGTAATTCGACTTTTGCCGGCAAGTCTTGATTGAGGTCAATAGGGAACTAGTTGCAAAATTTTGATAAAAAGATCAAAGTAACTTAATATAAATAAGATAATTTGTATCAGGAAATAGAGAAATATAAAATCAAACACATGTACGTGTAGCAGTAAAGTCTGCAGTTAAGATTAAGATCTGTGATCTTAAAGTGTGAAAGAAATGTTGTGATTTTGAATTTTTCGTCTTTTTTTTTGTTTTAGTTTTTTTGTTTTTTTTGTTTTTTTGTTTTTTTTTTTTTGCATACATATCTGATATAAACATGATTATCTTGATAACCGCTATAGATAGAGAAAATCTCACAGAGGCAAAAATCTTCAGAATGGTGAGATCTTCCTAATGATAATTAACATCGATACTGTCAGACGCCTTCTTATAGGAGCTATTGCCCTTAAACGAAACATTTTACCAAATAGCAAAACATGATCAGCGAAACAAGATCTACAAATTCATGTAAGCCACATGGCTGAAATCTTCAGTCGACTCATTATTATATATAGGTATGACATTTATTGATTATCTTTATATTTGTTTTGCATTTTTGCCTATTATCTTGAAAACTATAATAGATACATAGAAAGTTGGAAAAGGAAACTGGTCAGCAGGATTACAATTATAAATATGTCAAATAACTGAATATGTCAATTGGCTCTTAGACGAGTTAATCCCCTATAATGATGATTTTTACTAACAAATGGCCATTGCTCAAGATACAGGTGAGCGACACAGATTCTTTAGAGCTTTTAGTCACAATCTATTAAACATTTATAATAAAAAAAGATGTGATTAGTTATCATTATCATGTTTATATTTGCTTATTTTACAGATAACCTTACACCATTTGGCATAGCTACGCAAAGTTCTTACCTTCGTCATTATAATGGTAAACCAGAATATGCTATAAACCCACCTATATCAAATGAATGGTCTTTTCATGTATGTTCCCATACTTATATAGACCGTTCTAGAACACCAGCAGATTGGTGGATGTTTGAATTATCTTTCGAATCTGCATTCATCACAGATATAACTATTTACTACAGAAAAGGCTGTAAGTATATACATCACAAATATAACTATTTACTACAGAGAAGGCTGTAAGTATATACATCACAGATATAACTATTTACTACAGAGAAGGCTGTAAGTATATACATCACAGATATAACTATTTACTACAGAGAAGGCTGTAAGTATATACATCACAGATATAACTATTTACTACAGAGAAGGCTGTAAGTATATACATCACAGATATAACTATTTACTACAGAGAAGGCTGTAAGTATATACATCACAGATATAACTATTTACTACAGAGAAGGCTGTAAGTATATACATCACAGATATAACTATTTACTACAGAGAAGGCTGTAAGTATATACATCACAGATATAACTATTTACTACAGAGAAGGTTGTAAGTACATGCATCACAGATATAACTATTTACTACAGAGAAGGTTGTAAGTATATACATCACAGATATAACTATTTACTACAGAGAAGGCTGTAAGTATATACATCACAGATATAACTATTTACCACAGAGAAGGCTGTAAGTATATACATCACAGATATAACTATTTACTACAGAGAAGGTTGTAAGTACATGCATCACAGATATAACTATTTACTACAGAGAAGGCTGTAAGTATATACATCACAGATATACATGTAACTATTTACTACAGTGAAAGCTGTAAGTATATACATCACAGATATACATGTAACTATTTACTAAAGAGAAGGCTGTAAGTACATACATCACAGATATACATGTAACTATTTAGTACAGAGAAGGCTGTAAGTACATGCTTCACAGATATACATGTAACTATTTACTACAGAGAAAGCTGTAAGTATATACATCACAGATATACATGTAACTATTTACTACAGAGAAGGCTGTAAGTACATACATCACAGATATACATGTAAATATTTACTACAGAGAAGGTTGTAAGTATATACATCACAGATATACATGTAACTATTTACTACAGAGAAGGTTGTAAGTACATGCATCACAGATATACATGTAACTATTTACTACAGAGAAGGTTGTAAGTATGTACATCACAGATATAACTATTTACTACAGAGAAGATTGTAAGTATACAGATAAAATACATAATTATACATGTAAATACCTTAGATATTTTGACCTTCCGATTCATGTAGAAGTAATTAATAAGTTGTAATATACATAAAACCTAAAAGTTATTCCTAAAACTAGAAACTTCAAGTCAACGAGTAATGATGGTAAAAAAGTATAATATCAAAGGATGACACAGCTTTAAAATACCCTGTGAGAGACAAAAAACTCGGTTGTTTTAATCAACTACTAACACCTCACTCTCCATGATCTCTACTGGTTAAATACAAATATCTGTCAGCTATCATTTTTGTTGATGTTTAATTAGTTTTGCATCAATGCAGTATACTGGTGATAACTTATGTTTAGTATACATGATATGTCAATATCATTTTAATGTACATGTATTTGTATTCAACGATTCGGCTCATTCTGTCTTTTTTCTTTTGCTTATTGAAATACGCGTCTCGTATCATTACTGATTTATGATTTACGTGATTAACAAAAACATAAAAAATTGCCCTTTTAAAACAAAATAATTGGTAAACTTACATTAAATTTCAGATTGCTTTTGTTTAAAAACCTAACAAATATGATTAACATAACTTAGCTGTTTACTTCTCTAGTAAAGTAAGATTATAAGCGAGGTATGATCTAAAGTCTTATATATATCGGACAGTCCTATCCCAGCTGATTTTTATCAGTATATGCGAAATTAGAACTCAAGCTGTTGATTACTAATAGACAGTACCGACTGCACAGTTTCAATTGTCATAGAATACTCGGTCCTTTTGGTAACATAAAAGCAAAACTTTTTTTAGTTGAAAATTGAAATGTGATATCTACGGATGTATGCATTTCACTTTGTTGCAAGGAATCAAAAAGGATACAAATGTATATATACAGTAACACATTATTTGTTAGTCATCTTTTGTATTTCTTAACTTGCGACAACTCTTCGATAGCACTTTATAAAATTGGGTAGTATAGGCAACGCCTATAAAGGGCTGTCATTATATATATTCTACATCTTTAGAAAAGCCCCACAATGAATTGCTCATCTGGATGGTCAACAAAAATTAGGCGTTATTATGAACATTTTTGTTTCTTAGCATTTATTAAAGTTCAAAACTGTCATCTGCAAAATATCATTTTTCCCTATACGTTCGTATTACTTTAAAGTTATATCCTTAGTAGTTGAAGCTTTAAGGACGTACTTAGGTCAGGTTTGAGTTTTTGTCAGATGTTCGGACTCCTTGGATTTTTTCCTACGATACAGGGTAAAATATTTTGCCCCATAACACCCATTTTTCTTTTCATATAAGTCTTCAATAGCTCAAAAAAGGTCATTTACCAAAATTAAAGCAGATTCTAGATTTCTTTTCTTTCGATTTGAGACCCAGATAACACCAATGCAAATATAAGGTAAATGTCCAAGTCATCCATTTCCCGCCATTTTTTAAAATTAAAAAAATGATCAAAAATGAGTTCCATAACCTATCAATATTTTTAGATTATTTTGTTCCTTAACTAATGCTCTTCTGGCTTACAGTATTAATTTTAAATTCTAGATTTTTTTAATTTTACCTAAGTACATCCTTAATATATCACTAATAATTACTTAAAGTTTGAGGGCAAATCCAGTTCATAATTGAGCTGAAAGTACTATTTGATGGACACTATTCTCACGGTAGGTAAAATGCCCGGCTAAGATCAAGCTTTTTCGAGTAAAACGGTCTACTTTTTTCGAGTGTAGATCAGGGTTTTTTTAATGTGATATATCGTGCAATCAGATCGATTTACTGCTATTTCGCAAATATAACAGTTTTATTCATGACTGGTCACTTTATTCTGAAAACTATACATATTTTGAGCTCAAGCTACGCACAATTTCCTTGAATTTCACTTAATAGTCAGCGTTTTACATTGTCCGTATTTTTTCGAGAGCAACATTTAAAACGTCAAGGTTATTTAACATACGGTCCGGAGTTTTCAAAGAAAACGTGAATAAGAAAGAAGGCATTCTTTGATTTAAAACAGTTTTTTTTTTTTCTAGAATATAACTGTTTTAGTGAAGAACAATATTATATATTTCCAATAAGTCACAAAACATATTACGATGTTGATCAAATTTAAATATTTCAATTTAATACTATTGTTCTGTATTAAAAACATTTTACAATAATCTTGCAGTATTACAATATACAAGAAATCATTAGGCCCTTTTTAACGGTCTTTAGAACCGGACTAATAATCATTTCAATTTCATTTAATGCTTCCTTTGTTTTTACAGTCAATAATATTTTATGATTGAGTGGCGAGTTTTTGAAATAGGGTAAGAAAAATAAGGGATAACAGTAAAAAATCCGAAAAATTCAATATAAACAAGTATTCAACTAAAAGAGCCCTCCTAAACAAAAGAAAAAAAAAACAACAAAAAAACAAAAACACACATTTAAACCGTCTATGTATTCTTTCTCATTGACAATAACATTTGAATATCTAAAAAAAAATGAGAACAAAATTTAATAAATTTGATGAGTCTGAAGCGTTTTTTTTTTGTTTTTTGTTTTTTTTGTTTTTAGATTGATCTCCATCCGAAACGCTTAAAGCCAAATATTTGAAAGCCAATATATAAGAACCAAAACAGTTGAAAAGCTATACGACCAAAAGGGATCTAAAAATAGCCAAGTCCATCTAAGGGAGTTGAAACCTTAGTTTCTTTATAATTTTAAAATTTAAAAACGGACAATTTTAGATGATAAAGTGTTGTTTGCTTTACATCAAGTGGCAACTATTTCATGCAAATTCAGGAAGAGAATAAACTAACAGTAAATAAAAGGTCATGTAATACAGGCCGTTCTGGATGAAGGTCCAGACTGCCTGGCACTGAAAAATGAGGGTATATTGGATATGGACAAATATTTTGCTTTTCAACAGGCCACCTACGGACCGTGAAAGAGTTGTTACAAGGTTCTTAACATGCAAAGAACACGTCACTCTCTTTACACGCCCAATTCTGACCGGACGTGGCTGTGTACTTGAACATCCGACACAGCCAAACGAACGCCTTTCTTTGGGAAGGGTTTTACTGCCGGTCGGAACAGGACCTAAGTGACCACATTTTAATTCAACAGCCCCTCTTGGAGGTAAACAATTTTAGAAAATAGATATAAGAAGATGTGGTATGAGTGCCAATGAGACAACTCTCCATCCAAGTCACAATTTGTAAAAGTAAACCATTATAAATCATGCCAGTACCAACGAACTGACTTCTGATCTGATGATAACCTCGGGGACTTATCCAATGTATTCAATAAACACTGAAATAAATAAGCTTTAATACGATCCTTTTGAAATAATAAAAAAAAAAAAATGAAAACATAATCACCTCACAAATATACATTGTCAATTTCTATTCTTTTAATTTCTAAGGTAAAGGAATCTATGACGGTGCTTTATTTCTCTGTGACCAAGGATAATATATGCTTGATCAGACTGCTCTTCATTTGATCATTGTTCTTGTTCTCCATATCTAGAACGATAAAATACATTATAATCAAGACAAATAGCAACTGATCATTTAGGATGTTTTTTTCCGTTAAACAAAACCCATACATTTACGCGCTTTACACATGGGTGTGGACATGCTGGATCGATCCAAACATAAGTAAACCTGTGATGGTTGAAAACAGTGTACGTGCATGATGTAAACAGTCTTTCTTGGGCGCAGACATGTTTAATCTATCCAAATATACGTATACTGGTGTCCATGTTATTATAAAACTTGGCAAACAACAATGTATATAAATGAACGATACAATTATGAAATGTACGTTCTAATTAATACAGCATTATCAAACTGGTTTAATGCATTGGTTTTATGCCTTGACAATTACTTTATTTGAACATTGTCATTGTTCTTTTTACATTGACATATTACATTGTTTGCTATAGGAATTTTGTTTCTTCACTCGATAAAATATGGAAGCACTCAACAAAACATGGACTGCTATCGAAAAAACACGGACTTATAACAATGAATTGACCTTTTAAAATGTCCTTATCAATGCAATAACTAGAGTTTTTATTACGTGTCCGAACATATAAGTATATATAGATTCCATGTATGCATTTCCTTTGACATTTGCACTGGCATGTGTATAAAAATGACTTTAATCTATGTTTTGAACTAAAGCATTGTAAGGCTAAATTAATCGTTTTTAAAACAAAACAAAAAATCAAAATATGCTGATTTACCTTGTATGATCTTCTATATTAGGCTTACAAGAATGGATGTCTGTTTTTTTTTTTTTTTTTTTTACATTCTTTATGATATTCACTCGAAAAAACGTGGTCAAATCACTCGAAACCATCCCAGAAAGACACTATACCTATCGTGATTCTAACGAAACGTTATCAGAAGGAATAATAGTTAAATATCGTTTTAATTAACAATGAACGGTCTTTATTTGATTGCAGAATTTATAGAAGTATAATCACGGCTGTCATTCGGTATATCGAGAAAAATTACCGTGAAAGAATAAGTAACGCTGGTCAAGCATTGCGATCGGATCATGAAAGATCTGGTATCGGGCCGTAAAAGCAAAAAAATATAATTCAACTACAAAATCTGTGAAAATATCCGTTATATTATAAACAGGCGTAAAAAATCATAAAAAAGAAATATGTCTGTCAAAATGATTCAATTTACATAATAATACTGTACACAAAGGTAAAAAACAAATACAGTACTTTTAGAGAAAACGCAAATGGTTACACATACTGGTATGCAAATCATTACAGAAAAATCACGTTTTGGATGTACAATGGTCTAATTCCGATTAGGCATGATATATTTGGAACTAAATCTTTTGCTTGTCAGATAGGACAGTGTATATCATTTATATTTATCTGTTGCTACGTATATGTTTGCTTATTTTTTTTTTCCACTTTTGTAGACTTTTGTTTTTTTTTTTTTTTTTAATTATCATATTATGTGTTGCAGTATATTCATTATCATACTGTCTTGTGTAAAGTTATTTATTTTCAGCTTTTACACACACCACACTCATACAGTGTGCTAACGAAAAAAAAGAAGGAAAATTAATGTATTATTTTATAAATAAAAGAGTCCCAAAATACAGTTGTACTGTTTTATCTGGATTAAAGCCAGTTATAGACATGATGAGCTCTTGATGCAAGGACAGTCAATAAAACTTATAGGAGCTAATCTATATAGCAAGATTTCATAAACCTTCCAATATACTAAGTCTCAGATTGTAAAATATCAAAGTTTTGTTCACAAGTATGAAAATAAGGAGATGTGTGAGTATTCATCATTGAAATAGTAACCCAGTGATACAAATAACTAAAAGACACTTGTTATACATATGTGGCTATACAATATATCAAGATGTGAATCGTTACAAGTCTCAAGATGTAAATCGTTACAAGTCTCAATATAGTAAATAGATAAAACAAAACAATCAAATTTTTTGTTTACTAACGTTGAAAACAAAACCTTATGTATTTTTTTCATTACAGTTGCTCGTCGTATGGATGGATTTAAATTATGTGTGACCAATACATCAACAACTCCTCCTGTCAGTGATTCCTGTTATGAAGATCCTGATCCTGGTCTTCCAAACATCACTCAGACTATTCCTTTTAATCAACTTGGGAAATATGTCATTTATTACGATAACAAAGGATCTACAGAAGTAAATGGTCGCTACGATGGACCTGTTATTGAGTTATGTTACGTTGCCATTAATGGTGGGTTCATCATATTGTGTAAAAACTCTGAATATTCTCTAAACTGAGGGTTCAAGTTTCTCCTGATGTTCCCTGTTACATTCCACGTATTACCAAGGGCAGTAATTAGTTTCAAAATTCAAAATAAGTCATAATAATATATATAACTTTATTCTAAAATATCACACATTATTTAAATGTTGTCTTAATGCTACTAAAATGTAATTTTATTTTTCTCATTTACTCTCCTATTGAATTCTTTAATACTCATTGAAAACACACTGATATTTGTTGTCTTTTGATCAGAAATATAATACGCTTTGTAAATCCAAAATTTACAATCGCTGCAAAATAATTAAAATTAGAATATTATTCATCAAAATCTTATTGCGGAAAACTAAATGTTTAAATGTTATCTTAAAGGCTATCTTATCTCGCCTTAAAACTTCATATATTCTATTCCAAAATATTATTAGATAAGGACGCAATATAAAAAATGATCGTAATCTTCTTGTGTAAAAAATTACTAGAAATGTTTATAACAATTTTCCAACTAAATAAAGTTTCTTTGTAGGTAGAAAATGTTGTAACAATTTCCACCTAAACATTTTGAGTCCATCATCATTCAAATATTTGAACAAAACTGTATATACATTGTCTTGAGATGACATTTCTCCTATTTCAAGAACACACAGCCGTTTACTAGGCTCAATAAGTGGTTCACGTTTTTGACTTACAAAATTATACAAAAATGTGTTTGATAATGTTTCTAATTCTATTGGAAAACCTTTCCATGTAAATCTGTTTCTTTTAATATTGACTGTGCTGTTTATAGAGTTTTCAGACTTTAAGATAGTGTACCACTCATTTGTTATTGATTTCTTTACCCATTTATTTCTGCTATCCAGTTCGATTTTTTTTTTTCAATTTATATAAAATTACATTTTGATAAACACATCCTTTATCAGTTAGAATATAATTCACATAAATTAGATATTTTTAATCCAATTTTTCAAAATTAAAGTTTCAAATTTAAACATTTCATTATTCCTAAATATTTGTCTTCGTATGTCTGTAAATATTTTTGGCTTCTTTCCTAGACCCCCACCGATTAATCTCTAACATTTAAAGGTATCTTTATAAAAATTCTATAATATTTTTAAGATTTTCATCAGTATTACTATCGCCACAGTTTGTTTGAAACACTAACCAGTTTAGACCAAAACTACTGAAATATTTTGGAGGTATGAGCTTCCAATTTCCAACAAGATCTCTAGCTAGCTACATGTATAGTCTTTTTACCCACAGTGATTTAAAAGCTATAACGTAGCTTATTATATCAATCATTTCAACCCCTCCCCTTCCCCTATGTTGAAAGGACCAATTATAGAATTTCGTTTAACTTTGTTTGGTTTATTATCCAAAACAATGTTTTTTAAGCAACACATTCAATATTGTTCAATTATTTTCCAGGAACTATTCAAGCACTTCCTATAAACGTATAAAAAGGAATTATCAATGTTTTAATTATTTAAATATTTCCAAAAAATAGTCAAATTTCTTTTCTGCCAAGAATAAAATAAGTTATTCATCTTTTCTATTCTATTTCCTTAGTTTAGCCTCTGACATTCATCACTACAGTGCCCAAAAATATATACCAAGGGTTTTAACTTGTCCTTCGCTTCAGTTGATTCCCTCAATTTAGTCTCTAGGACCGTTTTAATGACTGCCGAAAAAGTTATATTTAGACAGGTCCGCTACTTAATTGAACTTTGAAACCAGTCCTGCACAAAGTTAACTTCGACAACTCAAATTGCATCAGACCCGTTATAAAGTTAAGTTTCGACTGGTCTGCTCCATATTTAGTTAATTTACCAGGTCCACCTTACATCATTGATACAATATTTTATAATGTCATTGTTTCTCGATATAAAGAATACAGTTAAAAAACAGCTAACGTGCATTGTAAATTTTGATAAAATGTCAACTTCTTTGAGTCATCTATATTTAAAAGATTAAGTTCTGATCCGTTTTAAACTGTGGCAGTTACGATGTATATTTGTAAGCTTAAAACTTGGTTATCAGATGGCATCAATTAACAATTGCAACAAGTTTACTTTTAATTAGCATACTTATATACTGATGAATTGAAATATATATAAGACAGCAATATTAATAGACAATGTCTACACAATTTTGTCACCTTTAAGTAAGAGTGTAAACATTTCCTTGTTTTTATTCAAAATACTGAACCGTCACTTAAATCAGTAGTGTTGGTATCTCGGATTGTATGTAAAGCTAAAATATTTTCCCTCATTAACCTACACTGACCATATTTGATCTTTATAATACAAATGATATGCTGGTATCATAAATCAGTAAATTATTTAGTGCAGGATAAATTTTATAATACAAATGACAGCAATATTGGAACAGAAAGCCTACAACATTTTGTCTGCATAAATTTAGAGTGCCAGCATTTTCTCTTTTTATTCAAAAACTAAACCGTCGCCAAAAATCAGTAGTTTTCATATCTGATGATGGTTTGTTTAGCAAAAATATTTGCCCGGCATCATTCAACACTAAACACTTTTGGACTTAACAATAACAATAATATGCAAGTATCATAAATTAGTAACTTTTGTAACTCATGATGAATTGTATAATATAAAGGACAGCAATATAAGTATAAAACGACTAATCAATTATGTCGCCTTTGATTTCAAAATATTAAACCGTCACTAAAAATCAGTAGTTTTGATATCTCAGGATGGTTTGTATAGCAAAAATATTTGCCTGCATCAATTAAAACTGACCATATTTGAACTAAATAATAAAATATAAAATGCCGGTATCATAAACCAGTAAATTTTGTAACTTAAGATGAATTGCATAATATAATCAGCAATATTGGTATACAATGAATACACAATTTTGTCCATATCAGTTAAGAGTGCCAACAGTTCCTCTTTTTTCAACATACTGAACCGTTATTAAAAATCAGTTGTAATGATATCTTTGGATGGTTTATATAGCAAATGTATTTGCATCAATCATGAATTAGTACTTATGTAACTCATGAAACATTGAAAGCTTAGTCACCTTTAATTTTGAGTGCCAGCACTTTCCTTTTTTTATTCAAGATACTAAACCATCACTTAAAATCAGTAGTTTTTATATGTTAGGATGGTTTGTGTAGCAAATATATTTGCCCGCATCAGTTAACAGTGACCATATTTGAACTGTATAATAAAAGTAGTATGCCGGTAATATAAATCAGTAAATTTTGTAACTCCTATAGTATTGTACAATATGAAGAACAGCACTATTGGTATACATTGAATACAAAGTTTTATCCACGTCAATTTAGAACGCTTACATTTCCTCGATATCATTTTGTCCGAAATACTTAACCGTCACTAAAATCAGTAGTTTTGAAATGTCAGGATGGTTTTTAAAACAAATATAATTGCCCACATCAGTTAAGACTGACCATATTTGAACTTTGTAATAAAAATAAAAAGCCGGTACAATAAATCAGCAAATTTTGTAACTCAGGATAAATTGTATCATATAATGGATATCAATATTAGTAAACAATGACCAAACAATTGTTTGCTTTCATATTAGAGTGTCAGAATTTCCTTTTCATTCAAAATACTTACAACCGTCACTAAAAAATAGAAGTTTTCATATTTCAGAATGGTTTGTATAGCCAAACTATTTGCCCGCATCAATCAACAATGACTATATTTGAACTTTATTATAAAAATAGTATGCTGGTAGCATTACTCAGTATGTTTTTGTAAATCTTGATGAATTGTACTATATAGAGGACAGCAATATTGGTACACCATGACTAAAAAATTGTGTTACCTTAAGTTTAGAGTGCCAACATTTCTTCTTTCTATTCAAAATATTGAACCGTCACTAAAAATCAGCAGTTTTTGGTATTTCAGAATGATCTGTATAACAAAAACCTTTGCCCGCTTTAAGCAAAACTGACGATATTTGTACTTTATAATGCAAATAATATGCCGATATCATTCATTAGTAAATTTGTAAATCAGGATGGATTATATAATATAAAGGACAGCCATATTGCAGAATACGATTGCAAAATGTTACTATTCCATCATATTAATTTATTGTTCCAATGCATTGGATAGCCTTTTTATCCATATTGCAAATAAAAAAAAATCCTTTCTTTTGATACCTGCATGTTTATAAATGTCGATTAACAAATGCAAAATTTTAAAACCATTATTTATTTATTCAAGAATAAATTAAAAAAAAAAGAAATGTTAATGTGTAGAGTTTTGCTGTACTGGAAATTAGAACTAAACGATTATCGTTTATATAATCAAAGGTCATATCTAATATAAAAATCAGACCTCTCCTTATGTCTGGTAGGGAGCTGACCTGTTTTCAGATTCGGTCAAAAGCAGACCTGTCCACAGGTATGATCTAGTATGATGCAGACCTGTTTGAAGGACTGATCCGTATCAGAATTGTCAATAGGTCTGCAGCTGTCATAAAAAAGCAGACATAGGTCTGGTCTACCAACGATAAAGTTAACTTGCTTGTCTGCTTAATACTTCTTAAGTTAACCTTAAAAGCAGTCAACAAGTCTGCTCTAGGTTAACTTTTGTACAGGTTAGGAACCCATTTTTAAGTATGTTTTACAGATTCTGATTGAAACCTTTTCGGCTTTACTACATCATGTTCATTTTAAGCATTTTCTTCATCGTGTGGAAATCTGTCAAAATTTGTTGATAGCCAAGGAGAGAGACAGCTACAAGAAAAAAAATGAATTGGGTGTATCATTCTATTTTAGTTCAACCTTGCAAATCATCCAAGATTAAATCACACTCTTAATACAAATGACCTGAAAATGTTTAAAAAGAATATGTAATGAATGATGCCTATATATTTCTACTTAAAAACATTGTGTTATTTTATAAATCATTTTAAGTATATTGTTTTTGATTAAGTGCATAAGTCGTTTAAAATATTGTTCATTACAGGATGTCAAAAGAGTTTTTGTGGAAGTAATTGCGAGGCATCATGTGCCGTAAATTGCATCAATGGTAATTGCTTCCCTGGAAATGGTTCTTGTATTTGGGGATGTAACCCTATGGACTGTTTAAATGATGTTTGCAATAAAGATACTGCAGTATGCACGGACGGTTGTAAGGAAAGAAAGACCGGAAACCATTGTAACAAGTGTAAGTCATTGTGTAACATTAGTATATATAGCATTATTAGATAGTATGTAACAAAATAACGTTAAGTTTCTTTCTGTCATAATTCGTATACATAATACAACGTGAATTAAAGATACAGCTAAATTATATAAACCTCCTTCTCACAACAGTATATATCAAAGTGCCCAGTCCTTTATTTTGACATGCTTAAAATGATACAATGTTTCGCTTCATGGCTATGTTAGGACTTTATAAATAATGTAGTATACTGAATCAACAGTTGAAAGTCCTTCAGGTAAAGTTCATCTTAGACGGTTTTGATTATATTGTATTTTTCCATTTTGATTTTTATGTTAACAAACTATTAATTTATTTATAGCAGCGGAACCTAGCATTAACATATAGTACCGTCATGTAATTTTTGGACTTAACTCCAGGTAAGCTGGTTACCAAAAGTTTATATTTGGCAATTTTGATCACGCTTTCCCAAACTTTTGTTTGCTAGCGTTCTTGAGTTATACAAGAAAGACATGCTAGTACATGTAGTACCATACATTATTTCAGAAACTTTTGTCTGCACTGAAATCTGTATTTAACCAGACTTAATTTTAAGATTGCTTAAAAAAGGAACCTTACCACATATTTTTTGTTTTGTTTATCTCAGATAACTTGGCATCAAACAGTTTGGTCACACAGAATCCAAGTGGAACTGCAGTAGCTAGCTTAGCTGACGGAAATAAAACTTCATGTTCTAGAACACTAGGAAACAATGTTACATTTTTGGTTGATCTGAAGAAAGCAAGCATTGTAACAGGAATATTAATTACATTTGGTGGTACGTTAGTTAACAGAAAAAAATAAAATACTGTGGATATCAACTCAAAGAAACACTTTATTAATCTTATGTCGTTTTTAATCCAAGTATTGTGTCAACGTCATTTATCATTAAAATATGTTTTAGATCTTTGTATAGAATACATCTGCACAAGGGTATATAAATTAAGTAAGAACTTACGTAAGAAAATACTAATATATTTAGATGCATTGTCCTTTTATTAACAAATCCATTCATTTGTATCCATATGCTAGTGCATATGAAATAATAAGTCCGCCTAAAAAATTGTCAAGTCTTAATATTGTTCCAAATTTCGATATATATGTGGGAAAATTTTGGGCTCGTTATTTGACGGGTGATACTTATTTGCCGAAACATACACAAATTAAGACTATTGGATTGTTGTTTTTTTTTAATGTTTAATAATTAATATAGTTTACGATTTTTCTTGGATTGTGGATGTAATGATATACAATGTACCCCTTTTTATGTCCTTCAATGAAATACGGTAGACTTAAATGCTCTGACGCATATTTAAAAAATACTGTCATAACATATTAATATTAATTTGATGAAAACATGAAATGTTGAAGTAGGTCAATCTGTTAACTAAACTTAAAACGGTCATAATCAGAATGTTAAACATTACGACTGGCAGGACGTCTTTTCATTTCCTGTCGCTGATTGTCATTTTGTTATTCGTGCAGTCCCGTCAGTTATTTCTTTTTAAAGAACTATGTTTAGCTTGGCCAATATGCACGTAGTTGAAGTATCGACTCAATTTCAAGAAATACATTTGTTTAAAGACACATAAACTACATCAGATCAGGATAAAATATGTACATTAACAATGGAGTCGTTTCTAAAAATAATCATTCCAAGTTTAAAGTATACCCATTTTACATCGAATTCATTATTTTTAGTTCCACAAACATTTGAAATTTAAGGCTTTTACATATATGTAACATAACATAATGAAATATGGTTTGATTGTCGAATGAGACTATCCAACACAATCAAAATGAAGCGGGTTAAAGCGATTACGTCCGTCAATAATGAGCAAATTCTATACCGGATACATGTAGTCAGCTATAAAAGGCGTGACAAATCAATCAACGCAAAACAAATTTCCATGCACAGAATTTGCATTTCGTGCCTACGTTTGATATTTCAGTAGCAATCTGCACCAATAATTTAGAAATTCGAACAATTCCTTACATTTTTGAAAATATAACTTAGGGAGGTGCCCCTCTTTTGTTTCTGAAAATTACAGCGCACGGATAAATTAGTACGTTGTCTACTTGTGAAGTTGATGCTTTGTGCTTTTTATTTAGTCATTGCTTTCTATTTGGTGTAATTATTTTTTAATTAACAACAATTAGTAAGGAACTTTCTTAACAACACTAAAACCTTCAATACCAATGAAATTTTAAGTACCTAAACCGATAATAAGGAAAACATGATACTCTACACTGTACTATCGGCAGTTGTGCTAAATGGTAGATTACATTAAGCAAATATGGCTTTAAAGGCTTGTGGATGGGATTAAACATTGTCAAAAGATTTTGAAAATGATCCTTATGAGTGAAATACATTTATATTTTTAGATTTGATCTGTACTTTTTGAAGTCATTGAATAATAAGGCATCTAAAAAAAAAACACTGAAGGAAAATAGTTTTTTTATGATTCAATGAACATTTGAAATCATTTAACAGATTTTAAGGATTTCAAATACTCTTTAAGCAAAAAACTAGTATGATCTTTTATTTTTCTTGAGAATCCTTCTATGAAGCCTCCATTGTGGCCATAAAAATTAAGCAGTAATTAGTTTATGTGTAGTTCCATTTGATAGTAAGACTGTTAATTATCTAATTGTAGAACATACTACAACAGAGGGTAATCATTCCGTGTACGCTTCGAATACAAGCTCTGGCTGGAAAAATGGAACTGTTTTATATGATGGGAAATCTTTGCCTACTGAAATCGAGTTCTTTGCTGTTTTCAGATACCTAACTTATGTATCACAAGTTCAACATCCATATGCTATGCTTGAATTATGTGAAATTGGGGTTGTTGGTGAGTGCTTTTATTAAAATAAAACATTAAGATTTGAATATGTTTATATGTTACAAGTGCATATTCGTTGAGGAAGTTCTTATTTATACCAAGACACGTCCTTGTAGTTGAATGCCAAAAAAGAATTCAAATCGCGACAATATCCACTTTTACAGTATATTGAAGATGCTTTCTACATGTGGTGTTTGGTTAATATATCAAAATAATAAAAATATTTTAACGTATCGTTTTCAACTGTTTAGCGAAAATGTTGTCATAAACAATACGTATTACCTTTGCATTTTGAAAATTCTCTCTTTCAAAATACTTTGGTAATTACGAGGTAATAATTCGAATTATAGTCATTTCGTACCCTAACCATTTCGTACCCCCCATTTCGTACCCTGACCATTTCGTACCTTGACGATTTCGTACCTCATGGAATATTTATATGTATACCATTTCGTACCTCATGGAAATTTTACATGTATACCATTTCGTACCTCATGGACATTTTATATGTATACCATTTCGTACCTCATTGGAGTTTATATGTATGCCATTTCGTACCTCATTGGAGTTTATATGTATGCCATTTCATACCTCATGGAAGATTTATATGTATGCCATTTCGTACCTCATGGAATATTTATATGTTTCTGATTTCTTGGTAAAACTGTCTCATTGATGTGAGCCATTTCGTACCTTATGGAAGATTTATATGTATTCCATTTCGTACCTCATGGAAGATTTGAATGTATACCATTTCGTACCTCGTAGAAGATTTATACGCACGAAAATTGCCTAAAATTTAGAATTAAAGCACCTTTGAGATATTATATATTTTATCAGCTTGTGTTCCTTTCTACTGCATTTCCTGACAAAAACGGCTGGATGAATTTCATTTATGTTATATTTTAAAAAAATAATATCATCTCAAAATGTTTTATATCTTAAAAAAATTATAACTTTTACAAATATATGATACGAAATAGTAAACATGTATTTAGTCCATGAGGTACGAAATGGTAGATGCATTTGGGCCATAAGGTACGAAATGGTAAATGTTGGGTACGAAATGGTAATTTTGGGTACGAAATGGCCGAGGTACGAAGTGGTCAAGGTACGAAATGACTTGCTACCATAACAACATCGACAAGACTCCAACCTGGGCTGTTGTTTATAGTTTACTCTTTTACAATTTGCAAGCACTGTCAGTAAAGTAATGTGATGATTCAATTGCAGCTATGGATTTAAATATTCTGTTTTTTTTTTTTTTTTTTTTTTTTTTTAATTTATTAGGTACGCGTGGGGCGGCTGTCCAGTAATTAGTTTAATCATGTTGCTTTTGAACTCCTGCAGAAAATATATATTAGTATGACGTTAAAATCATTAGAACACATAGATAAAATTGACGTGTATAGTATCAGAAAATAAAGTTTCATACTTCTAGCACGATATCCTTAAAACAACTCATCAGAGATACCAGGCTTATAATTTTGTTCGTCAAACGCGCGTTTCGTCTACAAAATGATTCATCAGTGACGTTAGAGTAAAAAAAGTTAAAACCAAATAAAGTACGAAGTTGAAGAGAATTGAGGACCCAACATTTCATATCATTATGTACTTATCATACACGTGTTTTGTTTGATCTGCCACAAACTAGATACTACAACTCTGTCTAATTCGAAAAAAATGAAAATGCAAATTATTTAAACAACAGTTGAATGGATAACCACTGCTGAGTTTTGTTTGCTAGTGAGAAACAGGATTGCATACGTATTACAAGAAAGAGGTGTTGTATATACTATATTAAGACATCAACACTAACATGCAACTGAAATCAAATAGTCATTCATGTTAATTCTTATTATGAAGAGCTACTATGAAGTCAGAATATGTTATCCAACTTAGTGACATGGGCTATTTCGATTACCTTTTTTAGGTTGTCCGCCTACACACTATGGTCCTGTTTGTACTTACTCTTGTCCAAAAAACTGTCAAGGACCATGTGACCTTGAATCCGGGAATTGTATTTTTGGATGTTTTAACGGCTGGACTGGTAATACATGTGAACAAGGTATAAAACATATTTTTGACGAATTTTTTATATTTTTTGCATTGCAGTTCGGTCGCACTAAGTAGGATCGATGCCGTCATTTTTGAATTTTGAAAAAAAACTCCAATAAATTTTGAATTCATTTATACCAATACGGTATTCTAGCAGCCTCGACAATGAGAAAGTTTATCTGATTATTTTCAGTACGAAACTCCAAACAGTGGCAGAAAGCACTAAAAAGGACTATCAAAAATTGTAAATCAAGGGGAAGGTGAAAATATCATTGCAAAAAAACAACGATAAAACAGTCTGAAAAACATGAACTCGAAAAATAAAGACTGGACTGAGAATCACGAATCCCACCATAAGCGGCGTGTTCTCGCTCAAATTTAGGCTGACACAAGACTACATATCCAACATTCGAACATTCATGCTTAATTTGTCTAATTAATAGTGCAGAAATGCTCCTACATAACACATATCGTCAATGGGTTTTTAGAATTATGATCATTGTAAACTCTTATCTCCAAACCAAATATGAATATAACCGACAACAAACTCATACCTATAGAAGGTATTTTTTGTACGTTTCGAAGCTGAAAAAAATTGAAACGACAACAACCAATAATCTTGCACCCACATTTGCCGGATGACTATTTTTTATATAGAAAAAAATATCTGTCAGAAACATTATTAAGTCTGCCTCATATCTTGACTAACATCTAGAAATTGACAGTGAGGGTCGGTTGAGAAGAACTTTACATAAAAAAAGAGATGAGTTAAACATTCCAGTTGTGAATTTTCATTTCTATGTAGCAACATTTCAGCAGCGCCTGCATATGGAGTATATATCCCCAAGTTGATACGATATTCCAGGACTTGCATCGCCTCTCATGATTTTCTTTATAGAGGGTTGCTGCTTACAAGGAAGCTATTAAACCAAGAGTTCTAAGTGGTGAAATTAAAACCTTCCCTCCGAAAAATTTACGGACGCCATCACGAGTTGGTTGATCGTTATGGAATATCTGTTTCACAGATGATGACGGATATGTTCCAATTGTCGTAACCACATTCTCGTCCTCTTTTCAACGAATTAGACTTATTACCGGATTTGTTCTTACATCAGCAACACGGGTGCTACTTGTGGAGCAGGATCTGCTTACCCTTCTGGAGCACCTGAGATCACCCCCGGTTTTTTTTTGTGGATTTCGTGTTGCTCAGTCTTAAGATTTTTATGTTTTGTATGCTTTTGTTTGTCTTTTAGTGCTTTCTTTTTTGGCATGGCGTGGTCAGTTTATTTTCAACTTATAAGTCTGAATGTCCGTTTGGTATCTTCCGCCTCTTTTTTTTTTTTTTTTTTTTTTAGCTTAATCATGACTTCATGCATATATAAAACTAAATTTGTAAGGTGTTTTGTTTGATTCAAGTAGACAAGACAAAGTTGCAAATTTGTGGTGTTAAGTAAAAGCTTTCAGGTCAATCGTTGTCGATATGTGTTATGTATGATCTCTCTGCACTATTAATTAGACAAATCAAGTATGAATGGTCGAGAATTCTGAAAACCAATCTTTGTACAGTACACATTTTCATAAATATATAAATCAAATGTATCCGTTTCAACCCAACCTTACTTGAAAATGGGTGGCAAGTAACGGTTTCGATCTAGATAATATAATTGATCTTACATTTTCTACCAAAGAGACACATTTATTTTTACACTTAATTTTCATTATCTTGGTTTAAAATGTGCATGTTATCTGTGACGTAACATATATCAATGAAACTAACTGTGTTGTTACAATTAGGAATATAGCTTTCATAAATATGTCCAAGGTTTTGCTTAATTTGCTTATTTTTTTACAGACAGCCATGATTATATCGCAAATGTGAAACCGGTAGTAGAAACATTGTGAACGTGACTTTTTGTTATGGTTTGACTTATAAGAATACAGTTTTAGTGCATTTATATCTTAAAAGTAAGATAACAAAAATACCGAACTCCAAGGAAAATTCGAACCGAAAATTCCCTATGAAAAAGCTTAAACACATCAAACTAATGGAAAAAAGAACAACCGTCATATTCCTAACTTAGAAGAGTTAAGTTATTCTCATATATATATATTAAAAGGGAGAACGTTGTTTCTTAAAGTATATCATGTAAATGTCTATGCAATCAGTTGTAAAACAAATAACTGTATTTTACAGCATGTAATAGTAGTAGATACGGAAAAGACTGTTTTGAGGAATGTTCAGCAAATTGTTTAAATAAACAATGTAATCACGTGACTGGAGAATGCATCGATGGATGTAAAGACGGATGGCAGGGATTCAATTGTACTCAAAGTATGTTTCTTTTTCAAGGAACATTTTTTTTTATTTATCAAATATCTTTTTATTACTAAAAAGGAAAATGTATAATAATGAGATCAGTGAATTACATAACATTAATTTTTTTGGCTGCCAAAAAATAAATGGAAATATGTCGTGCTCAATTTCATTTATTATTCTGTGGGTTAATTTAATTGCAATGTTTTCAATAATCGTTCACATTAGATAAGCAATCCAATTAAGCAATTTCAATTAGTAAATGTAAATTTCTTCTAATTTCCAAAATAAGAAAACAAATATGAAATGCAAAACTTGCAGATTGTAAAATTAATGTATCTGTAAATGCAGTGTTCCATGGCTTGAACAAATTATTTTCTTTGTAATTATATGTGTACTGATTTTACCTTTTACACATTTTTTTCAGAATGTCCTTATGGTCAATTTGGGACAAAATGTTCGGAGTTATGTGAGGGATGTTTATCTTATATATGTGATCATGTTGATGGTTTATGTTATAACACAACAGTCTGTAACCCTGGTTATGTATACGGGAAATATTGCAATAAAGGTACGTAAGGTGCGGCATTAAAATTGTGCATATACTTGAACAATTTACGTCAACGAAATAGTGACACTAATTTCAGAAGAGGATACCGCTAGTGTATATACGCGTTTAATGACTTGCTGATGCCAAATCATTAATAAAAAAATGAATTCGTTAGTTATAAGTCTTAATGGTTAGTTTATGTATTACTCAACCGAAACAGCTTGAGCCGGAAATAATTTCATATGGCTTTTGAATAGCATTAACGTTTCCAATTTTACTGCACATGATGTGCATTTCGACAATGTATGTCTCTTTAGTGTTGCAAGCATATTTGAAAGTCCACAACTTAATTCGAACGTTGACGACAAATGTAAAAAAAAAAGATAGACTCTGGCAACCAAATACCGATTTTAATATATTGAATGAAAGTTTTACGTTAAATATGTTTAAAGTAAAAGTGTCTGTACTTCTAGATATTTGTTTCACCAAATGAAGAAGCACTCAATGAAAAAAAAAACCAATTAAATGAAGAGCCTGTATTTTTTTTTTATCAGTTAAGAATGTATTATGTGAACATGTTTGTTCTTTCTATCGCGTTTGTTATAACAAAATCTGAAAACATCCCACTATGTTAATGTTAATGTTATAAATATTTTTTTGTTTGACATAATTTATATAGACACAGTCACAAAGACTTTTTGAAAAGATTTCATCATGAAATTTCGTAATTTATTTTGCTCATAAGCAAAAAATATGATCTTGTATTATTTCCCTTTTGATAACCTTTAATTTTCATTAATTTTCATAAGAAGAATTATTCGTTAGATGATGTTTCAATCCTGTAAAGTACTATTTATATCTAATCGGTACAAGGCTTTAATTTGGGGAAAAGTTAATGCTCTCTTCGTGGAAGCTCTGTAAAATCTATCCAAAATATAACCTTAGCTGTATTTAACAACACTTTCGGAACTTTGGGTCCTCAGTAATCTTCAACTTCGTACTTTTGTCCTTTTTAACGCTTTTTGGTTTTTGATTCGAGCATTACTAATGAGTCTTTTGAAAACGATACGCGCGTCTGGCAATCAGAATTTGAATTCTGGTAGCTATGATGAATTTGTTTACATCAATTCAAAACTTGAACATTATTTGAATAATGATCCTTCGTAGGTACGAGAGAGGTGAACGATACCAAAGGTATGTACAAACTCATAAGTCGAAAACAAAGTGCAATGAAAAATGCAAAAACAAAAACAAAACGATGAAAAGACAAAAAAAAAAAAACAGTAAACAAACACAACAGAGAAAACTAAAGATTCGAGACCCAACAAAAACGTACTAAGATTGTCTCAGGTGTTCCGGAAGGGTTAGCAGATTCTGTCCTTACCAAGAACATTAATTTCAACAAAGAGCTGGTGTCACAACAGACATCATTTTATGACCATTATTCAAACTAATCGCGAAATAATAACGTAATACAGACTTAGTTGGGTTTATCAAAAATAATATTTAAGAAACCACCCATGGAATTCTTCCTAAAGAATAAAAAACAATATATTTGTTTATTGTAATTAAAGAAGTTTAAAGTTTAAATTGGTTTACACGAAACAACGGTGTTATTATTGGTACTCTTTGAAAAGATATTTTGTTTCCACAACCTCCCCCCATTAATGTGCTTTTAAGATCAGTAGTATATTGGCAAGAGGTTTCCTGCTGCATTTAACATGACCAAGCAAATCACATTGACGCATTCTACGAACATTTTTTTTTTTATCAGAGAAAGGGAGATCTAGTTCTTAATTATTTGTTAAAATTCAAAAACAAGACACAACAGAAACATGATAATTATGACGAGGGATGTCAATTCATTGAATAATTACTAACCGAGTACCCGTTGGCTTTACCGAGCAATACATAGAATATAAAGTACTCGCTCGGAAAAATATCTACAAAATGAAACGCACAATTATATCCATTTTACGTATTGTGGGTCGTTGTCGAATGGACGTTTAACTTTCTATCATAATCAATAGCTCATTTATATATAATTGCTACATGTATTATAATTATGTAAACCATAATCTAATCAATAATTTAATTAACATTAATGGAAAGATGATTACCAAGTTAAACCAGATCAAACAACAGTATTTGGTAATCGTAAAAAAAACATTTTTCAAATGGATGATGATTAGAACGTACTGAATCGTTTATTATTTAGGGTCACCACAGGGTGCAACGTGTTTGTTCTAATTTAGAAATATTGTCTTGTCAACTTTTTGTGAGTCGGCTTCTCAACTGTTCTGCAGACGAAAATATTTTCCCTGGCGCCACAGGTGTAGTGGGATGGCTGAGACACGATTAGCCAAAAGTGTCAGCCTAGGAAAGCTGTTCTCGTGTATATCCCACCTTTTGTCGGAGGATTTTTCATTGACAATTAAGCGCAAGCATTGAAAACGTATTCTAATATTGTTTAATCAAAGATGACTATTTAAATTTCCCGAGAGGCGCTCAGGTACTTGAGTACTTGTTAACATCCCTTATCATGATTGTTCAAGAGTTGCTGTTTACGACCTGATTTGAGGGTACATGTACAAGTTGTCTTCCACATGAATTATTACAAGCAGCCTATCTAATGCTATTTACACAAAAAGGGGACGTTGTTTTGACCTTGTAATGAATATACATGTAAGGCATGTTTCAAGCAATAAGATGGTCTTGAATAGTTGATGTTGCATCAGTATTGATAAACAACCTATATGTATGAAAAAGACATAATCGACTATATACTTTACTTAATTTCAAGTCTCTAATATATCATACCTTGATTTTGCTTTTACTGGGTCGGCTCGACTGACTGGAAAGGAGTATTTCTGTTCCAAACAGACCTTCGATACATATCATTTGCCATATATAATTTTCATTTATGTTTAAATTACTTTATTTTTTCATCCATTAGCATGTAATAATTGGTCTTTTGGGAATAATTGTTTAATGGAATGTAACTGTCTAGCCGGACCCTGCAACAAAGTAGATGGAATATGTCCACATGGAGGTTGTAAAGAAGGATGGCAAGGCGAATCATGTAACCAGAGTAAGAAGCTTATTTTTGTCGTTGTCAGAAAATAATATGTGTAATACATCCAGCCAATTGAATTCGTGTAAGATTCAAATCTTCAAATACCAAACCCTAAGAATGCGACATTTATCTTTCACGTCCATGTCCGTATTTCTGATGCTTTTTTAAATATATATATAAAGTTGTTGAAATCTAAGACACCTTGCGTTATTGCTTTATTTGATGTTTTTACTTCATCTATTCACATTTCAAACCAGCAACGCAAGACAATGTATCTTAATAAAAGCAAACCTAAATTTCAATTCAAAAAAAAAAAGTTTTAAACACAAAACCATCTGAAAAAGTCATAAACTATTATCAAAGTAGTTAAACCGGAAGGAAGATATTAGTACAATTACCAAATGAAAAATATGGCAAGACAAACAATACTTTTTTACCATCAGTTACTAATGTTAAAAAACATTGTTGTAAAGATTATCAAGAGAATTGATATCGACATTTAGTTAAAGACACTTCAAATATATTGGGTAAAGGTTAACATTAGATTTTGCTTGTTGGAAAGGTATTTCCATTAAATTTCTGTATACGTAACTGTTTCGTGTGAACATCTCTTTTTTCAACATGAATCAAGACAATTTTTATTTTCTATCTTGTTAAAATAAAACTATAGATGATTTTAAGTTCGCAGTTTCAAAAAGCTGGTATAGAGTATACTTCAATTCCGATATGATTAATGATATAAATTTCAAAAGTGTAAGAAACCATTTCTATCTGGAGTAATAAATATAATAAACTTTAAAGTAACAGTGCTGTCTTCCCCCACATGATACAAAAGCGCTTCAAACCAACTAACGTATAATGGGTTTTTTCGTTTGTGAAGGTGAAGCAATTCTAGATTTTCCGTCCAGAACATTTATAGACCAAATTTTAAAAATCTAATTAATCAATCGTTTAACTTATTTTCATCGGGAAATTGAAATAAAATTTGCTCTAAGTAGGAAACGATAAAGTTGGTAGCATCAACTATGAATGCATGTAAAATCCATTAAAAGAAGGAAAATATTATATTTATGTAAGAGGATGATAGTCCCTTTCTTCATAATAAAGTAGGAGCGTATGCTAGTACTTATCATGAAGAAAGGGATTATCATTCCTGTACAAACTTAGATTAGGCCACGCCAAATTAATACCTCGTTCGTGGGATTCCCCGCGTGTTGTGAAAGGTCGACCAGAAAAAAGTACTTTTTAAGAAAACCCGCGTCCAATACGGAGCCGCGCGCGTCCGTCTCTAAATTTATGAAACAAAAATTTTAATCAGTTGTACGTTTGAAAGTAACACCATACAGACACGGAAATTGACATCAAAAACGATCTAGATCTAACATTCATAACGTTGTTGTTGCAATAATATTGCCAAATTTGGTATGATAATCTTAACGTAAGACATAAACACATCAGTAGAATATGATTTAGGCAATTCTTTAACCGATTTTTGGAAGTGCTCCGTGCAAGACCACAAACGTTCATAACATCAAACTACAATTACGACCCAGGATGTATGACAGCAATTTTTAGACCAGCTGCAACTACCATCCCTTAAAGATCGTCGAACCCAAAACAGATAATATCCTCTTCCGCAATGGCATACACGGTGAAGCCAATTTACCATCTGATTAACTGAAAAAAAACCCATCTAGGACAACCAAGAACATGCATTATGTTCAACATTTCCTGAGACTGCAAACAAAACCAAACGAATTAAAATCCTGCATCATACCAAACACAATTAAAGATTGGAACCTACTACCACCGGATATTTACACCAAGATCCAAACAGCAGAAGAACCAGCTAAAACTTTCAGTGATATTGTAAGGGGAGTCTCACTTAAGTTAGTTACTTTACTCACACGCAGTGTAGTAATATCCTTGAATGATTCACTGTATACCTATCAAGATTAAATGACAAAGCAACGACGCCACCAAATTGAAAGATTTAAATTATGACAATAGAACATGCAGAAGAATAAAAGAGAATCCCAAATCTGATGGTACATGAATTGAAATGGCACTGCAAATGAAACTATTTTTTTATCTGTTTTAGAATAAATGTTTTTTCTTGATTTGTTTTAATCTTTTATCTATATTTGCTAGTATCATTACAAAGTTATATTTTAAAAAATTGAGAATGGAAATGGGGAATGTGTCAAAGAGACAGCAACCCAATAAAATAGCAGAAAACAGCCTAATGCCACCAATGGGTCTTCAACACAGCAAGAAAATCCCGCACCCAGAGGCTGGCTTCAGCTGACATTTATGTATACTAGTTATATGTGGTAATTAAATTTAACACATTAATCCATCTTTCCAATTTAGAAAATCTTCTAAAAATAAGAATGTGTTTGGTTGTCAATGAGACAACCTTCCACCAGAGACCAAATTTGTTGAAGTTTCTTTTTGCAACTAGTTAACGGTATGGCCTTCAGCACAGAGCATTATCCACATGCATAGATATATAAATTTGATTGTCATTAAATTCTACTGGAAAGCAATGACTTCAGTGTAATGTATTGAAATGTTCCTTTTGTTTAGTTAGTATATAGCATCTGACTGGATCATTTGAATTGTATGAATTGGTGTGGTTTTTGAAGGACAGATCTTTATTAATTGTCAGCTTGTTGAATAAACAAATATTTATGGTTGTATATACAAGCTTTATACATGCATTTATGCTTTGCATCAATTATAACTTACATCAAACATGGATGCATGCCTGTTCAAAGCTGTTGCACTTTTTCATGTTCAGCAGGATCATATTTATTTGAGCAGACTACACAAAGATGTAGGTTTTGCTACAAGTTAACAATTTTATACTTGTAAATGTTGTGAAAAGATTCAAATGAGTGTCAGAGAATAAATTGAGAAACACAGTAGGGTAATATAAGAACTAGGATTTGAGAGATATTAAATACCAAGCACCAAAACAATGTAAATTTCTAATCGCTCGCTTGCTTAAAATTCTTTTCATAGATTTTTTTTTTTTTTTTTTTTCAAATATTTCAAAATTAATATCGCTCGCTAGTAAAAAATGCTTTCGCCTGCCAAAAATCATATTTCGGGAAAAAAATGAAAAAAATTCGCTCTTTCGCTACTCTTTTTCAAAGGAAAGAGTCCGAAGAACTAGAAATTAATTTGGTGTGGCCTTCTTGTAAGGTCTTTAAGGTTCAAATGATCTCTTGGTTGGCTTTAACAAAAAAATCGTTTCATTGTCAGTGCAATTTCTATAGTTAATGCATGACTTTTCATAGGCTTTCATTCATGGATTATTCTTAGTGATTTAAGTACTATCTTATAATCTGCGAAATTATGATGCATTGTGTTCAAGACATAAGATGCAAAACAGTACGATTAAAAATAGGAATTGTATAAGATTCTTATTGTGTTTATGAATATAAATCTTGTTATATTTTAGTTAGAATTATTTTTTTGTATATTTACAGTTAAGATTAATAAATTAAGAATTTGATTAACAACAGACAATATTTTATTCCAGCATTTTACACCAAATACTGCTTCATTATGTGATGTAATTAACTAAAATTAAAATTTCAAATACCGTGCAATGAATATGGAATTTTAAAGTTCATTTAAACTTCATTTTTGTTAATATTATCGGACTACTAGAAATGACTATTCTTACAATCCGCGGATCATGTAATCTGCGTTTTGCGAAAGCGTATTAGCTACATATTTAGGCTATAGTTAAATATAAAAGTTTTTTTTTCTTTTGCATTACTACGAAATTGTTTATTTCTTTTAGTAGTTTTATAGTATATGATATTCAAATGACATTAGTTGTTGCAATTTTACTGCACGAGTAAATTTTTTTTTTAATTCGATTTTCAGTCAATAGATATAAGAAGTTGTGGTATGAGTGCCAATGAGACAACCCTCCATCCAAGTCACAATTTGTAAAAGTAAACTATCATAGGTCAAAGTACGGCCTTCAACACGGAGCCACAGTCTGAATCATAAATCCTTTCAGGCTGATAACTGTGCTTTGGGCAGTTGTAACTCGTTTATAGAAATTCTTTGTTTTGAACTTTAACTATTTCTAAACTATAGGATAATCCCTTACTAAGTAGATGATTCACTATAATTCTTGACAATAATAAAACATCATATCCTACAATTTCATTGAATAAGTGTTATATACTTGAGCATGTTAAATCATTGCTGCTTCAGCCCATTCATTATCCGTCGTTTTTTTATTCTAAAACCCTTCTTAAAAAAGCAGCTGAAATACTATCATCAATTATATTTAATTGTTCGCTTTGTTCTTTTAATTCGAATAAGTTTGCATTGGCTAATTTACTGATTTCTGTGCACCATTGAATTAGCTTCAAAAACTTAAAATAGTTTGAACATCTGTTTCGGCTTTTTCCTATTTTTTTAGTTACGTACACCTTGATATTTAAGCTATAAGAATAGATCATTATTTTTTTATAACATGACAGAAGTAATATCTCTTGGCTCTTTATGTGCTAAAATCTGTCTAACGCACAGTTTTGGTTGCTACTTCCGATATGTTGCACAGTTCAAATGCGCTATTGCTTTACAATTTGGACATGGCTGATCTATTAACAGCTTTGTACAACTTCATTGTTGAGAAATATGAAAAAAAGGAGAATAGTAAACGTGTAAGGAAAGGGATAAGCTAAAGGCTCCTTCGAAAAACTGGGAATATTTTTAGTATTTTTTGGGGGGTAGAATGTAAAACCTAAATCAATCCCAAAACTAAATAAAACTGGATATTTTTCTCGGTGACCCATTGACATCGTTCAAATCAAGTAGGATCACATAAGCTGTGGAGTTTAAGAAAATTAAAACATTGCAATTTTGATGTTTTGGCAATCTGTTTCAATGCATTGAAATATTCGTAAAATATAAAAAAAAAATTAATCAAAAAGTGTCCTAAAATTATTGTTCTTTCAGTTACATCATTCTTTATTGAATAGTTAGTTCGATTTTGCATTATTTTGTGAATAGCTGATAAATTTCTGAATCATTGTGACTGTATTTATCAAATTGAATAGTAATGCAGCGAATTCAGTTATTATTTGAGCACACTAATATTAGGGTCACATTAAGAAAGGAACTGTAACTTGGAAAGATTTCGTATCATAAGTAGTACGAGACACCATGGATAAGTGTCGGCTTATAGTATCTTTTTGATCGACATAACGCTTATCCATTGTACTTATTGTGTGTCGTATTTGTGTCATCTTTGTGCAGGCAACGTGTTTATTTACCAATGCATTTCGTATTCACTCTGGAATTTTCTGCAGTTTTGCGATGCCACAAATATTCATACGAGGTATACATATTTGTATTGATTATCCCAGGAGTGCTATAGTGCATACACATGTTCATTATTTTCCTTTGTTTAAATCTTTATTACTAGATAAGAAGTGAAGGCATCATAAGAACCATCATGAATCCTAAAATTACATAAATAGTAAAATAATTGAAACCTTTCAAACATATTTGTAATATCATCGGCACATTTGAGTGTATTAACATCGCTTTGACATCTTTGACCAAATCGACATTTTAAAGGTTAAGTCAAAATAGTTATGAGCCAAGACCTTACATAAAAATATGTTTAAACCCATTAGTGCAGCACCTTTTGTAAAATTACATCTTGTAACAAAATATGACTTACTAAAGCCTGAGCTCATACCTTATTATTAATGACAAGATCTGAGACTATTATAGGTTTTTTGGCAGTTTTCACTAATTACAAGAAGTTGAAAAGAGACCTAATGCTAATATGTAAAAGAAAATTCAAAACTATGAACATGATGAATACTGATGTCTGACAGTCTAAAATTTTATGAACATCTGGATAATTTTTTGACAACCTTTTAATACATTTTTAATTTTCGAATTCTGATGGCCAAAAAGTAACCATATAATACTATATTTTTAGATCTTGATTTACTGAAATAATACATCGTTTTACAAATGACGATACTTATCTCATCCGAAGTATTTAACTGAATAATAAATGAACAACTCACTCACGGGAACAACTCTTTATTTCTTTAAAATTCTATCGTGTGAACAAGATATAACGACACAATTGAAATAATAGAAAAACAAAGGATATTATATATCCATCCATGACACATCATTACATGCACAGCGACAAAACACACAAAAAGCAAAGGAACAGCGCTTTTATTGCAAGTTAGACACAAGTTGGCATGGATTAAAGTCAACAAGAAATAAATCCAACATCAACAACAAAAACGAACAAAATTTATTATTGTTATAAATATGTGATCGGATGTTTAAACCTGCAAGAGGATGTACATATGCAATATATTTTTGAAAAGACAAAAATTGAGATGATTCGAGGGGAGAACAAAAGATATAGGTCTAGAGGAAAGATTTTGTCTACTTTGGATTGAACAAAAGAACAAAATTAATAATTAAGTCTAATATAACGAACATTTCAGGATGTAATAAGGGTCGTTTTGGACGAAACTGTGATCGTTCATGTGATGGATGTATATCACAAAGCTGTGAAGCCATTGATGGATTATGTTATAACACCACTGGATGTGAACCTGGTTATCTGTATGAGGAATACTGCAACAACAGTACGTATAACTTCACATATTATCTTACCTCATATACATGTAGACGTTTGTAAATATCATTGGTTGAAAGTAAACACATAAACACATGGAAACCGTGTATATTAATATATGGTCACTGGGTGTACTATGTTTAACATTCATGGTTACTAGTACATGTAGAGTTGCGTTTCTCGAGAATAAATTTTTTTTTGTGCAAATGTCACATTTGTCATGTTTTTTTCCCCAAATTAAAATACAATGTATACAAGCATAACTTAATTTTCAAGTTTTTAAATAAACATTTGTGCTAGACACTGTCTCTTTCACTGTTAATGGTTGAATGTTTTGCTAAATGTTGTGTTAAAATTAAGATATCAGTGTTCTTTGATTTTAATTTGGTGTTGGCTTTTGTTTTTGTATAGACCAGTGCATGTTTGTTCCAAAATATCGAAGATTTGATTACTGTATTCATTCTATTACACATCCTATTATGTCAGTCCATTGACTTATTTTGTTCGATTTGTTCTGTTATTGGACGTAAACATTTTCAACTGTTTTTCAAATGGCCGAGCAAACTGGGAATACATTGTCAGACATTTGTGGATTTTTCAGCAATTTGTTTTCCTAACGAAATGATAAAAACACTTTGAGGCCATTTCTCCAAAAAAATAGATGTCTTATATGTATTCAATTTCAGATAACATCAAACTAAAAAAAAACATATATGATCCAGATATTAAGTTTTCATTAGCATACTGTGTGTAATGTTCACTTAATTCAAATTTCTGGTTTTCCAATTTAGGCTTTGATAGGTTTTATTTATATCTCATAATGAGAGTCGTTCAACATGATCCTCTTAAGAATAGCTGAAAAAACTAACATAATTTAGGATCGAAAGGTTCTTCTAACATTTGGTTACATAAAGACCGAATGGCGAGAAATATGATATCGAACAGCGGACATTAAGTTGTATATTCTAAAAACTAGAAATAGGCAAAAACATGTTCTAAGTCAGGAATCTGATGTTCAGTAGTTGTCGTTTGTTGATGTGGTTCATAAGTGTTTCTCGTTTCTTGTTTTTTATATAGATTAGACCGTTGGTTTTCCCGTTTGAATGGTTTTACACTAGTAATTTTTTTGGGGCCCTTTATAGCTTACTGTTCGGTGTGAGCCAAGGCTCCGTGTTGAAGACCGTACTTTGACCTATAATGGTTTACTTCTATAAATTTTGACTTGGATGGAGAGTTGTCTCATTGGCACTCATACCACATCTTATATCTATCATAAGAAGAGAATATTTTTCTTTATTGAAACCGAACATTTGAAATTGGTTCCTGCACGAACATTCTGAATGGAAATTCCTTTCTCCTCCAGAATGGCATACAAAAAAGCAAAGCAAGGCATCAAGCTGTTATGTAAGAGTCTATGGAATAAATGTAGAAAAATTTCTTCTTTATAATTTTAGAACACATTCAACCAATATAAAACAAAAAAAAACATTATAGGTTTGGTTCCCAGGATGCGCGATACGTCTTCATAAGACTCATTAGTGGAGCTAGAATCAAAACAATTAGAGGCCAAATCAATATAAAGTTAAAAGACAGATTTGTGTTTTAGGATAACATTTACATAATTTTTCTTCATGAATGATGATCTTAATAAGGAAATCAGTATTTCTTGCTACCATTTTGGCGATGTCCACACAGTTTGTTAATTATCCCAATAGACATTTTGGTACGGAATCAGATGCTTGCATGAGATTAATAACATCTTTGTTTCACTTCCCGCTTACTTCAATTTACCGCTGGTTGACATAGTGATATCAAGACTATAATCAATCCGGTAGCATGTAGAAATATATGAAATTGTAAGTATTTATATAATCACTTGGTCATGTCACTGTTGTTGAACTTTTGTGTCCTTTACATTACTTTTTCAGTATCGTATAAATGCTTGACTTTTAGATGATAATTGTTTTGATACTACTAGATTTGTTGGTTAGTGTTATGTACTAGAAGTTTAATCAAGGGAATAACGAAGATCAATACTTTTACCTTCCGACGTGTAACATGCACAATAACGAAAGTACGATCATATAATTAAGCTTTGTAATATCGTTGATGCTGACCAAATAATCAACCACTGAGCGCATATTTGAACTTGCAAGAAAGGGTAGTAACGCAAATGTTTCTACTTAACATGCATGCCAAATTGACTTGTTAACAGGAATATCAATTGTTTCAATAAGATACCATAATCATGGCAATATACTTGCTATCTTGTACCCTGTGACGATTGGTATTTCGGTAACAACTGTACAATGAAGTGTAATTGTTTGTCTGGGCCATGTAGCTGGTTTACAGGGACGTGTCCTCCTGGTGGTTGTAAAAAGGGGTGGCAAGGAGATTCATGTGAAAGAGGTAGGAAATTGATTTTCAGGTTGTCAACCGTTTATTTATGTTATATAATAAACGCAAATATATACATTTTTTTTTTTGTACTTGAAATTTTGTGACCCCTTTCCGTTTTATTGATCTGCCAAACAATTCAATTTATAATCGGATGTAACCATGTTACCATGAATAGGATGGAAGATACCGTGATATGATCTGTGATGATGAACTGATGATTATACAAACTGCTTCGTTCGACATTTTTCAATTCAAATTATAAATAAAATGCACCACTTTTTACCATGTACTTTATTCTGAAACGATCTAAAAGGGTGAGAAGGATCTCCTTCTTTTTATCGGTTAATCGCTGATTAATAGCTATAAAATGACTATTCCCTTCTGGGTATATATATTTTTTTTTAATTCTTTGTTTCTTTCAGACTTATGATTTAGAAATATTTATATCCTCATACTCGTATAAATATAATGTTTAGTATTATTGATGCAGATTCATCGCTAAATAATTAACTAAATTACCTTATTGAATGTTTAAGGTATGACAATTTTTAATGCGCAAGATTAGTGTCGCCTAGTTATTCTTTAAAATTAGACGCAACGTTACCATGGTTAAGCTATTACATTAGACTCCTATGTGTTCATTGTAGTAAAGCATGATCAATGGTCACACGTGATAACGTTTTGCTATTTAAAACTATCTGAAACAAAGAAACTGAAAACCTTATATAATTTAATTATCAGTTACAATTTGTTATCGATGAAAAAAGGAGTAGAGTCATTTTGTTTCAAAAAGTTACAAGACTTAACATTGTGCATTTTCCCGACTAAATATTTCAATTTACAATAATGTAGGACACTTCACAGTTTCGTACATGGAGAGTGTATATACATGATATATACAAGCCAAACCTGAAACCTCTTTTGTAATTTTAAGCAATAATTTTATTGTTCGGAACCTTTTTCCAATATGGGTGACATCCCTCGCCCATGAATATTGTCTTTAAATTAGGAATATATGTCACTGAAAGCAATTTCGCTAATTTTTTCATGGGCGAGGCATGGTGTCATATCGTATTCAGAAAATCAATATTGTTTTTTGGATATACCAGTTCTACAAACTGAAGGTCGATACAAGTAAAGATTAATTTCGAAATGCTTTACTCTTTTACCATCAAATAACGACGATGTCTGTTTTGTTCTGTTTACAAATATTTAGCCATGCGAAAATGTTATTGTTCTTTTGTGACGTAAAATAAAAACAAAGTGGATTAAGTCAGTTCTAGCTATCAGGATTTCTATTGTATTTAAGTTTGACATAAACTGTTATTCATTCTGAATTTTCATTAAAAATATATGCCAATTTGGCAAAGGGAAACGATTGGACGACTTTCGTATTTAGAACTTCTTTTTTCGTTTTGAAGAGGATAAATGTGTTTTTCACTGTAACACCGTCATCATGACTTCATATTCAAAGCACACGACTGCTTAGAAGGTGCAGTCGACAGATTTCAGTATCTTTTTCTGTATGAGGAGTCGGATAATTCCTAAGTACTTCCAAAAACAATAATCTTAGTGTAATATTTGTTTTCGTTTAATACATTTATTACTTCCTACAAATAAAGGCAACAGTAGTATACCGCTGTCATAAATCAATTAAGCGAAAACAAATCCGGGTCACAAACCAAAACCGAGGGAAACACATCAGCTATAAGAGGAAAACACCGGAACAACAGAAACACTGAACTGCCACAAAACAAACAATGATATGTCATGTGAGTAAAAAAGTGCTGACTACTTGGTGGTGATACCTTCGGGAACGAAACGTTTACAAGCATGATAATGATGATAATGTATAAAAAAGCGTAACGATTCAAAGACGTATATTCACACAACCATTCATAATGTAGGATTATTTGCGTGTTTAACCTGTGAGTAAATTTCTGACAGATCCAGTAAAAAGGTTCTGACTATTATACATTAAAAAAAATTGGGAATGGAAATTAGGACACCCAACATCTCTCCAACGTTTTAAAGATTTGGTTTATTTTTAGTGTATCTGGTTACGATTTTTCAACAAAACAATCACACCATAACCCACAATAAACACCTTTTACATGTTCAACATGTACAACTTTGTGTATTTCCTTTCCATAATGCTACTTCATACGAAACGAGATTTGGTATGATTGCCAATGAGACAACTTTCCACCCAAGTTCTTTGATTAGTGTTTTTATTTTTAACAGCTGCTTTTTCATAGTGAACATTTTTATCTGTGTGTCTCTCTATTTGACTGTCAAATTGATATCTCACGATTTTATCTCGTGTTTCATTCCAATGTATCATCGTTGCAAACAAATAAATCGGGTGTTTATTCCCAGTATAGTTAAATTCAGATAATAAGTATTTATTGAGTACCTGTATAAACATCGTCATTTTGTGAATATATTTTGTAGGATGCTTTAAAGGTTTTTGGGGAGAAAACTGTGCTGACACATGTTCACCAAAATGTATGGACCAACACTGTTATCCAGAAAACGGCTCGTGTGTATGGGGATGTGATCCACAAAACTGTTTGAATAAAAAATGTGACATATATACAGGACTTGTACTGAAGGATGTGTAACTGGGCTTTCTGGACAGTACTGTAACACTTGTAAGCATGTTTTAAAGTTTTCTTAAATAAACACTTTCCTTCAAAGAATAAGGTATCAATTACATTAATTATACCATATTTGATTGGGTAACCAAAAACAATAAAGAATTTCGTGGTCATTTTAGCACATTAGACGAACGAAATACCTCATAATACATGCACTATTTAGCTTATCTGGCCACAAGGGCCATGTGAGATATCATCAACACTTGGCTTCCGTCGTCGTCGTCCATCATTGTCGTATTTCAAGCAAACTTGAGAAATGATCCTTATAGTATCTAATATAACGTATTATTCTTTAAGGGGTTATGGTTCTCAAACGACGATTATAGACAAATTTTTGGTTTTTGCCACTTATCTCCAGAACCACAAAATACAGATAAAAACTGTCATTAGCAAAAATGATCAGCATTACAGGATATAATTATAAAAAGTTCAAATAGCCCAAACAATTGGATTGGTCCTTATAAGAGTTGTTGCCCTTAAAGCAATTTGTTGACTAGTTTTCATAATATCGCAATTTCTTCTTCTTCAAAAAAAGAGACTTAGACACAGTATAAAGCATACAAGATTAGCTATACAAGAGCTACAAAAATGGAAAATGACTGAAACTTTTCAATGACTACTTGAGCAGTTTTTGCCCTTAAATGAAGCATTTTGAGAGTGTTTAGCGTATTTGAATTACATCTGTTTGTATCTAGACAAATACCATAGATAGGTACAAACAGTGCACTACAATTATAGTCAGCAATACAAGATCTACGAAAATAGCATATTAACTGATTGCAATGAAGGTAAAGAATAATACCTAAATGAACATTTACGGAAGGTCTCGGTTCCGACTGTTGACTCCAACTCTGACAGAAAAAATTACAGGGGTCGTCTCAAAAATTAATTTAGCGGTGCACTTGATTCATAAGGAGTTCATAAACGGAGCATACTATCGTTTACCGACAATAAGAATCAAAATTTGAATCCAGAGTTTTCATAACAGCACATTTCAATCGTATATGTCGTCAACCTCATACACATGTATATGAAGCCAGATACGTTATTTTGAATGATTTTTTTCCTGCATCTGTTATGCCATAGTTATATATAAATGTATGTATACACATGTATACACAAGTATAAATTGAAAACAACATAAACTATGATTGCGTTGGATAAAAACCGCAATTTTTATACGTGTGCATAAAACAAATTTCTTGGTACATGTAGAGGGGTCTAAATACAGCACAAACAACATTTTCCAAAAGATCAAAAAAGTGAAAAAGTATATTTTAACAAAACGCATTTGACTAGCAGGTCGAACAACGGAAGTTCTTAAACACTACTGACTGCCATGGCGATTGTCAAATAAACGGATCACCAGATGTAACAAAATTGATGTTACTTATTAATTTTATACCAAACAGAAAAACAATAAACTTGAGGAAAAGATGATATACTGCAAACATGAGATGCAAAAATTCGTACACCATATCCGGATTTCGACAATTAAAATCTCTTCAGTGATGTTAGGAATCGAAACGGTATTTAGAAGGCCATATAATTTACCTCAATTTAGGATAGACTCTTGAATTTTGAAGAGTCGAAATAGGATGAACGGATAATATAAACCCGAAGGCAAATATAATACAAACCCAAACGAAAAAATTGATCAAGTCTCAATTGAAAACAACGGACAAACCTATGATTGCGTTGGAAAAAAACCGCAATTTTTATACGTGTGCATGCAAAACAAATATTTTGGTAGAGGAGTCTAAATACAGCACAAACAACATTTTCCAAAAGACCAAAAAAGTGAAAAAGTATATGTTAACAAAACGCATTTGACTAGCAGGTCGAATAACGGATGTTCTTAAACACTGCTGACTGCCATGGTGATTGCCAAATAAACGGATCACCAGATGTAACAAAATGGATCTTAATTATTAATTTAATACCAAACAGAAAACAATAAACTTGTGGAAAAGATATTACACCGCAAACATATACATATGTACATAAACATATCCTGTTTTCTGATATAAAAATTTTCCTGTTTTACAGATACGAAAATAAAAAGGAACATCAAGGTTAGGGAGTAATCTTTATTTTAGATAAGGGGGGATGGGGGTAAGAAGAAGAAATTTGCAATAAAAAGGCAGTACCAATGTATCAATGTAGTAACACATTTGAAATTCATCAATCCTATATTCATTTTTGAACGAGAAGTTGAACGCTCAAAGGCTGCGATGGCAATTTTGAAATCTGAAAGGGTTGTCAGACATAATTCCTGCATCTAAAGAGCTTTCCTTCATACCAAGTTTGGTAAAATAGTTTTTTTCAGTCGGAGAAGATAACAGACAAAACTACGGATGCCAAGTGATCAGGGTAATAGCTCACACATACTTTTGAGCTAAGAAGCAGGGGGTAAGATTTGTGAAACTGTTTATATTAACTAAAATAAAAAAGAGGAAATAAATTTTATTTGTTTTCTCAACCTTCAATCAATCAGATGGACTCTTTTATGAAGAACTAACTCCGATAACTTTCATTATTTTTGGAATTTTTCTCGTCATAAATCTGTTATATGCCATCTGGTTTTCGCGGATAATGTCCATCAATGGTCGCTTTTTGGCCTTTTGCTTGTGTTTTTCTTGTTTTTGTGTACCCAGCTTCATTTTCAATAGATGTTTCTGTGTCAACTTTGACGTCCTCATTTAGTACTTCTGGTTCTGCTTCAGCTCGGGCTACTTGAAACTCTTCCGCTGAATCTGACAGGTCATTCATCACCGTTTCCCGGATGTCAGCAGTTTTTGTAGTGGAAGCTGTTTTCGCCGCATTGTCGATGTCGTTTTTTTTTTTTTTTTTTTTTTGGTTAATTTCTCTTCCATATCTTTTATTTTCTTACATTTGTCGCTAAAAATGAAAATAAATAAATAAACATTTTGTTTCATTTTGTCAAAACCTTATACATGTAAAACGAGGCGAGCGTGGGTGCTTCATTTCTTAAATGTACTTTCTCCGCCGAAATCCCCAAATTGCACCACCGTATCCCTACTTACTTTTCTTTCCCTTCTCTTCAGTTATGAAATCGTTTTTCGTACCCATTATAGTATTTCACTGCCTCCCCATTCCCCGCCACCCCTTGCAAATACATGTTACAATACCAGAACAACATGTTATGTTGTGTATTATTTCCCCCTTTTTCATGGCTCTGTGTCCATGCTTCGGTAGCGAACTGAGCGCGTACATAGGATCTTTATATCAAATGTTTTGATTTTTTTTTTTTTTATAAAAAACAAATTTTGATTTCAGATGTAAATACATGTATAAAAATACTACATTCAGACAATAATTGATGTTTTCGCCTAAAATATTGCATTTTATTATTTTCGATAGCTGTAAAATATGGTATACAGAGGTTTTTTCGCATGCCCTTTTGCTTATGGTAATTGTATATACTTCTTGTTTTCATGTTATTTTTGGAGGGACTACTTACTTAAGTCTTAAATTTTTACCGGATCGATTCATTGGCAATTTTTTCGTGTGGAGTGGCCATGAGTTTTGCAAATTTCGTAGAAATTCTGCTTTTTAACTGCTTTGAGGTTGACTGCTCATATAGACGCTTTGCTTCGTCGGGAAGTGAATCCATCTTTGTCGTTATATGATCTATGATTGTGTCGTCCCACGAACATGGTTGAAGTTGGTAGGCTTTTAACAGAGGGGCAAATGCTCGATCCGACAAAAAAATAACTTTTTTCCTTCCTCAAAAGAATGATTGGTTCTGAAATAAAATAATTTCTTTATATCTTTTTACTTTATTTATATATCATTTCATTTAAAGTACGGATTCGAACAAATGCCGTTCATTTTCGTGCCAATGTGTTGCCCTTTAGTACGGAGCCCTTTCAGTGCCATGTAAATATAAATATTTTCGTTTGCTGGAGATTTAATCTGGTACGCACGACTTTGAAACTCTTGAGCTTGACATTTTAAAATGTAATCAAAAAACTGGCCTTAAAGTCATTAAACTTCCCAGTATTTGTTGTGTACTCAGACTCCAAAATCAACCAATCAAAATGCTAGATTAAAGGCTTTGAGCATGATTTTTGTGCTCAGAGCACTGAGCAAAGTTTTATGACTTTAAGCCCTGGTGCGCACGTGTTTAAAAGTCGTGCGCAACAGTTTTCGAAAGCCGAGCGCACCAGTTTTTAAAGTCGTGCGCACCAGTTTTAAAATGTAGTGCGCACTAGTTTAAAAGTTATGCGCACGAGTTTAAAAGTCATGCGCTGGAGTTTAAATTTTATGCGCTGGAGTTTAAAAGGTCGTGTGCACGAGTGAAAAAGTCGCTCGCACGGGTTTCAAAATTGTGCGCATCAGATTGAATCTCCGGCAAACGAATATATTTATATTTACATTACACTTATGAGGCTCCGTACTTTCATGACCATATATGCAGATATACTTGATGAAACTAGAAGACAGTGCAAAGATATCCAGAAAGCCAGTATTTTATGGTAAACTTATCTTTGATACAAAATGAATTCTGTCATCTCAATCTTTCCATCAAAAAGCTTTACACATTTAGAATATCTATATTTTCTAACAATGCTTAGATAAAATAATTGTGGCAACGATATATAATATGTTTCCTTTATTAAAATTACAAAAATTACTTCTTACCAGAAACACAGTCTTCCATGTTGACGATCTATGCCGATAACACGTGAAACTAAAGTTAATTTTTCGTTTAACGAAAAAGAGTGCGCTCGATTGTTATTCCCGATCTCTGAAAACCAAAAAAAAAACTAAATTAAGCTCGCATATTCAATATTTTTTGTTAATCAGAACTTCAAAAGTACAAAGCAAAATGGCAATTCAATATTTCAATTAGCTCAATTCGATTTTCAAATATAAATTTACGGGAAAAGGGGCAGGGGCGGATTAAAAAAATTAAAAAAAAAAAAAAAGGGTCCGGTCCCCTTTTAGAACACACAAATGTAGTCGGCTCCCTTTTTCGAAATTCTGGATCCGCTTGGTGGGGGAGGGGGGAGAGACTTTTCCAGAATTTTGTTTCAAACGACATGTACATGTATGCTTACCTATTCGAAAGTTAATTTCTATAATTATGTTGTAGATAACAATGGATCCTGTTAGAAAACAAATGTTTCTTGAGATTTTTCCAGTTTTAAATCTTCACCCTCTGATTCAACGGAGTTTCTACAACAATTGATTTAGATTCTTTCAATTATACGACCTTCCCCGGACCCTTGAATGGATCTTCGTCGAAGAATTAGGGGTGATTCAATAGAAGAATAGAGTGTAAATGATGTATTTACTCAATTTTCTGAGCACAGATATTCTTTTCATATTGCGACCGGCGAAACCCCTGAAACAATGCTAGATGTTCTGCAGCTTGTCAAGGACTCAATTTCACAAGATACTGGGAGACCCCACAAATTATCTCAGAAGAATCGGGTCATGTTGTATATTATGTGGCTTCGGTCGTATCCATCATACCATGTTCTCTCGTTGATTTTTAATGTAAGTGTTGCCACAATTTACGCGGAAATTAATGCATGCATGCCAATATTTCAAAGAGCCTTGGAGTCGTTCATTCAGTGGTCTGCTGTAAACGAATGGAGAGGAAAACAGGGTATTTCGCCTATACTCCCTGCTGCCGTCGGTGCAATCGACGACACTTCTGTAGAGATATATAGGCCACAAACTGAGCCACAAGAACTGTATTTTTCCGGTCATCGTCACTACCACGCTATACATATGCAAGTAATAGTTGACAACGAGGGAAACATTTACTATGTCGAAAGCGGATTTTTAAGCCACAAAAATGATGCGCAGCAGTATAGGATGATGAGACAGATTGCAGCAGATGCACCGCTAAATTTTCCAGAAGAAGGTGTGCTGTTAGTAGATAAAGTTTATCCAAATCGGCATCCCGTAATTACGCCATTTACGCTACAGCAAATCAACAGAATCTGATCACAGAAACGCAAGAATCGAAAATTTAATAGAATCATTGCAGAATATAGAATTCCTGTTAAACATGCCATGGATGACCTAAAAAATTATAAAGTGATGGGTACTTTGTGGAGGCACCCAAGACAAAAGCTCAGACAAATTGTGGAGACTTGTGCAGGATTTGTAAACAGAAGACAAATCTTATTTGATTAAATAAATCGTTGTGTAAAATCTTGTTTAACTGTTATTTGCAAATATTACCTTGAAAAGCTAATTATTTAGTACTTTGTTTATTTTGAGACGACCCCCTTCATTTTACCTGTCAGAGTCGTATCAACAGTCGGTTCCGAGACTTTCCTTAAATGTCTATTAGTATAGCTATACCAAGTGAGGATTCATGCTCTTGTGAGACACCTATTTATTCAACTGTCTATTGTATGTTACAATGTTAAGCTTGGAGTAAAGTTATTACAAGCATCTCAAACAATTCAGCTATCATTTTAACTGTCTAACATGAGATTAATTATTACAATACATGCATATATCTTTTTCAATATCAAGCCACTTGATAGCTCTCGGTAGAGCAAACCACACAAGCGACAAAATGATTTTCAACATATGGTTATAAATGCAATTGGGTTATACGTAAAAGAATGAAATTTGTCTTTTGTCTACTCAGATAGTTGATATAGTCTTGAATCTAGATTTCCTTTTATATATATCATATATCATTTCGTACTTGGGGTATTAAACTTTCTCTTATACTCGTCAACTTGACGTTTTATAATAACATTAACGTTATTTTGTGTATGCACCAGATGCGTATATCGACAATTAATGTCTCTTCAGTGATGCTCGAGGCCGAAAAATTTGCAACTCCAAAACCTATTACAAATGTTGCAGTGCTAATGATACCAAAAAGGACATAAAGTATAGCCATATCCGGACAAGAAATCAAAGTTTAGCATGAGGCAGATATATTCTTAAATTTGAAATGATTTTCTAAACTTTAAAATAGCAAATCTCAATCAAACAAAATCCGTTTATTTTTTCATGCCAGTACCGAAGTAATGATTACTGGTCTGCTGATATCCTCATAACAGAGAGGCGAAAGATACCAAAGAAACATTCAAACTCATAACTCAAAAATAAACTGACAACACCATGGCAAAAAACGAAAAAAGAACAAAGGACAAACAACAGTATACAAAACACAACAAAGAAAACTGAAGACTGAGCAACACGAACCCCACCAAAATCTGATGGTGATCTCAGCTGTTCCGGAAGGGTAGGTCGATCCTGCTCCACTAGTGGCATCCGTCCTGTTCTTATGTTAGTACAAACCCGGTTTAATTTTGTTGGTCACTTTCGAGGGAAGATGTCAGGATTGTAGTTTCTACATTCGGAACATATCCGTCGTCATCTGTGAAACAGATATTCATAAAGGTCAACCAACTTGTGATTTCGTCCGTAGAATTTTCGAAGGATGATTTCAATTTTTCCACTTGGAACTCTTGGTTTAATAGCTTCCTTGTAAGCAGCAACCCTCTAACAAGGAAATCGTGATAGGAAATGCAAGCTCTGGAATATCGCATCAACTGGGATATGTATACTCCATAATCAGGCGCTGCTAATGATTATTACATAGAAATGGACAGCTCACAATTGCGAAGCTACAATCATCTATTTTCTCGTAATTTTATGTTCTTAACAGACCCTCGTTGTCAATTGCTAGATGTTAGTCAAGATATTGGATGTGTGTTTGTTTATTCTACATTGGCTAAAGGTATAGGGGAGGGACGAGATCTAACAAAAAACATGTTTAACCCCGCCGCATTTTTGCGCCTGTCCCAAGTCTGGAACCTCTGGCCATTGTTAGTCTTGTATGTTTTTTTTATTTTCGGTTCATTCATATGTTTCGGAGTTTAATGTGACGTCCATTTTCTATGAACTAGTACATATTTTTGTTTAGGGGCCAGCTGAAGCCCGCCTCCGGGTGCGAGATTTTCTCGCCGTGTTGAAGACCCATTGGTGGCCTTGGGCTGTTTTCTGCTCTTTGGTCGGGTGTTGTCTCTTTGACACATTCCCCGTTTCCATTCTCAATTTTATTAACTGTATCTGTTGTATCCTTTGTGTTGATGGGATATATGTGTTCAACATAGTCACCAAACTTTGAATTATTTAGTGAAAGGACATAATCTTTACAGCGGACACTGAAGTTAAAAATAATGCTTACTTCTTTTCATTCTTAAGAGGCTCCTGGATGAAGTCGGCCTCAAATGAATAAAGGAAAAAGTCGGCAAGAAGAGGAGCACAGTTGGTTCCCATTGTTAACTTAAAAACACGTCCTCTAAACTAACAAATATGTTGCCAATCAAGAAATCAAGCTACTTGATAATGTCAGTTTCAAAGATTTTTCTGTTTGAATCAGAGGCATCTTTTATCCCTCCTTAAGACAAGATACTTGTGTCTACATCGGCCATTCGTTTTTATTAAATAAAGCATACCTTCACTGTTGCCACATATTGAAACGTACAGTGCAAATCTTTGTGCAATGCTAGTATATAATATATTGCTATTAAAGATAACATTTGGATTTATATGAAATGAAAGTTAAGAGTTGTCAAAGGCCTTAATCACCATAGATATGTTAGCGTGTTTGCTTTACTACTAAAGTTATTATGTATATGTTTGTGCTTTACCTGTGTGAGATAAAATATCTGATTTTATATAGATATATTCACAACACAGTGTTGCTAACTTTGTATGTATTCCACGTTTTGGATATTCGGTCCCAAGTTTTATGTTTCATAGTGTTGGATGAATATGCTCCTGTCATTTTAAAACTTCATTTTTGTGATTTTCTTGATGAGTTGTTTTGGATGCCATGAGCATGTTGAATCCAAAGAACATTTAGTATTTAAATATACGAGATGGATATAAGTTGAATGAACATAGACATTCTCGATCTACCCAATAGGAGTATTATTTCATATTACTCGCTAAATAATATAACTGAAAAGAACTATTTGAATGTAGCATAAGAAATGTACGAGCTTCTTCCGTGATACCAATCAAGCTATATGTTTTATTTTCTTTTGTTTTTCAGTTTCAGCAAAGACAGTGAAATTGAATTGTTTATTATCAACACAGGTTGGTCTTTTTATTGGAGGCTTTCTGTTAGGAGTTCTCTTTGCAGTCGCGGTGTGTATTTTAGTTCAGAGAAAACGACAACTACGGAAAAAACAAGGTATGACTAACCTCATTGAATTTATGCATTAAAAAGATGACAGTCGTAAATAATACATATATCGAAAAGTAACGTATGTAACGTAACGTACGACACCAAACAAGAATTGAATTGTAAAACTCGATAGAATTAGGACACTCGATAAGGGAAACATGCATACGAGTAAAGGTAACAGTAAATAAAAGTAAACAAATTTAAAGAAAATAGAAAAAGGACATACAATTCCATTAAGATTTCAAAGTAAATACGAAATAATATCCACCGACGGGTCAAACCAAAGACTTTAACTTGGATGTTGCATGGTCCCCACTAACCACGCAACATTTAAAAGTCAGATCAAAGACTGGTCGGCTCAGAGTCAGGCTAATGTGTCCGGGTAAGGTGACATTTCTTCCGGCGGAACATTACAAGGAATAATATTATGTTGAGACAGACGTAAATCTCAAATGTACATTTTCAAGTATGTAAAAAGACAATTGAAATTAAAGATTAATTAATTTCTATTAGTTTCATTCCGGAAGCCTTTTGTTTGGTGTAATTTACGTGGATTTGGTACTGGTTTTGGTGTTACTTTAATCAGTACTCCTCAAGCTTTCAACGTTTGACTGTTGCAATAATGTGTTTCCAATCAACCAACATTATTCTAATTTCTAAAATCAGTTTACTTGCGTATATTGTAGAACAACTTATATACGTTTATTTTATTTTTCATGATAATTTTTGCAGGAAAAGACAATAACACAGAACAAACACAGAGGTATAAACTTTATATAATTGTAAAATGTATTATTCGCACAATTTTTATTTTGATCGAGTATCAAACGACATAATAATGTAAATCAGAACATTGAGGAATGCTTAAACGAAGACATTATATAATATAAGGCTGTAAAATTGATAGCACAACTGAAATAACTGTCATTGAAAGTAAACTATAAATAAACTCCATTTTTGTTCATCAAAGTAAGAAAAGAATTAGTGTAAAGGTTTTCAAGTTATCATATCGAAACGACATTTAGTGTGTTTTTACATCTTTAAAAAAATTGGTTATCATGTTATTGCACGTAAACGACAGAGAGCGCCGTTTTCCTTTGTATCAAATGAATGAACCATAAGTCCAAAATTCAAAATTTACAAGATCAAACTTGTTTTCCATTATATAATGAGGAAAAGCAATTGAGAGGATTGTTTCGCGAGTTATTGCCTGGAACTGCTTTTGATTCGATCGCCTGACCTTGTACGTTACAATTCCAAATAAATAACCAGATTTTCCGTCAGAAAACTAGTTAACGTAGCTTTGGTGTGAATTTCTGAAGCTGAATACATACATCATGTTGTTCTTAACAGGCAGTACTTAACATACATTTATGGCTTCCTTTGCTAGCTTCCTAAAGTAGCAAACAACTTTTGATTCATCTTTCAAAATCATGTGACGTTTTATATTTCCATGTACATTTTTTGTATTGTGTTGTATCTTGACGACATTTAGTTTAGATAGGCAAAAAAGGGAGGGTGGGCACGTTAAACTTCTTTAAGTAATAACATTTTTGTGCAAAAACAAAGTCAAATTATCTTGAACTTCTGATGGTGTTGTACTTCCTTTTTTTTTTTTTGAAGAGTGGGGTAATGGTGGTTGAGGTGGTATTTGTTTGCATTCATTACGTAGTTAGACAAAATGACAGTCACAACAATTTTATTTAGGTTTACTTAAGGTTATAATTTATAAGAAACGTTATAGTAAGCTTTCACATTTCCTGAGATTTAATCAATTATGCATAATAAAAGTTGCAATAGAAAATAAAATGTATAACAAAGTTTTCAGTCAACAATCAGCAAACTAAATATTATTTGTCGAATATGCGTTATAGATTTGTAAGATTTGTATTTATGAAAACGTGCAAAGAAAGCTCAGTTTAGTATATATAAATGCATTAGTTCAATAATTTCCATTACATTATAATCACCAAAACTTGTTTCATATGACTTAAAGGAAGGTTTCTTTCACTTTTTCGAATTATTATAATCATGCCCAATAAAATGGCAAACAAAAATGTATGCATGATTAAAATTACCGATAGACAGAAACGGTCAGTATCCTATAAGGAGGACATCTGCAAAAGTTGCAATTGACTATTTATTGGAGTTATTTTCCTTTAATTATTTATTACCCTGTATGTGCATTTAATTCTTTTAAAGATCTAATATAACGAAACCTGTAGTAAATATGGCAAGGGTCAAACAGATATCACTGTTTTTCTGCTGCTGTTTCATGCCACCCCTCAAAACCGCCTGACAATTCCTTATTAGATTGTTTGATCTTAATAATTTTCTAGTGTAGCCTTTTGATGTGTTAACCACATGTTTTATAGACCTTATGAACGTATTTGGACTGAGGAAGTCGACGTAATCAAAGGTCAAGATACTTTCATCAAATCTGTATAACTGTGTATTCCCAAATATAAAATGAGTAGAGTTGTTTTATTATAAAAACATATTATTAAAGACCTGTGACTATTCTTTCAATAATAATCATTCAACATATTCTGTGGATTCATTTATTTTCGTGGGTACCAATTTTTGTGGGTAAAGGAAAAATTGTATTTTCATTGATGTTTGATTTCGTGGTTTTGCGAAACTTTGTATACAGGCCTTTAGAAATTTATTATTTGTTGAACATATAAGTTCGTGGTTTCCCTGTACTCACGAAATCCCCACGAATAATAATGAAACCACATGACTTTGTTTTAGTTCATTTCTATTCTCTTTTTCTTGTTAAGTGGCATATGAACTTCCTCTTTATGTACTCTTTGTTTCTTCATTTTTTATTTATTTCAAGTGGTGCACAAGAAATGACCAGAAAGTTGAATATTATACCATAACATTGTATGTAAACTCTCAGTTTAATGATAAAATGGAACTGTACCGTTCCTGTGCTCTTCTCTTGGTTGAATATTCATATTACGTATGTCAACATTCAAAACTTGAAAGTCTTTCAACAAACTTAGCATTATTCAAACTTTCAAACTCCAATTGTTCGCCATTATTTTATTTCTCGTCCTATTTGTAATTCGTGTAACTGAAGTATGAAATATCCATTCTGATAGGTACACGTTAGCTGTTCCTTTTCTTATACGGGTATTGACATCTCATGAATTTTCCCGCGTTGATGATAATGTTTAACAAACGAAGATTCCCTATGCATTTAGCCAATTAGAAAATAGAAAACAAATGTATTCATATAATAAAAATGTTTATACTACTCACAACTTTACACAAATGCATCATTTGAATGTACTCATCACGTGCATTTCGATAACTACAAGAAAATGTAGACAATTTATGATAATAACCAAATTTTTATTTCCGTAGTCATGAGCAGCAACATTATGACGATGTTCAACATGTCCAAATGGAAAATGTATCTACCTATCAGGATCTCATGACATACCAAACATCAAATGATTATGATCAGATAAATACAACATACGTCAATCAATAAGCGATTAATATGTGTTTACAAAAGGACAATAGACAACATTTAAAAAAAAAAAGATAAATATTAGCAGGAAGGATACCAGATAGCAAAATCAGAAACTTGTACAAGTGCTTCTCACATAGGCAGGAAGGAACAGTCTGAATAGATATCATGATTAACAGATATATAACAATCTTCCTAGTTCGTCTGTGAGAATGACCGCTAAAGTTTATGTGTTTAATTAAGTGGCCACTTGAAATACTTACCCAAAAAAGGACGTTTCATGTATTCGAATTTGATCTAAATGTAAAAAATAAACTTAAATGTATGATAAAGACATGTATCTCCGTTTCTAGTTTCAAATAAGTTATAATGATTAGCAGTGTCTTTTTACATAAAAAAATCTTGATGAATAAATCTACTTGGTTATCATATGCGTACTTTCAAATTGCACCTTCGTGTGTCTGAAGATACATTTATAAATGTTTTAAATTACATATTCGAGTCAAGGAATTCAATCCTTGCACGCAGTCAAACAACCTGATTTCAAGTTGTTATCTCTCTATTTCTCTTTCTCTTGTTCACCTTGTATTATTAAAATATGTATGTATATCTTTTGTTACATTTTGAAAAATGATTTAGTTCAGACATATTCAACATTTGTTTTAAAATTGTATCAATACAAAGTCAATAACTTTACGACGTTCATTTTAGGTGATCAAAGCTCATCCAAAATTTAAACACTTGTACATGTTGTAATAAAACTATAGAGTTGATCAAATAAAAATATTGTGCTTTTGTATCCAACAAATATCTTATTGTCATTTTATAATTCCCAAGTGGTAAATAATTCAGGCAAATATTTTTCATGCTTTTGTATTATAATGCCATGGTGACCTCAAATTGCAGTTGCACTTTTATGTTTTGTGTAAATAACAAAATTATGTTTTAATTCTGTTGTTTTATAATTGTATATAACAGTCTCTCATAGTTCTTTTAAGAATGGCACATGCATTCTAAATTTTTATATTGTGTACTTGATATTATAAATATAATGTGTTTATACTTGTATGTATGTGGTGAGACTTTAATAAACTATTGAATCTTGAATCTGCATTTGTAATAATGTATAAATAAGGAAATGTGGTATGATTGCCAAGGACAAAACTATACAAAACTAGACAAAGTGTGCCCCGGCACTCCACTCTGAAGTATCTATATTATAACAAAGTCAATGTAGGACTTTCTTTGAGATATTATTGTGTCTGGGAGACACAAATGATACCCCCGCAGATGCAAAATGTTATTTTAAAATACACAAAGTTGAGCATGGGAGCACATAGGTCTATGGTTCACTGTAGGAGGAGTTATCCGGAAACTCTATGCACCTCTTATGCGAGTATATACTCCAAAATGACAAAGTTCAACTATCTCCCAAAAAAGCAAATATTAATAAAAATCAAAACCCTGACCACATGCACACCTTCAATATATGTACAAACAGCCAGCAAAGTGAAAACTTCCTAGCATTCAAACTGTAGGGAAGTTATGTGGAATAACTATATACCCATAATGGGACGGACGTACGGACGGACGGACAGGGGTAAAACAATATGCCCCCCAACTTTTACTACGAAAAAAAAAATATAGCAAGAAGCGACGAACGATATCGACTGGAGTTATGGTCTAGGTCCTTAGGTTGGGACAGGCACGTGAAACCCATGCTTTTAGCACACATTCTTCCTCTAACTTAAAACAGTGGACTTGACCAATCAGGTCGGTACAAAGAACAAAATTAACATACACATCAAGTACCAATCCAAAAGTACTCGTAGTTACTACAATTTATAGGTACAAATCCCAATTCCAGTTAATAAATACAAGTTGTTGTCCTTAACAAACATGTCAATAACTTCACCTCAAATGACTTTAGTGCAAAGATGTCATATTTAAGCGATCATACATTTTTTTTCAAACGGCAAACTATTATGATATAGTTGATAAATTAAATGTCATCCAATGTTGCACCACAGATTAATAATGAATTGTTCAGTAGTACACCATATTGATATACAGTTAAAACTTGGATAATTTTCTTGGCATGCGAATAGGATGGCATTGATGCAAATGACGAACTGTTAAAACTAAACAAATATTCAAGAGTTGTCATGTGGTCTTCCCACTAAATTCAAAATGTTTATCCAGTTAAAATCGCAAGTACTTTTAGGTCTGAACGTTGTACCTTAATCTTTTTAATCACGACATAAAACTAGTGACATAATAAACGAACATTTTGAGAATATAAGATCAAATACATGGACAAGGACATCGTAACTCACATGATATTGTAATTCATAATGATATATGTTCTCTAGATGGATGCTCCCATAAATAGTAATGACGTGTGTAATACCGTTTTCAATTACAGAAGTACATAAGGTAGAATGGGGAAAATCTACTCAAACAGTTTGTAGTGGCTACTGACACATGTTAGAATAAATTTGAAATAAACTATAAAGATGTATCTATAAAAATGACATAGTATAGCCACATAATTTCGAAATCCTATTACTAAGGTCGATGAAAATAAAACTCTGAATGTGTATGGTCTTGCCCATCAACCTATCAAATTCGATAGTTGAAGGGTTCTCATGTGATAAATCAAGGAACCAAATTAACTATACGTGTTTAAACGATAGTAGGAAACTATCTGTTAATTAAAATCAACATCAAATTTCTAAATTGACTGATTGACAAAAACTTTGATATTAACATGAACAACTGGCAATCTATTTGTTAAACAATGAATTTAAATGCGTGTTAAAGGAAAGAACATATTTCAGTATAAATATGAACTAAACAAATACACATTAAAACCGTATCAAGAAAAAAAGTCGGTTCTACGTATATTTTACCTGGAACACTATATCTTCAATTTTACTAATGACTTACGTTAACATATATATCGTTAAACACAATATTTATATGAAGAGTTAACCCGAATAATTTCGGCGCTCTCCGTAATCGATCTGTCCTGCTTGCAAGGGCCTGAACTCTTAATATGATATAGAATCACTCCACGAATCCTTGATTTTGATAAATGTCCTCTGAGAGAAAGAGTAAATTAAATGACAGCTGAGTTTTATCGAGATAGTTTAATCCCGATCTTCATATTATTCCGAATTACCTATTTACGTTTTGTTTTTCAATCAATGACTGAGCATTTAGATGATACTGTAGCGGGTTACAACGACTGATATATTCGTGTTAATTATGAACAGATATATCGTGTTATGGAGGGGTATTTGCGAAAAATACCAGTCAAGGGACTGTGAAATTTCCCGAGCCGCAAGGCGAGGGAAATTCTGTCCCAAGACTGGTATTTTTCGCAAATACCCCTCCATAACATGCTATATCTGTTTAATTACACCGAATAGATTTTGATTGAAACTCTCTGTACAAGTACAGATAAAAAAAAATTTTACTTGTAAGCTGTAATTCATAAACATGTTTATGCATAATTTTGAGACTAAGTGGATATTATCATAGAACCGCGGGAATTATACATGTACTAATACGCGTTAGCTCGCTTTTGTTATGTAACGTCATATCCGAAATTTTTGGCGGGAAGATGCTCGCGAGGGTAAAAAAGGAATATCCAAAATGGCAAATACCATGGTATTTGATGCATATTCACCGGCAGTGGTGAAAAACAGGCAAATTCGTTTGAAATGAGGAAAAAAATGTTAGAATATGCGAAAAATACACTGGCTACCAACCAATCAAAAGCTTCCATTCTTATATAAGGTGTAATTATAGTTTGAATCTTCAATTCGTCAATAATATATGTACTGATCTCTTTTCTTTTAACCTTAATTAAAATGAACAGAAACCAAGTCACGCTTACGACGGTTTTTGTGGTCACTGAAAAGCCTGCAATTTACAAAAAGGGGCGGAGGAAACCAAACTGAGAAGCAAAAATCGAAAAGAGACAGACCATGGTGATAAAGACGAAAATACAAGACACAAGATACAAAAAAATAAAGACCGGTCAACAAGACCCTACCAAAAATCCGGGGTGAATTATGATGCTCCAAGTGTTAAGTAGATACTGCTCCAAATGTGGCACCCGTCGTGCTGTTTGTAGTAAGTTTGAATTCGTTGATGTCACTATCGCGGAAAAAAGAAACGAGAAAGGGAGAATGGCTACGACAATTAGGACGAATTCGTTGTCATCTGTGACACAGATATTTCATAACCAACTCACGATGGTACTTGAAAAACATCCGAACGGTTTCAGTTTTACTTTTTGGAAACCGTGGTTCAATAGCTACCCTGTATAATCATTAACATTTATTATTATTATTATCGTGGTAGATGGGTATTCATCATTATAACATTTTGAATTATTAAGTGAATGAGACTTGTCATCAAATATGTACTTATATGAGTAATACGACGGGTGCTGCATGGAAACAGAATCTACTTACCCTTCCAGAGCACCTGAAGTCACCCCGGGTTTTGGTGAGGTTCGCGTTGCTCAGTTTCTAGTTTTCTGTGATGTGTTTTGTAGACTGTTGTTTGTCTTTTTTGTTATTTTTTGTTTTTGTTTTATTTCTTGCTTTTGCGTTGTCAGTTTGTCTCCGACTTATGACTTTGAACATTGCTTTGGAAACGTTCACCTTTCTTTAAATGAGACGACATCATCTTTATAGTGAAACGTGAAGTTTAAGTAGAATGCTAGCTTCTTTTTTATTCTCCCTGAGAAGCTGCTGTATGAATGCAGATTTTCAGTTAAAAACACGTCCTCAAAAACATAAAAAAAGCTTTCAAACAGAAAATCAAGCATCTTTATGAAGTTCGTTTAAGAGAATTTTTCATCAAGCAAGATATTTGTATCTACATTGGAACATATTTGTTATTTCTGTTTTGAAACAATTGAAAATTGGACTTGTATTCTTTCAAGCTGTATTTAATATAAGAATAAGGAGATATGGTATGATTGCCAATGAGACAACTATCCACCAAAGTTCAAATGCAGTGGATGCAAGTAATTATAGACAACCATACGGCCTTCAACAATGGGTGAGAACAAACCGTATAGTCAGCTATTAAATGCATAGACATGAAACATATGAAACGATTCAATTGAAAAAGCTAACGGCCTAATTTATAACAAAACAATTTACGAAAATCAAATATGACAGACATAAGCCAACGACAAACACTGAACTACAGACTCCTGACTTGGGACATGCACATAAAGAATCCGGTGGGGTTGATCATGTTTGTGACCGCTCAATCCTCCCCTAACATGGGACAGTGGTGTAACAGCACAACATGCGAACAAACTATAAAAATCAGTTGAAAAAGGCTTAATTCATCAGATCGATATACAAAGCAGAAAAAAACATCAAATAAAAACACAGACAGACCGTGGCAGGGTATTTATCCATCCATCATTCCTAACAACAAAAAAGACGTATAACTACGCTTCTTGCAAAATGTGATTGTCATTTGCTCCCGTTTTTTAGATTTTCAAAAAATAACAAGCATTTAATTCGAGAACAGTGGAGTTGAAAGATGGCGCGGCTAATTAATGCACAGCTACATGTACAAATGTATTTGGTTTCTGATCCTAACGTTACTGTGTGCATAGAACAAATGAAATATACAGATATCTTATTTAATTGACAAAGGTAGATAGTGGATGGACAAATGTGTTTTTGCTGAGAAACTTATTTTTAAAGATCTTTCAGACGTACATGTAGTTGGATTTTGTCTCGCCTTGACGGAGTCAGAAAGCGAGACTTAGGTATGCTGTTTCAGGTGTCGGCGGCGGCGGCGGTGTCAACAATGTATTAGTTTGTGATTAGGTCAGTTTATGGGGAACAAATAGTATTGTCAATGATATTTGGTATGCAGTTATATTAGCATTAGGACATCTCATTTCCATGGAGATTATTTGACCCCGCCCCCTCTATCATGGTCTATTGACTTTGAAAACTTTTGTTTACTTTACATGTACTCGTTTGTGATTAGGTCAGTTTAAAGGGAATCACTAGTGGTAGGTCAATGATGTTTGGTATGTAGATGCATTAACATTGGCACATCTTATTCCCATAGAGATTGTTTGGATCCGCCCCCTCAGTCATGGTCTATTGACTTTGAATGTTTTGAATAGTTTACTTGTTAAAGTTAGTGATTAGATCTGTGTAAGAGAAACCACTAATGTTAAGTCAATGATTATTGGTATACAGTTGTATTAGCATTTGAAAGTCTGTTTTCCGTGAAGATTATATGGCGTCATTCCCTCATCATGGATCATTGACTGAAACTTTTACATTGTTTACAAGTTAATTTATGTGTTAAGGTTAATGAAAAGTTAAGTCAATGGTATTTGATATGCAGTTTTATAAGCATTGGCATTTCTCATCTCTATGGTTTTCTGGTCCTGCACCTTAAGTCATGGTTCATTGACTTTGATTTTATTGCATAGTTTACATGTTAAAATATTGCCATTTGGATTCAATATTTGCATAATACTATCAACATTACAAACAGGCGAGACATATCTCTGTGTCAACAGTTTATTTTTGTTGTTGTTAGTATTAAGATTATTATGTACAGATGTATCTGCATGTAAAATTCGATTGAAGTCATGAAACAAATGCGGTAATGAATCCCTTGTAATATACCAAATATCACTTATATTTCCGATCACAATAGCTAACCCTATTCGCATAGTCTAAATATGTTATTAGTAGATCATAACAACGACAATTTTATTATCCCTCGATCTATAGTTGGACCTAAGGCTAAGTCCTGGTCTGATATAGTCTCCGATTCACGACATATTATAAGCCTTAATCATCATATGTGTTTCTGTTGAGAAGTAGAATAACATGGAATGATGTGTTCTAAACGATATAATTTCTCTTTTTGAAAAGGAATTTCTTGGTTTTCTTGACTTATCGTCAAGCGGTAAACATTTCATAAACATATTCAGGACAAGAACAGATTAACAGTAAATCGATTTGTTAATTTCGGCAGAGCATGGATTGGTTGTTGGTTGCATAACGTCGAATGACAAATATTTCTTTAATAGTTTTTCATATGCCGAGATCGTGGTACTCTCTCTGCCCGAGGAATCGGATATAACATCCCCATTATGACCAGACGCGGCTGCGTACTTGTACATTCCGCACAGACAAACGGGCGCCCCACTTTGGCAAGGGCTTAACTGCTGGTCGGAAGAAGACCAAAGTGATCATATGCCTATACCCCCATTCACCCCTTAGAAGTTTTGCAAAGCAGGTCAATCTTTTTGAAGCTAAAGAAATGGTTTTACTGCTAAACTGGAGAAGTCCTGTGATTGCATCAAATTTTATACCCCAGTCAAACTTGTTGTTTTTAAAATTGTTAAAATAGTTTGACCAACTAAACTTGATAGCTAAACTTTTTGTAGAATTTGTTTATGTCTGTGGTGTTGAAATATACTCTCTAATAATAATCTTCAATGTATTCACATACAGTGCTGTGCATTTGTGAACACTTCTGATTCTGGAGCCTTTCGATACTCATATTTTGATATTCAACAAGTCCATTCTTTTTCGAAACTTCCATTACTATCTTTACTCTGATATCCTTTAATGTCAACTGATTTTATTCGTTGGAATTCGGCTTTGGTTTTGTTTTTTTAGTAACTGAGGAAAATATTAGGCTGGTACTTTATGCCGGTCTTCATGTAAGTAGCATTATTTATTTATTCATTTTTTTGCGCATAATACATGTAATATCAATCTAATGATGAGTCTAGTCGCCTTTTCCTGATGTTTACAATTGTCTATATCGTTGTATTGAAACACCCCTGTAAAATATTTGAAGAAGGGCTGTGCATTCATTAACGTGTGTGTTGGCTTTTTTTTTTACTGCTTCACATTGTGTAATACGCTGGCCTTTTATAGCATGTTATACAGTATGTTATTTGCTCAACTTAAAATGGATAATGGTTAGTTGTTTTACATCCTTGTCTATGATCTCTGACATTTAGTTGTCTCAACGGCATTAACCCCACTTCTTCTTATTTTGTATTCAAAGCATTATGATACTGAACTAATTAAATACTCCTTTCATTTTACGTTTGCTAACTACATTAATTCTTCTACAATAGGATTAAATACATAATTTAATGACATCCAGAGATACAGTTTTACATGTAATTTATAAACTTAAATCTCATTGCGACTTTAAACAATATCCGTCGGTATAAACTAAAAAATATAAATTAAATGTGAAAAGTGTCGCACAAGTCTGATATTTAAAGAAATTAATTCTACATAACTGCAAATAAAAGATAACATAAAAGGGATAAAAAAGACATGTAGCTAGTTATCGCAACACTATAAAGTATCAGTTCTCTTGATGATTTCTTAAATGGGTTTTAAAACTTCCTGTTACATTTGTGCAGCTGTGTGTAAAATTAGCTATTATCTGTTATTTTATTAAAGACCCCCTTCCATAAAACTACGGCTTCGTCATGTATTTCGTTGGTGTGTTTATCTTGTTATAATTTTTATAGGTTAATATTAAATATAATCATTGTAATATCAAAGTCGTTAAACATTATAATTCCTAGCGTAACTAATATAAACTAGAGGCTCTAAAGAGCATGTGTCGCTAACCTTGGTCTATGTGCATATTCAACAAAGGACACTCTCCAACATTGAAGACAAGAATAGAATTCATAAGAAAAATCTCTGTTTTGTTGATCTTGTATTGCTGATCATTTAGTCTGTTTAGTTTTCTCTATCTTCTTTAGTATTTGCTCAAAACACAAAAGAGGGTAAAAAACATCCTTATTTAAGGGGCTGGGCAATCACTCCTATAAAGAGTGACAGCCTACTATCTTTATCAGCAAAATGTGACTTGTTAGTAGATCGGACAATTTCCTCTATATTGTCCTAATTGTAGATATTGTCTTGCTGATCATTTTTGCCTAATTCAAGTTTCCATCTATCTATTATAATTTTTAAGAAATAAGGCAAAAACGCAAAATATTGTTAAAATCATCATCAAAGGGCAATAACTCTCATAAGGAGTAGGTTGACGATTTCGACAATGTAAAAACTTATTTGTGGAACTTGTCTTGCTGATCATTTTTGCAATTTAATATTTCTCTGTATCTATTATAGTTTTCAAGATAATAGGAAAAAATGAAAAAAATGGTAAAATTTGTCATTTAAGGGCAATAATTCCTATAAAAGTCTGACAATTTTGACGTAAATGGACAGTTGGTAGAGCTCAACATTCTGAACATTGTCAGATTTTCTCTATTCATAATGGTTTTCAAAATAATAGACAAAACTTGCATGTTCTATTTTTAGCCATGTCGGCCATGTTGGTTGGCAGGCGGGGTCATCGGACATTTGATAAACTAGATACCCTAAGGATGATTGTGACCAAGTTTGGTTGAATTTGTCTCAGTAGTTTCAGAGGAGAAGATTTTAGTAGAAGATTACAAAAATTTACAAAAAATTGTGAAAAGTTGACTTTAAACGGCAATAAGGTCCGTGTATATTTGCGTCTATTCGTTTTTCGTTTTGAAATATCAAAAACAAAAAACGAAAAACGAAAGTGTTTTCATTTTTCGTTTTTGATTTCTCAAAAACCAAAATGAAAAAAAAACAAAAGTGAACAATAAGGATGCATGATCTTTACTTTTAAGTTTTGAAAGGTTAGTAAACTAAGATGATTAGAACTGATGACCTAGGTCCATCTGTCAGTATTAGTACTATTACTCGAACATTCACGACGATAATCTGTTTTTTTTTTCTATTAAGATCGTTTGATTGAAAAACAAATTTCTGAAAGTTCACAATTCAAAATGGGATTAGCATTCAACCGTTTTGCCATTCGGGGCCTATTCGTGATGACTTTTACTCCTTTGTGAAGGCTATATGGTGACCTATACTAGAGGGTGTACACGGGTTGGTTACGGAATAGAGAATAATGGGCAAAAAATATAAAGAATAGAGAAAATAAACCAAAAATAAAGAAAAGAGAATAATGCGATGTTAGAATATATAAAGAAAAGAGAATAATTGGCAAAAAGTGTAATGATTAGAGAAAAATGGCATAAAACATTAAAAAATACAGAAATGAAAGACCCCAACCCAGACCATTATACTAGTTGCCTATACCAACGTTTTCTTATTTCCAGTAGATTGTTATTAGTAATCATACGTTTTCTCTTTATTTTTATGACTATCAATTAAGACGTGAGCTTCAATAATTTGCCAGCATATATGGTTACTTAACTTCTTTTGCTCCTGGTGACAAAATGGGAAAATTTTATTAATTTATTGCGTCCAAAGCACTTTCTGGTTTTATCTTTATCAGGAGGGTTAGATGGGGAAAACAACAGTACATTTCACCTGTTGGTACATTGTACTGTAGCGTCACTCTTCTTTCATTTTCTTGTGCCTTTTTTTTTTTTTATTTACACAAGGTTAGACTTTTCATTTTCAAAACCTGTCTATCCCCCACTAATCCCCCGTGCAAAATAATATAAATTTATTAATGGTGGCCCCTTTATGATTAACAATAATTGAAGAAAAAAACAAAACCATATATGCATACAGCTACCGACGACAACAACAGAATTAAAGGCTCCTGTTCAAAGAGGCCAATATATTCGAGTGATACTCCCCAACTCATACCTGGGTGGTGTAAAAATCAGTTCATAAGAACAGAGTCGTCTTTCACATGAAACCACGTAAAACAGTGGTTAATAGTTACGTCGGTATAAATGATCGAGAAATTAAGAAAGGTAAAAAACAAAACAAATATTAAAATTAAGACAGTATTCATGCAATAACTACAACTTGGATACAGTCACTTTGTTCAGTTAAGAGTTTGATTTTGACAATTATTTTGCAAATCACCATAGATTTCCGATAATTTTTCTGCATTAAACCCTATGGGAAAGCACATTGACATAGTTTTCTTACTTTTTTGGAACCCAATGACATTGCATAGTGTTGCAACCTGTAATTTGTGAAGATGTGCATGAAATTGCGGAGGTTATGGGAACTTCGGTCTGGTCAAACCAATGATTTTAAAATTGTTTTTTGCTGCTTCTCTACAAGCACGCGGTATTAATAAGTAAAAGCAGGGACTGGTCGGCGTATGATAACATGTCTTCCTGCGAACTATAACATCGCGAACTAGCACATCCGGCTCAGTGTGTCGGTCTAATCCAAAGCAGGGTTAATAATTCTATTACAATAACATGTTCTCGTCCTGAATATGCATTTAATTTGCCACTTAACATTAAAAAGCCATCCATCATTACCATCTCAGGCACAATCTTGCATAAAAGAGTGATTTTGCGGTCGTATAATGGTATGACGTTTGTCGTCGTAGTCCGAAGACATTTGGTTTCCAAACAATAACTTGAGTATATATGTACTTGTATGGATCTTTATGAAATTGTACCACAAAGTTTCATATCACATAAGGAAGGTTGGAATGGATTTGAGGGTTATTGTCCCAACTTTGTAGGAATTAAGGACAAAAAAAGCATTTTCTTGTTTCAGGACAATAAATTAATTTTAAGTGTATGGATCTCAATGAATTTGTACCACAAGGTTCCATACTTCATAAGGAGTGTTGTGACTGATTTTGGGGGTTATGGTCCAAAACGTTCAAGAATTACAGACCACAAAATCGGTAAAAAAAACTAGGATTTTCTGGTTTCCGGACTATAACTTCAGTATAAGTCTAAAATGAATCGTTTTAGGAAAAAGGGCTTAAAAACAATATTTTTCTTATACTTTGCATACGTTGCTCATTTCTTGACCAATTTCAATGGGGTTTAATTCAAAGTCTTGAATTCTTGGGTTTTTTTATAGGCAGAATCTAACCGTGTATTTATAGATTCTTATTTTGGGGTCCGTTTTCAATTTGGTCCACAGGAAGGTCCAAAGGGTCCAAAATTAAACTTTGCTTGATTTTAACAAATAAAATAGATTATTATGGTTATTTACTTTGGTGAATTTAACCGTGTATTTAGATTTTTGATTTTGTGTCCGGTTTTCAAATTGGTCCACATTAAGGTCCAAAGCGTTCATAATCAATTTTAGTTTGATTTTAACAAAAATTGAATTCAAGGGGTCTTTTAATTGCTTAATCTACGCATGTACATTGTATTTGTATGTTGGATATTGGATCATGATAGGTAAATATCCAATTTCATTTTTACAGCGGATGACTGTGAGGGCATTCCGGTGTTATGTTGCCACATACATGTCTACCTACGTGACTTGCGTTTTTGACGGATAACCAAACGTATTTCGTATAATTACGCGGATATCATCGAGTGCAAATAACTCCCCTTATCGCTTGTTATATACTAATTTCATCAATAAATATTCATGAAAATTTTTTTTAAGAACATAAATAAATGTTTTGTCGTGAGAAATATATATATATATCAATAACAAATCAAGAATACCGAAAATTTGTGTTAACGCATGCGGAAGAATATCTCAAGAACGTTTTGCAAAAAACGCGGGAAAGTATGAATGCCTACTCAAATCCAATCTATTAGAAAAACAAATTATTACAGAAGAGTGTCCACCATGCACTTGCACTGCACTATCATTAGAATAGTAAATAGAATGATATACAAATGGATGAAAATTATATATAACTGTTATACAAATATTAATATAATATATAACACCAAACCAGAGTATACTGATAATAAATGATTATATCACTACAATATAATAGTTATTACGGTGAGATTGAATTTCCTGTCATTTTTTCATCATCCACACACGAACTTGTCTCAGAAAAAAATATATCTATGTACCTTAACCTAACTTTCAGGTATAGAGATTTTTTTTCTGAGACAAGTGCTTGTAACCATCCACCAGAACTTGCGGTCATCCGATGTTCAGTACTTTGATTTAAGTTCTTAGACAACATTCATTCTGTGTCAGAAACCTATGATATGTCAAATATGTAATCACAATCAAAATTCAGAGTTGTATTGCGCAATTGATAGAAAGTGTAAGTAGATTCACAGTTAAAAATAGATACCACATTTAATTTTAATTTTATAGAAGAAATTATGTATAAATATAGTTTGAAATTTTCTATTCAATAATAGGTCTTTTAAAAATAATTAAAGGTAAGTTTTATGGATTTTTTTAAAGGTATTTACATTGTGTCGTAGATCAAATTTATTCATTCAGTGTATGTTCACTTGTGTTAATATCTCTTTTGATTCAGTTAAGCCATTTCAATTGATGTTTTATAGTATGTCTTTCTATGTTGTGATGTTACACTATTGTTTCAGGTAAGGGTGAAGGTTGGTACCTATTCAAACGTTTAAACCCGCAGCATTTGTTTGCACCTGTCTTAAGTCAGGAACCTGATGTTCAGTGGTTGTCGTTTGTTGATGTGGTTCATAAGTGTTTCTCGTTTCTCGTTTTTTTTTTATGTAGATTAGACCGTTGGTTTTCCCGTTTGAATGGTTTTACAATAGTCATTTTGGGGGCCCTTTATAGCTTGCGGTTCGGTGTGAGACAAGGCTCCGTGTTGAAGACCGTACTTTGACCTGTAATGGTTGACTTTTACAAATTGTGACTTGGATGGAGAGTTGTCTCATTGGCACTCATACCACATCTTCTTATATCTATGTATTGTATTAATGATGAATGATATTTTGTGAATTGTTTTTTTTTTTATTTTTTCATTTCTTTTGTAAACATTTTTAAGAACTTGGTGGTAGGTTTGCTTTTATTCTATATAAATTAATTTTCAGAATGCTATATATATATATATATATAATTTTTATATGAAGCTAACCCCTTGACAGACTTAGCTGTTATTGTCCATTGATAAATATACTAGTAGATTAAATTCTTGGTACTGAATATAACCTTGTACAAATGTTTTTAGATTTTGGATATTGGACCACATTCTGTACGTGCCTGTTTCAAGTCAGTAGCCTGTAGTACAGTGGTTGTCGTTGGTTCTTGTCTGTCATATTTGTTTTTCGTTAATTGTTTTGTTAAAAATTAGGCCGTTAGTTTTTTCAACCGAATTGTTTCATATTTTTTCATGTTGGGGCCTTTTATAGCCTACTATATGGTATGGTGTTTTTCTCATTGTTGAAGTTTTCTCATTGTTGAAGGCCTTACGGTTACCTTTAATTGCTTACATCCACTTCATTTGAACCTTAGTGGATAGTTGTCTCATTTGCAATTATAGTTCATCTCCTTATTTGATAAAAGTCCAATTTCAAATTTTTCAGATCTTTGACCACATTAATTCGGTGTCAGAAAACTATGCTGTGGCAAATATTTCATCAAAATTCAAATTCAGAGCTGTATTAAGCTTGAATTTAGTGTCCATACTTGTCCCAACTGTTCATGGTTCGACATCTGCGATCGTATCATTCTGCGCCCCGCTGAGTATTTTGTTTATATTTGCAATTCATTGGATATGTAATTTAACTGCAAAAGCCACCCAATAACGGTGGTGCATGGCAAAGTATGAGTTAGACGCACATTGTATACATACTAGTATTTATAATTTGATTTAAATACCTCGTATCTGATGAAGAGGGGTTACTATACATTTTGATTTGACTCCAGGCGGCACCAAGGGAACATGTCATGCACAATTTACTTGTGAAAAGAACACTGAAGAAAAAAGTGCTTTAAAAAAGCTAATACGTGCAGAACGTGCAGAATATCCACCGTCATATAGCTGAATAGGATTAAATTTACGTCAAATGAAAAGACTTTAAACTATATTTCATCTGTAATGCTAATAGCACACTTAAACTCTAAATCTAGTACAGAAATGAACTCCAATAAAGCATATGCATTATTTAACGTTACGTTCATTGTTAACGTTTTTCTCACAATGACTTTAAACCTCCATGATAGAAAGAAAGGATACAGGGTATCCATACATGACACAAAATCAGAATATGTACAGCAAAAACACAATTCTAATTCTTAACGATAGCCAAACTAGTTAAAACACAGCAGTTTTACTATTTTTATTGTCGTTCTTTTCCTCCATTTAAATTAACTTATATAATCGCATTTACTCTCATCAACTCAATCTTAGCTGATCTGCACTGATTTTTAAACTTATCCGAGATACATTTTAAACTAAGACGAGGTCCATATACGCTTCCGTATATATTTGCTGTCGCTATGTTCTTAACACGTATCTACTGTACAAAAAGAACGCATTAAATAATTGTAAATATTTTTAAAAAGGAAGACTAATAGCCAATTTCCCCCCGAATTTTTATTCACACCATGGCCATTTTTAGCTCACTTTTCTCATCATTTGTCGTCCGTCGTCCGTTAACCTCTACAAAAATCTTCTCCTCTAAAACTATTGGCCAAATTTAAACTAACTTGGCCACAATCATTATTGGGTTATCTAGTTTGAAAAATGTGTCCGATGACTAAAATAGAACATAGGATAAAAATGCAAGTTTTGTCTATTCTTTCGAAAACCGTTATGAATAGAGAAAATCTGACATGAGCAAAAATGTTCAGAATGTTGAGCTCTGTTGTCCATACATATCAAAATTGTCAGGCGACTTCTTATAGGAGTTATTGCCCTTAAATGACAAATTTTACCATATTTTTTTTTTCATTTTGCCTATTATCTTGAAAACTATAATAGATACAGAGAAACATTAAAATGTAAAAATGATCAGCAAGACAAGTTCTACAAATAAGTTCAATTGTCGAAATCGTCAGCCGACTCCTTATTAGAGTTATTGCCCTTGGATGATGATTTTTACCATTTTTTTGCGTTTTTGCCTTACAAATGTATATCTTTAAAATATAATAGATAGATAGAAACTTTAATAAGCAAAAATGATCAGCAAGACAATATCTACAATTAACAATGTTGAGTAAATCGTCCGACGTTACTTGGAATTATTGCCCTTTAATGACGATTTCTATCATTTTTTTTTGGGAGGGGAGGGGGTTTGCTTTACATGATAAAAATTTTGATAGATAAATAGACACTTTAAATCACAAAAATGACCGATAAGGCAAGATCTTCTAACAAGTTACTTTGATACTAGAGAAGATAGAGAGAAACTAAGCAGACTAAATGATCAGCAATACAAGACAAACAAAACAGATTTTTGTCATGAATTCTATTCTCGTCTTCTATGTTGGAGAGAGTCCTTTGTTGAATATGCACATAGACCTAGGTGAGCGACAAAGGCTCTTTAGAGCATCTAGTTAAAAAGTATATCAATCTTTAACTAAATTCTTAGTACACGTATCGCAACCCAATGTATGTTCTCTATAGTTCTAACAATTTAATGGGTAATTCTTCAACAGATTACAAAACTATAAACGCATATAAAGGGTCTGCAATTAGTCCAAACCGGAATGTTTTAACAGATTTTGACAATGTTTAAGTAGTTATCGTCAAAATGAATAAAAAAAAAAAATAGTTAACCAAACCAAAACTCTAATCTTAAACTTTACTTAGATTCATAGTAACACATCCCAAAGTGTACACTCTAAGTATTTTACAATATGATCGCTTAATTTTAAACGTATCACCAACTTATAAACGCTTAAAGATAGCTCAAAATCGCGGTTTTTGCAAATTTTTGCTTTTTAGTGTTTATTCCTAAATCGTTAACCAAATCCAAAATTGTGTTAGAAGTAAAGCTATTTATTGTCTTTCGGATACTAAAATTGAGAATGGAAATGGGGAATATGTCAAAGAGACAACAACCCGACCAAAGAGCAGACAACAGCCGAAGGCCACCAATGGGTCTTCAATGCAGCGAGAAAATCCCGCACCCGGAGGTGGTCCTCAGCTGGCCCCTAACTAAAATTGTGTGCTAGTTCAGTGAAAATGGACGTCACATTAAACTCCAAAACATATAAATGAACTAAAATTAAAAAACATACTAGACTAACAAAGGCCAGAGGCTCCTGACTTGGGACAGGCGCTAAAATGCGGCGGGGTTAAACATGTTTTGTGAGATCTCAACTAATTCATTTTGGCTATCGACGGCCTTCGATGCAAAATTTGACAAAAACATGTAACAGCAAATTTGTATCTTTAACAGCATGCAACATGTAACGCTGAATAGCATTTTGAGTTTATGGAAATTGATGTGTAAAATTGTTCAAATAAAATTGAGAATTGAAATTGGGAATTTGTCAAAGAGACAACAACCCGACCAAAGAGCAAACAAACAGACCAAGGCCACCAATGGGTTTTCAACACAGCGAGAAAATCCCGCACTAGGAGGCGGGATTTAGATGGCACATCAACAAAAATGTGTACTAGTTCAATGAAAATGGACGTCACACTAAACTCCGAAACATATAAATGAACTAAAATTACAAAAAAAAGATATTTTAAATATATAATTTAAACTTTTAATATATCATTTCAAGCATGAAAAGATAAAAAAAAAAACACATTTTGGACCCTGTGAGTGAAAAAAAGTTATTGAGAATTAGGCTCTAACTCTTTGCAATTTTGTATAACAATGCTTTCAACAGAAACATATAGCATTGAATAGTATTTTGATTTCAGGGGAATATGTAAAACATCGTTACAATATATAACGTCATCTTCAATTTGCAATGTGCAGACCAATTTTAGATTTTGACACTATGAGTGAAATAAGTCCAGGGAAAATTGGCCTCGTCACTTTCAAAGACCCCCCTTTTTTTCCTAAAAATTGGAGGAAAGCCAGATGTTTCTCAAGTTCCTGTGCTTATGGCTAATTCTGTGGTTGACCCAACATGCTGCCAACAATTAAGTTTCGATGCTTTACTGCTTGAAAAAAATGGTTCAACAAGTTCACGGTTATGAATGATTATCAAAATATCTTTATTGTCATCACGCAAAGTCAAAACGAACAGAATAAACCACCAATTATTGAGGTAAAATAATGAGAAACTGATGAAATTAGTCTCACAACCTTATGTTTTGGGATTTGCGACTTAATAAAAAAAAGTCGTAGCAATTTTATCACATATTTTATATTAGATATAGGGTAATCAAGTATATAAGGCGGGAAGTACAATAATGTGCCGAGGATCGCGATAGACATCTTCTTTTGGGCTGCTTTCTGGTGACTCATAAGATGGCCTCCTAAACCTCGAATTGGAGTGTGAACTTTTTTTTTTAATTAATCTAAATAGCGTATACATATTACCGTCTTGAATGCTGAGCTTGAATGTTAGTGTAATATTGGCTGATTGGCCTCAGTCATCATGCAATTCTAATAATCTTAGATAACTAACCTTTCAAACTTAAAAGTAAATCATGCATCCTTATTGTTCAGATTGATAAAGTCTTTTCCATTCGTCGATATTATCTCCGATTTGAATACTATTGATCTGATAACCGCTGTTCATACTTTAACGACAGAGCTAGTTTTCTTATCAGATAAGTAGTAACCTCCCTTGTTAATGTGATGTTGTAATCAATCGTTTTATTTTCACCATCTTTATATAATATTTCATTGTATTATTTAAATTTGTGATTCATTTAACATTTAAATATTATAATTTTATATTTTATTATAGATAAAAACAAGGAAATTTGAAAGTCTTTGATTCATTAATTACCTTAGTTCAAATCATAAGTCAGGCCATTAAGTAGTTAACACACCAGTGTATTAAGGGTTATGAGGAGAAGAAAACAATGTATAACGTAAATGGAGAATAATAAAGATAAAAAAAAAAAACGTAAATCGAGAATAAAATAGAACAAAATACAGAAGCCGGATAACTGTAGATGTTTTTTCTTGTTTAGTAAAATCAAAAACCAAAAACGAAAACGCTTTTGATTTTCATTTTGGTTTTGAAAATGAAAACGAAAAATGAAAACTCTTTCGTTTTCCGTTTTTGTTTTTGAGAAATCAAAAACGAAAAACGGAAACACTTTTGTTTTTCATTTTGGTTTTTTGAGAAATCAAAACCAAAATGAAAACACATTCGTTTTTCGTTTTTTTGTTTTTGATATTTCAAAACGAAAAACGAATGGACGCAAATATACACGGACCCAATAACTCCTTATGGGGTCAATTGTCAATTGACAATTTTGGTCATGTTGACTTATTTGTAGATCTTACTTTGCTGAACAATTTTGCTGTTTACAGTTTATCTCTGTCTATTATAATATTCAAGATAATAACCAAAAACTGCAAAATTTCCTTAAAATTACCAATTCAGGGACAGCAACCCAACAATGGATTGGCTGATGCGTTTGCAAATTTTAGGGCAGATAGCTCTTGACATTTTTACTCCGCCTCAGATTTGCTCTAAATGCTTTAGTTTCAGAGATATAACCCAAAAGCTGCATTTTACCCCCATGTTCTTTTTTTAGCCATGGCGGCCATCTTGGTTGATGGGCGGGGTCATCGGATATATTTTATAAACTAGATACTATTACCCTAAGGATGATTTAGGCCAAGTTTGGTTTAATCTGACACAGTAGTTTCAGAGGAGAAGATTTTTGTAAAAGTTAACGGACGACGACGGACGACGACGGACGACGGACTACGTACGCCAAGTGATGAGAAAAGCTCACTTGACCCTTTTGGGCCAGGTGAGCTAAAAAGAAGATGTTGTATGATTGCCAATGAGACAACTCTCCACAAGAGACAAAATGACACAGAAATTAACAACTACAGGTCACCGTACGTAACCATTTTTTTATGTCCCACCTAGGGGCATTATGTTTTTCGGTCTGTGCGTCCGTTCGTTCTCGTCCGTCCGTTCGTCCGTCCGTTCGTCCGTCTGTCCCGCTTCAGGTTAAAGTTTTTGTTCAAGGTAGTTTTTGATGAAGTTGAAGTCCAATCAACTTGAAACTAAGTGCACATGTTCCCTATGATATGATCTTTCTAATTTTATTACCAAATTAGAGTTTTGACCCCAATTTCACGGTCCACTGAACATAGAAAATGATAGTGCGAGTGGGGCATCCGCGTACTATAAACACATTCTTGTTTATCAATAGGTTAATGCATAAGTATAGAAAAATGTCATTGTTTTTATACTGACTTTATCAGCAAAAATAATAATGAAGGTCGAGCTAATGAAAACAGTATCAAAAAATAAAATGCCAGATTCTTCTTTTTATCTGCAATTTGTCTTAACAATATGTGGATGGAATATGAAGTTATATAAAAAAAAAAAAAAAAAAATAGAAATAACTCTTTTTACGCATTCAAAACGTTGCAATAGTTCTTCGGTTGTATAAAGAACGTCCCGTGCGTTTCATTGATAAAATGATGCAAATTGACAAAAAATGTAACGTTGTTTTTGAAAGACTTTTAATTTGATATTGTCTAATATTTTAGAGAATCACGATCTGAAGGCATAACAGACATCAGTTCAAAGAGAAGGGAAAATGTCTAGATCGATCGATTGCCAATCACTAACCATATTGCCAGTTATTAACACCTACATTTGCACATCCTGTTGCACAAAACCATGCTTTTTTAAGACTATTAATGACGTGTAACTTGAATTGTAGATGGAGTAATAAGGGTATGGATATAGTAATCACTTTACATTAAAATGAAGGACAAAAATACTAACCCGTCGCAAAATTTCAAATACTCCTTTAACCTCTTTTTTGTGTAAAATATTCATAATGATCTATACAAAAAAAAAAAACCAACAATATCACTAGTTAAAAGTATGAACGCAACCTTGCTACAAAATTGTCTATTTCCATATATCAACCGAGGTTTTGATATAAATATAATGACAAAAATTGAATACGGAAAAGCTATCGGCGAATGAGAGTACTGGAGTATTATCGGGAAGAGCATATATTAATTAACAGTAATACATGTCTGAAGATTTTGATGAGATAAAGGATTTTCTTTCAAAAGAAAGCCCATGTACACGTTTTTTTTTTATAGTAAAACATAAACATTCAAGTATATAAGAAATATTCATTTTTTTTAAATTGAAGTATTATATGACTTTCATTAAGCATTGCCAAGTAATAATTGAACTTTGAGAGGTTCATTCATGACATGCCAATCAAATTCTTAAATGCACTGAATCAGTCAATCAGCTGAAATCATGTTAATCGTCTAACGGTTAGAGTTAACAATAGTTTGAATAGATGACGAGTGTACTTTGAGAAGCTCCAATTATTTTTATTTCCAAATAATTTAAAGTCTTAATCACAAAACAGAAAAATATGCAGCGGTAACGAGAATGTTAGAATGCAGTAAAGTTATAATTAGATGTCATATTGTAAACAAAGATATGTTTGGTTGTGTGTGTGTGCCATGCAGGAGAGGAAACTCTATCCGATTATTTGAAAGATAATTTTTTAACTAAATCAAAACTTCTCATAATGCAATGTCTCTACACAATTGTATAATTGACTGGTTTCGGTTAGAATATTGTCAGATTTAAATTTAGATTACTTGGAAAAAGTACTTTATGTACGTCCGCGTTTTATTTGTATGATGAGATGGAATTCATAACACAAGGTACGTCGTTTTTCACTAAACACTGCATTTGTCATTTGATAACTTCATATAAAAATAAGGAGATGAGGTATGATTGCCAATGAGACAACTATCCACCAAAGTTCAAATAAAGTGGATGTAAGCAATTATAGGAAACCGTACGTCATTCAACAATGAAAAAAACCAACGGCCTAATTTATACAAAACATTTAACGAAAGACATGAACCAACAACAACCACTGAACTGCAGGCTCCTGACTTTGGACAGGCACATGAAGAATGTGGCGGTGTTAAACATGTTTGTGAGCGCTAACACCCCCTTAACCTGGTACTGTGGTGTAACAGCACAACATAAGAACAAACTATGAAAATCAGTGGAAAAAGGCTTAACCATGTTAACGGCATATAAATTGTAATGTTATCGTTATATATCGATAGAAAATTATCAAGTTGATAATCCTTTTTTTATATATAGTTATGTTAAAAAACTAAGATTGGTTATAAAACATAATGCAAACTTGTCGAATTACAATGCCTTACGTTTGAAATAAAGTAAAAGTAGGATGTATTTGTCGTAAATAATTTGACAATCCCTTTTTGTATATATATGTTATATAGTATGGGGAAAAATCATCTGGAGGGAGTCAAGAGGCTCCCGAAACATAAAATGTATTGTCGATCTGTGGTATGTTAACTTTATCATGTTGGTCCGATGTGTACACACTTTATTACTTGGATGGGAGGGGTCTTTACTCCTTATGAAATTATATGTTTATTTAGATGTATCGTAGCCTCTGGATTCCTGGACAACAAGCGGAAGGGATCGACGAAACCGTTCACATTTAATTTGAATTAATATTATTCCATTTGGTCTCTCTTGATTGGTGTTTGTGATAATATAAACACAGGAACACTGCATTGGGTAGGGCTATATTAGCTTTCTGAGAATTTTGCCCTCCACATTATTCACGAATGTCTATACCGATTTATTAATGATGTTGCAAGGGGGTCGACCCAATTCAAAGCGGACAATCTAGACAATGAAAGAGTGTTGGATAAGGGCAGACATGTTGTCTTGCAACAGACCACCAACGGACCCCTCAGATAGCTGTTGAAAGGTTTCTTTATCGTGCCGGAACGTGACACTTACACCACACGAGGCATCGGAATTAATGTCCCCATTCCGAACAGCTGTCACGTTATTTGCCAATATATAATTTATGAGTTGTTATTGTACTCTGCAATACGAATTTTACAAAATCAAATTACTGTTTTGGTAAAAAGAAATTTCTAGAAAAGACGATTGAATGGTATTGGAAGTTGCATTCTGAAAGGTGATCATTGTTAGTCGCTTAAATTCTAATTTATTTGGCTTAGATCATTTACAGTTTAATGTAACAGTTGTAAACATATATTGTCAAACTCAATGTTAACAACCAAACATGCAAAACCCTTACCTTCTTACAAAAGTAAAAGTTGCCTCATAATTGAAAAATGAATTGTAACAATATATAAACATAGGAATATGTTATTATGTCAACAAGTGTGGACACAGATCAGTGTGGATAGTATGTTTGGATGTTTGACAGTGTTTTCTGACAAAAAGAGTTCTCTTGTTTTCCCCATAGGGTTCTATGTTGAACTGTTGTGCCCAGTGACAGTCAACCTGTACCAAATACTGGAAATAGCAGTCTAATATTCAATATTGCGTTTTACTGTTCACAGTGATATTGTTGTCTTTTTTCAAAACTACCTCTATCGTTTTTTATTGGGAAAAAATGCATATTTTTTATTGAAATTGGGAAATTTGTATATTTTATTCTAAACACATCTCCGATTTTTTGCTGACCTTTAGCTGTCTTTTTTGCACTGTTGTTTTTATGTATATTTTGGTTGTCAGACATTTTCAACCTGAAAGGTACTTTTCGGAGAGGGGAAAGAAACAGAACCAATGATGGTACTTAATGCTTTGAAAACCACATGTGTTACAAACACCATGATGATTCTGATCAGAAAACCGGATCTCAAAAGTGCTTTCTAATATCAAAATAATAACATGAATACGATATTTACAAACATTACTACCAATGCCATCACTGTTTGGGGGAAAATGTAAAACTTTTTGGGAGGAATTTTAAGCCATTTTTTTTAGTAATTGGGAATTTTCTCTAGGGGAAAAAGCCGAATTTCGGCTGTAATTTGAAGCAAACAATATCACTGGAACTTCAATATATATAAGAAGATGTGTTACGAGTGCCAATGAGACAACTCTCCATCCAATTCAAGTCACACTTTGTAAAAGTAAACCATTATCAGGTCAATCAAGACTGTCATGTAGGAGACACTACTTTAAATCAGTGCTGACCGTTCATAGATTTTATTTAGCTAGACATTGCTTTTAATATCAAATCTACATATTGGCAAAAGTGCTATGATTGCTTCCTGTATATAATATGTACATTCCTGAAAATAAATTTTGTGCATGTGCAAGGTTACATTGGAGGATTTCCTTTCAACATTTTAACTTTGAAATAACTTCTATGTGAATAGATTAACATTTTAAAAAATGATCTGTTAAGGGAACACAGCTAGCTGAGTGTGCTCAAACGCTGGAAAGATTTACGTAAAGAAGCAAAAGATTTGGAAGGATTGCCAAATTATTTCAATAAAATAAGTTTCAAAATTTGATTTGGGATAGCAGCAAAAACTTAAAAATAGAGGAGGACCACATTAGGTGCATTTCTGCATGATGTGATTGTAGTATGCATGTAATATTTGTATGGTTCTATTTATGTTCTTTTGAGGTGGTCATTTCTTACTTGGGTTTGTCCACAAAAAAAACTAAAAATTTGTTCAGGATCTTCCCAGTATCATAAGTAAAAGTTTTGTTTAAATGTGGAAATTAAAGATATATTATGGTTTGATAGTAACGATAATATACCAGATATGGCAGATTCCAATACAGATGCTCATAACTCCTACAAACTGATTAAAATTCTTTTAGATATGAACAGGATTGATAGACAAAAGGATAAAAAATATAATTTATACTTAGGAACATTACCGGTATGTATAATAAGTGAAAGATCATTTACACTCAGGACTCATCAGCAGGCAGCACAGATGTTAAAAAAAAGTGTTACAAAACCACCTACATGCATATGTAGCATCATATTTTTAGTAGCACGAGTATCATTGTTTGGTAAATTTGTGCTTTTTTTATTTGACTTCTGGACAAACAATGTTTGGCTCAAGTACAAATAAAATGCTTTAATCTCCCCATAAATGGGAACATTGAATGGATGGTACAACTCCTTTTGCTGACAGTTTTAATCATATTACCTTGCAGCAGGTCATGTGCAGATGTGAGTTGTCTGTCAAATCTTATATCACAAAGAATGCATTTGCATAACAATGAACTGAGCTCAAAGCAAAGCACTTAAATAATACACTTGGACAAAAAGCTCAATCCAGTGATATACTTTGTAATAGAGGACTGTCATGAACATTCTCCTTCATAACTACCAACATGCCAAACATGGAGCAGAAGTCCTGAAAAAGACATGTTTTTTGTTTATATTATATGTACATATACATATCCCAGTTTAAACATACAAAGTTGTGGTAAAAACATTCAGTTTCTAGCAAGTAGTTCATGCACTTTGCTGAGTGGTCCTCTTTGAAATAAGATCATACTTCCACATAATCATTGTAAATAGGTGACCAAACATTAAAACTATAAAAAGTTATCACTTATCTATCAGTATCTTTTTACCATCACAATTGAATCAATATATACATATATTAGACTCTGATTGACATCCAGTCTTTAACCAACTCCCATTCCTGAAGTCGACATTCAAATCTGACATCACAATAAAAATAACATTTCAAATCTACATGTTATTGTATGACCAATTATATATCCCTAAAATATACATCTATTTTGTTGTTCTCAAATTAATGTCACAATAATATTGGCTTTTGTAATTGATGTCTTTTTTACAGACTAGCCACAATGAAATCCAAGTTTTATAAAATGTTAGGTTGAACCCAATGCTAAAAAAGTTTTGCAAAATATAATATTTTAAGTCTTGCAAATATATGTAATAATACATTTCAGCAATCGGCTGTACTTTTAGTTTTTTATTTTGTCTATTGTATGAGATTGTGTATTGACCTCTAGAATTGTTTTACTTGTAAATTAATAATAATCCTGGTGGCATTTATTTAAATGAAGGATGAACTTCTTACACCAGAATTGTTATTTTCTGAGGTTTGTCCTTTTAATTTTGATTCCCTATATAATCAACCCCCTGCATCCCCCCCCCCAAATCCGCCTCTGGATATAGAACGCAACCCTGAAACCCTGAAATACTAACACTAGTATGGTACTATGAATCTATGACTTCTGATCTGAAACACCTACTAACACACACAAAAATATCATCAAATAGTGAAATTATATAAGATTGATTGCACCTTGTATGGATAATTCCGACACGTGTTACATCGGGAGCATATGAATCTATGACTTCTGATCTGAAACACCTACTAAAACTCACAGAAATATCATCAAATAGTGAAATATAAGATTGATTGCACCTTGTATGGATAATTCCGACACGTGTTACATCGGGAGCCCGTTTATTTACAAATAATAATATCACGTGATCACGCACTGCACTGACGACAAAATCTACACAATTACTGTAATTACACAATTAACACATACATAACCCATTTACCTTGCAGACATGTAAAGGGTTTGTATACGGTTAACAAAAATATTGTATGTACAGTTATTAAATGAAGAAATTATTTCATCAAATAGATTTGATTTTCACCCTTGACACAAATCGACTGGGTTCACATTTCTGTCAAAAAAAAGTGTCATCGGGAATAATTGATAAATGGGATTAAATTGACCGTCAAGAAGATCAAGAGAACCAGATCTGGAGAACCTTAACAATAATAAGTAATACTTACCACAATTGCTGATACCAAAGGCTATTTTCTATTGGAAATGTCAAAAACATGATGATAAAATAGTTTAATGTTGCAAGTTATTTTCTTTTTTTTGGCGCGAAATATTCTTACTCCTATTGCTTGACGTAACAACATTTGTATAGAATACAATTTAACTATAGCTCAGCGGAAATAAAAGTTAATATGCAGAAGCATGACAATATATTAATGATAAAATGTGTATATATTACTGTAAAAGATTAGAATTTTACTTTACCAGTATACTTCACTTGGAATTACATTTGAGCGCTAGAACATCTCTGTTTGTGAATCGGTTGAATCAACATATTAACGGAAATTTTTGTGTATCAACGGAAAATTTAGTTTGTGCTTTGCCGATGCATGCGTTGCTTTACATCGAGGCCACAGCAGTTCAACCAATCGGGGAATTTTAAGTTGGGACAGACCTCTATTTTTACTGCAGGTTTTGGCATATTTAAAACGGAATTATAGAAAAATGAAATGTTGTTTGTAGATACAAAACAGAAAATGATAAACACTTTTAGCAAAAGATGAATTGGATCGGGGTTCTGCGTATTCATATTATTTGTACAACTCTCCTTTACTCTTGGGAAGCGTGTTCTTTACATCGAGGCTTGTGTTGCTTTGCATCGAGGCCACAGTAGTTCAACCAATCGGGGAATGTTTATTTGGGGCGTGTGACCTATTTTAACTGCAGGTTTTAGAATATTTTAATCGAAATTATAGAAAAATGGAATGTTGTTAGTACATATAAAACAGAAAATGATGAATACTTTTGCAAAAGATAAATTGGATCGGGGTTCCGTGTATTGACATTATTTGTACAACTCTCCTTACTGATGCCATATTTTGGAATTTCTGTGACCTAAATGGTTCGCGAAAATTAATATTTTTATATATAGTATAGTAAATAGAAATTAATCGCGCGAAGATTCAACATAAAGGTAAAATATGTCAAACCAAGGTAATTTATACGTCTAGTTTATATCAATTCATTGAATCAGTCATTTTGCCAAAAGCAATTTTTTAAAGATCTCTATTATAGTTTAAAACGATGACAGGCGAAATTTAAGATGTATCTTCACGTAATTGTAGTTTTATTTACATGCACACATTAAATCATCGGAACGAGGAAGTACGGAGCTTTCAAAAACAATTTAATATACACGTCTATAAGTTGTAAAGCATTTTTTGTTTTCTGTTTTACTTTTTTCGGTGGTTAAGTGGTGATTAAAGGAGAGGCGCTCACAATGAAATGTTTGGCCTCATCTCAAATAAATCCTCCCCCAAAACATCTTCTCAATTATTTTTTAAATGTTTTGTTTTCAAAGTGCAAAAGTACACGTAAGTAACCTATGCAGAAGTTACACTTTCAGCTCTGAATTGTAAGGTGGTTATTTTTTTTTTCTTCAGTTTAAACTATACATATAATATAAGTTGGTATACAAATGTACGCTTGACCTGTTAAGCTGGGGTCATATTCAGTTTTATTTTATATAAATTACTTGGAAAACGAATAAATAAACTTCCCTTTTCTTCTTCCTTATCGAGATAATCATTCTGATGCAAGGTAGGTCTGCTTTTAAAAAGGACTTAATTGTAATTATTTGCTTCATATTTTACGAAATGTACATGTAAAGATGTCGTTATATACAAACATAGAAAGAACATATCTTAACGAATTATCAAAATGGATGTATAAAATGTTGTAGTTGTTTTACTGGCTCTTGACTACAGAGTTTGGATAATTATTTGTTTTAATTATTTTCACTGAATATTTCATTTTCAATTTTAGACATAATACTTGACACTGCTATGCTCTTCTTTCCTTGTTTTTGAGTTAATTTTTTAACTCTGATACAATCCCTAATTCTACTTAGTTCTTGTTTTAGAGGACAGCAAATATTATATCGCAAAAGCATTTTTTAGTGCCTTATTGGAATAATGTAAAAATTTCTTTCAATAGTAGGTCGTAGAAACGACTGTACCTACACGCAAGGGACTCGTTGTTAGATTACTTTATACTTTGTATTAGAATTTTTCATTTATTGTTCTGGATTTTAATACTAGTATCCTTTTGCATTGTGGTTTAAAAAATAGTGATATGGTAAACCAAAGGTGGCTTCGCATTGAGCAAATGGTGTATATGCAGCATATAAAACAACAAAAGTGTAACATATACATGATTGTATATCATATGTTCATTTCGGTTGAACCGATTTTGTATAGCACGTGATACACTGTCAGCTAGACATTTGTTTCCATTGATGAATGTTAACGTTAATGTATTGATTGGTTGATTCCACACAATATGTATTTGTACCTTACACGTTCTGTTAATACAAAAACGTGTTTTGTATTTGTTTTGTGGAAAGTTAACAAACACGGTTTTGTGAGCAATTGAAAAGGCGTACCAAAAACTGCGGTGTAATGTACATACATGTATTAAATGGTCTTTCTGCTACAACTGATTGTGTTTTGTACAGTTTTAGCATTTTTCAAATTCAAACAGATAAAAATGTATATATGACTGCGATTAAAATGATGATTTTATATATAATATACATATTTAAATTACATAACGCCCAAAACACTTATTGATCAATGCTAGATTTCATAACTCATCTGAGATACTGCTGATTATAAACATAAGATATCAACTTCATCAAAAGCATAAGAAAACTGTAAGCGTGAGACCGACGGTCAAATATTTGCAATTTTTAATGGACATATATGTGAGTGTTAATTGTTAGAGGTGGACAGACTGAACAATTGCGGTCAAGTTGTCTTAGCCCTGTGTCCATGGTCAATTTGCTATTTATATTCTCTCTTCTCTATTATAAAATGACTATGTGATATATTAGTATTTTTATAAGCTACACCATTTGCTGTCATCAGCTCTATGTTAAGTAACCTCTGGTGTTCCAATTAATTATCTGTAAGAACTAAATAAGTGCAAGGAATGCAGCAGCAATCAAACGACACAAATAACAAACAATCATCCAGGTTATAACAAAGAGATGTTTTGATGTTTCCAAAAGGCATCATAATTTTACTGTTTTTACAGTATGTCCAGCTCCGACATTTTTGTTTTTTTAAATTACAGTGACGTAACTGTTGATTCTTAAAGTTTATTATTCGTAGGATTTCAAATTTTATTAATTTCATGGGTATGAAACACCACGAGTTTAAGTATTCAACGAAATGAAAATTTTCTATAGGTTTGTATGCAGACTTTGACAAAAACACGAAATCCAATATCCAGGAAATACAAGTTTTGCTCAATTCACGAAATTTGGTATTCATGAAAATAAATGAATCCACAGCATCACAAATGACATTAGTCGCACCCTTTTTTTATTTATACTTAAACTAGACTTATCAGGACAGTCAAATTTTTCCATCCTTTTTTGACAAATCAGGAGCCAAATGATGTTTCTTATCATACCTTTATATCAAATGTATCTGATGTAAAATCAATATATAAACACATTTTGGACTAAGCTACAGAAGCTGGTTAAAGCATGGTTACCTATCGATCAGATTCAGAGATTGGGCAATGACCGTAGGCTATAAGCATCAGTTATATCATAGAAAATGGTAAACTTTTTCACAATTAAAGGGAGGCCTCCGTGGCTGAGTGGTTTAAGTAGTCGAACTACTGTATCACTATCCTGTCAACATCGAGGTTGTAAGTTCGAATCCGGCACGTGGCAGGTGCGTTCAACTCCAATCTTAATTGACTAGGATTGGCAGTTTTACTACCAAAGGTCGGTTGTTCTCTCCGGACACTCCGCCTTCCTCCACCAATAAAAACTGGCCGCCATAAAATAGTGTAATAGTGCTGAAGATGGCGTTAACACCAATCAATCAATCAATCAATCAATCAATCAATCACTATTAAAAATGTTTACCTTTTTTGCAGTGGGCTTAATTACTCCCTCCAAAAGGCATCATAATTTTACCCATCGTCTGTCTAGTAATAAAAAAGCAAAATATAATAAAAATATAAAAGAACAAAATACAATACCTCTAATCAAAACCAATTTACGAAAAAAAAAAAGAATTGGCTGGATAACTTTACGTTAAGTATAAGGAAGGGAATATTCATATCACATCAACTTGTAATGTTATCGTCCAGAAAATGTCTGCAATATCAGCCGCTGGACGGTAAATGTAAGCATAATATTTATGTAGTTATATTCACAAAATATTTTGACAAACATAACTAATAAGTATGAACGAGTAAAAAAGTCTCATGGCTGATTTTAGCAATAAAAAACACATCGCCAAAATCCGTAGATGCATTTTTAAATTTACAATTAAAAAAACTGCGGGAGTAAATTGAAAACCCTTCTGAGTGAGACAAGGTGCGTCGGCAGTGGAGATAGTACGTGATAAACATAGTTACTTGGGGACAGGACAATTTTTTTTAGCCCTCCCCCTTTTTTTACAAAATGCGTTATTTTTTTGTTTTCTATTAAATTCAATTTTTTTCGCGTTTTTCTTTATTATATGAACATAAATGTACTAGAAATAACTTGTATTTGCTATTTACTATCAATTCCAAGTTTACTATCCAGCGGTCACTGATATATCAATAAAACAATTTCAGTATGTTCATGCCCAGTACCGAAGTACTGGCTACAGGGACGGTTTAAACCACGGAAACCAACATTCTACCAGCAGAGGTATCAACCCAGTGGAAGTTACTGTACAGCATATCATTTTTACGGCACCAAATGCTCATTTTGATAATGAATTTGTCTTAATTGATTCCCGAGGCCAAAATATTTAAAAATCAAAATAGAAACATTGATGAGCAGATAAAACCAAAAAGAAACCGGACAACATAATGCTGGAATTATAATCGCCTCGAAGTTAATTGAGTAGATGTATAGCTCATAAATATCGCTATCGGCATGTTCCAGCCTAAATTTACTTTCAAACTTTCAAAGGTTTGAATCCTGCAAATAGTGTGGCTTTCATACACAATTGATAATATTTGTTTTTAAATTTTATTCAGAACGGACCAAGAACTAACATATCTAAGGTTATACCAATTAAATGATTAAGATTTAAAAAAAAAAAAAGCATTTTGCGATCAAGTTGTTCAAGACAATTTTATCCGAAAACTGTACTATTAATAAATGTATATTTTATTTCGCATTTGAACATAATGTATGTTTGTTATTCGGAACTTGTTTGAGTAACAATTTAAAACGTTATACTCTTGAGGCTGATTCGAAATAATGTTTAGTTATCTTAATTCTGAACTTATCACAACCAATGATTTGATAAAGTTACGAAATGTTTAATACCAAATTGTATTGGTATTGAGACACAGCATGAAGGCATTCTGTGAGTTTGCAATGAAGAACAGAACAATATAAAATAGAAGAGTTTAACTTATCCTGAGGGTGTTTTTGCTTTAACGCGTGCTTGTAAGAATTCTATGTTATGAGTGTACATGTACAGCGTACACAATATAACTCCAGTGTAATAAACTATCCTTAATCAATCAATAAATCAATCACTACCTTTTTGACGATGATGGGGTTGTTTTAGAAACGATGCTTCAAATATAATGATCTATACGAATAATTCCACACTTTTATATATCTAACAATACTGATTTGAAAATTACATTTGCTTTCATGTTTAATTGTAATAAAACGTGAATCAGTTAGCAAGAGAAAACCATCGGCTTGATTAAACCAAATGTTAGACTGTAGTTCGGTGATACGTTTACAGCAAGAGATCCACTGTCGACGAGACCTGTCTCGAGTCTTTTGGAGTTCCTGCAATCCTCATTGATTTTTTTTTTCTGTTTTGCTTTGATTTGTATGTGCTAAATAGATTTGTGAGATTTTAAATCCATCGGTAAGCTAAATATGCTGCCACTAACTTTTAACAGTAAAACATTTTAAAGTGTACGGATAGGATAAGTAGATCACTTTCTTTTTGTCGAGAACAATAACAGAATGTATAATATTGCAGGCATAGCATACACATTAAGACTTATATAGTATAAAGAAATGAAAAAGAAGAACATGCATATGTATCGTTGTATTAAAAATCATTTACATTGCTGTATATTTCAAAGTAATACATTCGCACTTAATATTCTTACATTTTGATTTAATAGTGTTGTATTAATGCATATTAGTATTTTCCTCTTTCATTTTAGACTAAAATAAGTTCCGACTGTACCTGGCGGAAGTTTCAATTTTTAATATGTTGTTCATGTTATTTATCCGTACAAGTGTTCTGTTGACAGTTACAGCCCAAAGTAAGTTAAGCTCTGAAGCTTTGTAAAATAATTCAATATTACACTCTTAGCAAAGGGTTAATATTTAATAAATTCCTAATATCAATAAAGAAGATGGGGTCCACGTCAATAAGACAGCAATCTAACGAGATCTAGAGGGCAATGTATTTGTCTTCAACAATATATAGACATCCATACAAAAAGACAAGTACTAAATCGTCCCGAGTATATAAAGTTGTAAATGCAAATGTAAACTATATTAGAAACAATCAAAGATCTGCAATCTACACAAATATGACGTAAGACTACTACTTACGAGGTTCCTGGCATGGGACAGACAACTGATTAATTAAGTGGAAAGCTTAAAATTGTGTTTTGAAAACTCAACGCTCTCCTTGTTTAATCTTGATCAGGGGACTACCAACCAACACGTTAAATAACATACAGGAAAACACTCAACTATGAAATAACGGTTATATACATGTTGTTAGCTAAAACACGGAATAATACACTATAGTATACCACATTAAAGACTGCTCGCACTTTTATGAAGCCATGCTGGTCAACGTTTTATTGTATGTTGTATACAACAAAGCCATAAGCAGTACGGGAAGACACGACTGTAATTGCCTATTATAAACTATTCTGTAAAACATATTTCTTTTTATATTTCTTCTAACATGGAAGGGAGTAATTAAACATTATGTAAATAGTTAATTACAGTTCTGTCACAGTATAACAGTATATATAATTATAATACACGTAAGCTAACATTATTATCAAAATACATAAAATTATGAGACACTTTAACCTCATGCTCATTTAATGCATACATACACAATTTAAAAATCATTTTTCTACACTAAAAGTATTTACTTTGTACAAATACAATGACTTTTAAAATCAAAATTTGACCATTAAAGGAAAAAGAAGGAAAAGTAATTAAAAGTCGAAACATACTTTTATTTAAGTAATTAAAAATTACACTCTTTAGTTGTTAAAAATTATCCTTTTCTTCTTAAGGTAGATCATCGGTATATATTTCCTCAAATAGAATTTTCTTATACTTTGCCAAAATGAAGATTTTACTATGCTTTTTTTCAAAAATATAATAAAAAGTATGGATCACTGTGCTATTATTCAAGCTACAAGTCGTGCAAAATTGCCCATATTTGCATAGATAGATCATGAAAAAACATTTTTTGTGAATAAAAAGAAATCTATGAGACAGAATTTTGAAATAAAATATGAGAAGATAGGTTTTATAATATGCTTTAAGAAAATAAAAAGAAAAATGGTGTCACCGAACTTGTTTTCTTTCTACAATTAAAAAATGAAAATTTTACTATCATTCCAGTATAATTTTTTTGCTATAAGAGTTATCTCCCCTTAAAACGGCCAAGTTGAAAAATTGCTTCTACGAAACACAGATATTGGTATTTGTTTAAACATTTTGGATAATGCAATAAATCACATATTTTTGTTTATACAAATAAACAGTCTTACACATAAATTGCAAATCTGTCTCAAAAAGTGCAGATTTAGGCAAAAACTAGACCGATTGTGTACTGCTATTGTACAATCCAAATGGCGGTATACAGTGAATCTACCTTAAACATAAAATTTAATGTTTCTAATCAAGATGTTCATTATAGGATTAAACGCCTTTCTAAAGGAATTTATTGGTGTATAAACTAGACCAATTCACTCACAAACAAATAAAGGACTTTTATGATATGTTTGTTAGTGACTTGGTCCAGTTTATACACCAGTAAATTCCTTTAAAAAGGCGTTTAATCCTTATAATTCTTTAAAATTGGCGATAATTAATTTAATTTTCCCACCCGTAACCTCTATCACACGTAAATTGTATATTTGTGCCATTGAATTGCCTGGCGCATGAATATACTTTTGGTTAACGTAAAATAATGTATTCCATGAAATTTGTTTTCTGATAAAAAATAGACTACAAATATATCTTATTATTATTCATATGAATCATGTTTTGTGTTTATTATTGAATTTAACGACGAACGCGTAGTGAAAATAAAATAATTTTAACGTCGAGCTGGTTTGTGTTATCATCGCCGCCATCTTGTTTACATTGGTTACAAAAAGTAGTTCCATCAACGTCGTCTATCGAAAAATAAATAACTTCAAGAGCCACTACCAGAAGCCCTCTCGACCAATCATATAAACGTATTCCTAATATGCAAATCATATAAGAATTATCAAGCCTAAAATCTCAGGTATCAATATCATCTGCAATACTCAAAAGTAGTGTCTCCGAAATTCAAAGTTCGATTGAGAAATTGCGAAACATCTTAATCGTACAATTTTGTCATGTATTTTTCCAAATGGAAGCAGTGCATTAAGTTCCTTTATCTATAGTCGTTCCCGACACTCACCAAAATATTTGAGGACATAGAACAAACATTCTTAATTGTTAATATATGTAGTTTTCGAACTTTTGAAGGACAAATATTTTTGTTCGGACACATCTGTGTTTGTATTGACTTTTATAAACATTGGTGTTTCCGACAGAACCTTCCGAGTTGTATTAAGAATTTATATAAGAGCATTATTTACTAATATGTGATGTCTTTATATTTGTATTCTCCTACTTTTACAGAGAATCTTACACCATATGGCAAAGCTACACAGAGTTCCCAGTATCATCGCGGTGCGCCAGAAAATGCTATAAACTCACCTGAATCCAACGAATGGGGTTGGAATAAATGTACGCACACCTCATTATATAAAAGTCCGTCTTGGTGGATGTTTACATTTTCGTTCGGATATGCATTTATTTCAAATATCAAAATATACTACAGAGATACTTGTAAGTGTAATTTAAGACACAATTTCATATCCTGTTATATTTTCTCCTACTGTGAAATCACTCCAACAATGACGTCATTTTAAAAGACGGAAAGGAAAAGCAAAAAAGTGAAATAGCATACATAGTTTACAGACATGAGAATCTGAAAGAATACAAAGATCAGAAACAGTTGTCTGTGTGTACTCATAATTTTACTATCAACTTCAAAACAGTTTTCCTTTTGGCTTTTCATTGGGTCGTTCAAATACGGCAAACATTTATTCGTGACGCCCGCTTACTGTGTTGTTTTAACAATCGACTTGTTTGTCTTTACATCTTTATTCTTCTTTTTTTGTAATGGTGTTGTCGGTTTCCCTCTCCTAATGAATTTCGAAAGTCCACTTGGTATCTTCCAACTCTTTGTTATAAATCATCGGACCACTAATGGTTTCGAAATATACATGATATAATCTAGAAGCAATTTTTGTGTTTTGATTCATTATATTATCAGTTGAAAAGCAGCTTTGATTGCGTAATTTACTGGTTTATGCATCTCAGCTAGGTTTCCACTCATTAAGACACAGCAAGCATTTATTATGAATTATGATACCTTCGAGGGGTACGTGTCCTAATGCTTAATAGCGATTTTTCCTAAACTTTCAATAACTATAAATACATTTAATTGCATTTTGAATACATCAAAACATGCTATTAATTCAAACATTAAAAAAAAAATGTAAATTTACACTTTAAATTATATTGACGTTATCATATGTCACTAGTGTTCAGTTATATGCTGCTCGAATTCTTCTTGTAATACAAATGTATAAAAACGGATTTGATTCACGGATATATATTGAAAAACCGAAAAAGAAAGTGGTACGGATTTATTTTATAGATGTGTAAGGGGATGACCATTTAGCTGATATTATGCGGAGTGTGCTGGGGATTTTAATTTGAAAATTTATAATTTGACAAAAGTTAAAAATCTCCCAAAAGTCAATTTGAAAATAATTATCATAAAATTTAGGTGTGCATGCAGCATTGTCTAAGATAAACGTTATCGTTCTTCACTATGATTGAAAATAAATGTTTTATCGGTAATTTGTGTATTTTTCCTTTGATGTGTACTCTCTGATAATGTCAGTATCAGTGGACTGGACGTGATATGAAAATTATTGGGTCAGTTCGCACTGACATGCGCGGGTGTACCGCGTAAGGATCTACTTTTCCTTTCATGCACAAAATTGCGCGTGATTTTTCCGCAGAAACGCACGAGTTTTTTATGAAAGTCTCAGTAGTTTAGCCTTTTGAACGATTGTGTGAAAATTTAAGCAGAAATGTACGAAAACCTGATAAACTTTAGAATTTTGCGTTATCTGCAGTATTATTCAGTGATATCTTTCCATAAGTTGCTTAACATGTTACTATTCACATAGACACATCGTTCATGCTATTCCGATCTGAGTTTTATTCATTCATAGTCTGGTGCTGTTCTAAGTTGTCTTCTTTTTCTGTTTCTAAAGATGTATTTGTTCAACCTGTTCAGTCACTATAAAATGTTACAATTCATATTTAGACGCAACACATAAATAGTGACCAAAAAGTTCCGCTATCGCATGAGAGAAGCTAAAAAAAAATGAAATGTACACATTTTCGACATATTTTTGGGATCATCATATACAATTTTAAAAGAAGTCTATATGTGGTTTCATTGTCAATATATAGACAGATACAAAGAACAAACAAGCAATCAAATACAAATGCAGATCCAGGATAAATTTTGAAAAAAACGGGTGCCCGTGGGCCCCAAACTTTATAGACGTTTGATGTTAAACAGATATAAAGTCTGCATTAACCATAAATGTAGCCTTTATACGTTTATAAGGCGTGACCCGGGTCGATTTCTCCTAATTCCGCTTCTGAAACCACAAGCTTTCAATGTTTCACATATCTCAATTATGGTCCGAGTTATTTTTTATAGAAGGAACAGGACTTTGAAAAAAACAAGAATTTTAAGCGAGGAGAAATACACCAAAGTTTAGTGACATCTATTAGAATATTTGACATTATTATGAAGTCGACAAAAAATTAGCTTATTTAGATAATTTACAGACTCGTTTTCCTGTAAATAAGTCTGTCAACACAGTGCTTTCCTAAAATGATTTGAAATCAATGTAATCAGGGTGAACACTGAGTTATAATGACTCTATAGTATAGACTACCTGTAAGTGTAAGTAAAATATTTAACTTGTCGACGTCGTTCAACTTCTAAAACAATGTGATTGTCTGACCATCTGCTGATTCATATCGTATCATTCTTATACTTTATGAAAAAATAAAGAAATTTGACTTACCGGTATGATACAATTATATTCAAAATTGTTAAAGTAATGTCCAAAGCAGAATAATGAAACTCAATCAGCATTTTGAATACGTTGTACAAGAGAACGCCATGTTTACTGCACTGTGACAAAATTTCAAATGACGTAATGCAACTTGTGACGTCAAGTGTGATTCGCCGTGATTCGACGCGAAAAAGTAGTTCGTTTGTTATTTTGTCTATCATTGTAGTCAATTTTTTTCATAATTACCGATAAACAGAATAAAGGACTCACCTGATATTTTACTGTGATAAAGTCAGTATCAAAACAAAAGTCCTTTATTCTATATTTCTCTTATGGTTGTGGCCTGTTATCTATTTCTTGCATGAAGAGATATATCTCATATCACACTGCACGGAGTGTGATACGAAAAAGTGATATGAAAACTGCGTTAATTTGATTGGCTTATCCAGCATCATGAGACTATATTTATAGATTATCGCTATTTTGCCTATGACGACGTTGTCAATTTCGTGTCAATTTCATTAGCACACCACGTGCCTCCTTAGTTTCTAGCGATAATTTTCCATCTCAAGCGAGTAGCATGATATGAAAAATTATCACAAAAAGATCAAAGGACAAATGCACAAAATAGCGATAATACGACATATCCATTGGCTATTCGTTAGGTCATTGATAATTTTCAAAGGTTAAGACGATGTACATTTCGTCCATGGCAACGGACATAGGTGATTTTACAATAATATACAAAACACTCACACTTTTCACATGGAAATCTTCTTTTTGTCAAATTTTATTACATTCTGAAGCGTTCAAAAAGTTTTAACATGTCTGATGTGAAAGTTTGACGCCGGAAAAGTACATATGACGTCATACTGTTATGTGCAAAAGACTAGATCAACGATTCGCGGAATTTTTAATTTAACACAATAAGAGTGTTGACCATAAGAGAAATAGGTTTAGCAACTCTTGAGGATTGGATATCGCTTGATATCAACTCTGGTTATTTGATTCAAATAGTAATAATAAACTCGCCGAAGGCTCGTTTATTATTATATTGAAATTAGAGAACTCGAGTTGATATCAAGCGATATCCAATTCTCACTCGTTATGAAACCTATAAGTGTTGAACTCCATTCCCTTTTGCACACACATGAACTATCAAATAGATGTTACTTAATCTGGATACATGAATACGGTATTCATAGAGTTGATATTGTATCAAATTTTACCAAATAAAGCTTTCATTTGCGGTGCAAAATTGATGACAAGCACATCTATCTCACCAAACATTCCATGCTTCAATGACATGTATGGTAGTAAGTCATGCAGATGGTGACAGTAGGTAATTATGCAGACAAGCCAGTTTATAACAATGTATACTATCGGTAGATGGAGAGTAACGGAATACAATGTTTACATGTCGATATGTCAGATAATTAACCCTTTTGATTAATTAATATTTCATCATTACCACTTATGTTACTTTGATTACAGTTGCATATAGGATGGATGGATTTAAATTATACGTATCTAATACATCTATCATTACCGCTACTACAAGTTACCTATGTTACCAAGATCCTGATCCAGGTACACCGAATATCACTCAGACTATCTCATGCAATCAAATTGGACAGTATGTGATTTATTATGATGATAAAATTGGAAAAGGAGACCGTGGAAGTATTATAGAATTATGTTATGTTGCCATAAATGGTATGTTATGCGTTAGTATTATGTCAAGTAATTTACGTGTACATATTAAGTACTTGTATGTCAAGTTAATAGCTTGCAAATAGCGATTACATCTCTTAAACAGTAACAAGTTAAACAATTTCGACAGTTATCATAAAAAATAGATACATTTAACCTCAATTGTTTTTAAATTACACAAATCATGATATTCCGTACAATACGAGTCCTTTCAGAACCAAACTTTATCATGTTTATGTATCATGCTACAAGTCATGCATTTCTTGAACTCTTCTCAAACTTCAAATTTGAAACACAATCAGGTCCGAATACAAGGCAACTAGGACCGATGAAAAACTATTTCAAACGACAAATCAGGCCAATTATCGAGACAAGTAGGACATTCGCACGATACCATCCTACAAACAACAGTATATTATTTAGTTGATTTGAAGGGATACATTGCAGACAACTCGGACCGTCAATGGACACAACTGGGGCCGACAAACAAGACGATTAATTCACAGTCTTCAAATTGAAAACAAAACAAAGCCACCGGCATGATAAAATATAAACTATTTCAAACCACAAAATCAGAAAAACTGATTAAATATTTTATTCTAAAACAATACACAAATAGAACTTGTAACAATCAACGGCAACCACTGATTTACAGGCTCCTGACAATGGACATCAACATAACGATGACAGTTTAACATTTTTCTCTGAGCGTATAACCTTCCTACTGACCTTGAGCAGGATTGTGACAGCTACACAAATAGTAAAAATCAGTTGGCAAAGGCTTGACTCATCAGATCGAAAGAAAAAAACCAATAACAAAAATTAAAGACACAAAACACGTATATTAGAGGCTAGCTGGTACTCTACAATATAGATCAAATGCTCACAACAACTAATATATCATATTTTACCAGACTTTAATGTCAACCAATACACATCCCATGTAATAATAAAATAGTGCAAAGACGTCATACATGGCCCACGAAAAACATGACCTTATGCTATGCCTAAATATAAGTATCCACGATATATGGGCCAATAAGTTTTAATAACTGTATACCAATACATATAACGTTTTTGTTTTTGTTTTGTTTTTAATTAACTTAGTAAAAGTAAAAGTCTTTCTTCTAATATAACGTAGAATCGATCATGTCTTATTTTAAACTACACGAGATATTTCTTACAAATGATTTATTCCATACGACACCGGCCTTTCACCAGTTCTGTACATGCGTTTTTTTTTTCTCGAAACAAATTCCCATTGCTTTTGCTTATTTTCCCCAAGACATTCAGAATTAGACAAATTCATTTAAAAAAACCCAATGCCGCCCCTAATACCAAAGATGGATGGTCGTAGCATTGCACTATAATGAAACAAAATTTGTAAGTTAGAAATGTTAACTGGGAAGTGCCAAATGTCATCTTCGAAGAAACAAATGTCAAGTAGGAAATGAGAAATTTTAACAACATATCCCTACCGGTCTTTCGTAGTACATCCGACAAATATCGTTTGTTCAAAACCCGACCGATACGACCACGAATTGTTATATGTACTTGGAGAGCGTTTCAGGAAGTTAATGTGTTTTTGGTTTTGTGTCCCCCTCGGCTATTATTTTAGAAGTAAACATAAATTAAATTGTATGCATTTTCTAAAGAAAAATTTCTGTGTATTTTGTTTGTCTTATCTAATGTATTTCTGTCTAACCATCATGTGCGATACTAGTTGTTTTGCAAATGTATCATTTTATATTTAACAGTAAGTTAATGCCGGAAACGTAATATTTGTCAATAAAAGCTAGTAGAAAAATAGTTAAATTTCTGACAAAGTAGGACCGAATTACTTGTTTCTAAGTGAATAATTGCGATTGTTCTTCTGCAAATTAATTTCAACAATAAACATAATGTTATGTTTTCACATCAGTTAATTTCAACGCAAGTTAGTAGTATTAAATATTATCATAATCTTTTAGGTTGCCAGAAAGGTTTCTGGGGAAGTGATTGTGCAAAGCCCTGTGCAGCAAATTGTATAGAGCGACACTGCTACCTTGGAAACGGTGCATGTGTATGGGGATGTAACTCTGGAAATTGTTTGAATGATAAATGTGATAGACACACTTCAGTCTGCACCGATGGTTGTAAAAAAAGACGAACGGGAAAGTACTGTGACAAATGTAAGCAATTTCATTATTTTGTTTCGAAATGATACGACTCTTCGACTTCGTTCACATATATGTTTGAATCTAATATCCTACAATTTAGTTTTGAGTTACTACATTGAATAACACCTATGTTCGTGTATTAGTTTTTTTTTCGATATTCAGTAACGGGGTCTTATTTGGCTTCAAAAATAATTAAAATTTAGGGGACAATGCATCGTCAGAAATACAACGATTTTGCAAATTCTACGTCAGAACATAGCGTATAAATTATTAACATAATACTGATGCGTTTCGGAAATTACTCAACCAAAATATTCAATTTCTCGAAAGTGTAGTCATCTTCAATATCCAAACTTTGTAGGAAAAAAATCAAACCCATCCAAATTCCAATATTTGTAACTGAAAAAAAAAAACAAAAAAAAAACGACACAACAAGCAAACAATAAAATTTAAATGATTATATCTGCAAACAATCGGCATTCATATAGGAAATATTGTTGCTTGTCTTTTTGACGACTTGTTTCTTTATTCATACAAGACAGGCTTCAAACACTGCGACGTGCCGCTATATAGATGATGTCATCTTACTAAATAATTCAAAATGGGGTGACTCTGTTGAACGCATCTATCCCATCGAACTTGGAATAAAGGATACCAAATATACATTTAAGTCTGCCTCATATCTTGTCTTACATCTAGAGATTGGTAATGCGGATCGATTGAGAACATAACTTATGACAAAAGCGATGATTTCAGCTTCCCAATTGTGGACCTTTCTATGTAGCAACATTCCAACAGCACCTGTATATGGAGTTCAAATCTCACAGTTTTTATCATATTCCAGAGCTGTCGTTTCGTATCATGATTTCCTGGATTGATGGTTGTTGCTTATATGGAAGATATATGTGTCAAATATTGTAACAACAATACCGTCCTCTTTTCCTCGATTGCTCACCATTCCGAAGCACTGGAGTTTATCCCAGGTTTAGCGTGGTTCGTGTTGATCACTCATTAGTTTTTTATGTAGTGTTTTGACTACTACTTGTATTGTTAAATTAGAGTAATGGTTCCGATTTTACTGCAACAGATGGACACGTCGACAATTGATGTATCTTCCGTGATGAACGCGGCCAACAATTTTGAAAATGTAAAACCTTATGTAAAATTTAATTTTAAAACCGAGTACTTTTAATCTTTCTTAAATGTTTGCATATGTATTAAATGTGCATACATTACGTTTTAGAAATAAGTAACAATATAATTTTGAAGATGGTGAAGCTAAGTATTGTTTTAAAGACACTTTCCATGGAGGATTCTCATTTTGTACAATCAACTCCTACTACATTTGTTAACCTACAACTTTTAAAATTTCAATAATATTGCAGATATATTTAAACTATAATGAACCTTTTTATGTGTATGCGTGTGCACAATTTGAGAATTTGTGTTTTACGTTTGTTGCAATTATTTCATGGAATTATGGTTTTGTTAATCAACAGAAATAATGTTCAATTATTCTCAATAATCCTACTATTTATATTGAAAAAGATCTTCCCTAATACTTTTTGAATACTATTGCCACTACCATTCGTATCGCCTTTATAATTACAAGCTATACGTATTGCAACCCCTCCACTAGATCCATTTCAAATGATCAAATGATACTGACGGGAAGATAAAAATGTTTTTGCATAGGTTCTTTAGTGTGTATGATGTCTCTTTCCGAAAGCTCGACAAACATCCATTTTTAGACAGCCGCACGGTTCTCTATAAAATTGTTCCAACCAATGGAAAAAGAAAACATTAATAATCAAATGCAGCTGCGCACAATAAAAGAACTCTTCTACAGAAAACGTCTGGAAATTATTTTAATTTCAGATAATGTAGCATCCGATGGTTCAGTCTTGCAAAGTCCTAGTGGTAGTGAAAATGCTATGGTAGTAAATGATGGAAATATAACCTCTTGTTCTAAAACATTGGGAAATGAGATATGGTATCAGGTTGACCTTAAAGAAAAGGGCTTTGTGACAGGAATATACTTAACATTTGGTGGTAAATAGCGAATGTTTTTTTTTTCACATACATTAAATACATACAAAACAAGTATATCAGGACATTTTGTTAAATCAAAACATGTTATGCTCATCCTAAATGGCTACATGTAAGTTATCTCATTATTTGTTTTTAATTATTAATTTACCTCCATACTACAAAAAGCTATATAAGACGTTAGCTCTTGACCAATATTGTTTGTCTTGCGTAATAACTCGTTAAAATCATTTGTTTTCACACATTTGATACATCAATTTTGGATGTTTGTTATGTTTGTCAAGTGGTTGAAGTTTCTCTCAAATTTTGCAAACCACTGATGAATGAGCGAGAGATTTATAATTGATCTAAATATATATTGAATATATGCAACAAATTGTTCATGCGTGTCATGACAGTTTCTTGAAACAAAACGATTAAATGGTCATATTCACTTGTTTTACCTACTCCACTACTTAAACTTTATTTTACGTAAGTGCGTATTTTTTTCTTTGGATAAACAAAGCTAAAACTACTGTTAACATTTCCATGAACAACATTACATTCTTAAAGTATATTACGTATAGGATATATTGTACCAAACGACAATTTTCGTTAATTTATATGCAGAAAATGTTCACTGTAGAATGTTTTACGCTGGAAATTGCAACTTCTACACGATTATTTTTAGTCAAATTCATCTAAGTTGTTTTGGTCTACCATGATTTCATTTTGATTTGGTAGATACGTTATACAATTTAATATAGTTTGTAAGCCTGTTCATTCAATAGGTCAATCCGGGGTTATACAAATATAGATAGGGTTTTGAACAATATGTGGCATGAAGACAAAAATTCAACCTGTCGATAAAAATAAATTATTTCGAAAAACAATGGTACCAACATATTTGTTTTTCGTGAAGAAATTTATCTAGACCAAAGTAATCCTCTTCTTACATGTACAAAAATGTAGGTGGCTTGTTTTCCTCATAAAAAAATATTTCGATTCACATTTGGTATATGAATATTTATCATATCATTAAAATTTTATTTGCATTAAATCATCTTAATTACCTCAAATATTGGTCAACATTTTGTACTTGTATTTGAACGCATGAAACGGAGAATCTCTTCCAACTACCTACATTCATGTGTATCAAGGGAATGTTTTGTGTTTTACAGAATGTAGTACTGGTCAATTTGGAAAGAACTGTTTAGAATTCTGTACGGGTTGTGTATCTAACATGTGTGAACCCTTTGATGGACTGTGTTATAACACATCTGCATGCAACGCTGGGTATAAATACGAGTATTAAAATGTGGTTATATGCATGTTAAAATATGGAGAAAATTACGTTTACGTCAATGACCCAACATGACCCAACATGACAGGAATAAAACAACTGGAGGTCAGGGGAATAAAAATCGAATGCTTCAACTGTTAAACTGTTGTGCTGAGCTATATTTTGTCACCACTGTTCACAATATTTAAATTGTTACTCTGAACAGAGATCTGTGGAGAGAAAACTGTTTAAAGATAAAACCGCTGACAATCCACTAACGTATTATCATTTTTAAAGGTTTTCAAAGGGGATACAAGCCTTATTATTTTAAATAAAAAAGAGGCAAAAACACAAAGGGGACAATCAAAATCTCAACTCGAACCAAAACAGTCAAATCTTGGCAAACAATAATAAACCGTCAACAACACGAGAGTGATGTTTCTTTAGGTATGATTGAACAAAACAGATATTTTTGGCCAAAAGCAAAACCGTCAACAACACAAAAGTGGTTTTCCTTTAGGTATCATTGAAAATGTTGTTTGTTCTCTTCATTTGATTACACTTAAGCCGCATACATATAAATGGAAAACAAATATGTTTTATTTCATGGAATACTAGAGCTTATAACATTTGCGAGAATGTTTACGCTTGGTCTTTTAAAAATCATATAAGGTCAGCATATGTAAATATGACAATTTGTATCAATCACTGTGTTTGCACTTCAATATTCGAACTATGTTCATTTCATTTATCTGACACATTTTTTATGAAGATTTTAATTGATCTCTTAATAGATAGTGGGAAATCATTAATGATGTATATTTAGAGTTGACGAGACACGGAAGGAAAAGTAATTTATTGAACTAGTTGAAGTTTCTAGTAAATTTTGGATGTAATTTGCTGAACCCCATCAACACTGATTAATAAATGAACAGATAATTGATCAATAATCTAAAGAAAAGTTGGATCAACATATGCAATACATTTTCATGACTGTTGTGTCGGTTCCTCTGATAGGCAGACTTTTAATCAAATTTCTGAACGAGTGATGATGTTAACACAACAATTCAATATTCATGGTCAATAGTTCTACATAATCAACAATGTTAACCTTAATTATTTTAGTGCTTGATTAATTAGAAGTCTTACACACATACATATAATTACTGTTTACATTTCCTGGAAAATATAACAAATGCAAATTATAATAAATTAAAGTAAGAAGATGTTGTATCAAACGAGATTTCGTGCATTTCATATGAAGAAAGGGTACATGTACAATGTGGACAAAATGCAAAATGTAAAATATAAACCACTGTGATGCAAATTACAATTGTTGGAGGTATTCTAAACTATCAAATGTTCGTGGGTTTTTCATTTCTAAGTGTTGGTCTGTGGTATATATAAAAAGAAGATGTGGTATGATTGCCAATGAGACAACTCTCCACAATAGACCAAATGACACGGAAATTAACAACTATAGGTCACCGTACGGCCTTCAACAATGAGCAAAGCCCATACCGCATAGTCAGCTATAAAATGCCCCGAAATGACGAACGTAAACAATTCAAACGAGAAAACTAACGGCCTAATTTATGTACAAATAATGAACGAAAAACAAATATGTAACACAGCAACAAACGACAACCACTGAATTACAGGTTTCTGACTTGGGACAGGCACATACAGAATGTGGCGGTGTTAAACTAGTTTGAAGGCGCCAACCCTCCCCCTAACCTGGGACAGTGGTGTAACAGTACAACATAAGAACAAACTATAAAAATCAGTTGGAAAAGGCTTAACTCATCAGATGGATACAAATAGAAATACATCTAACAAAAACTCAAAGTGGACGTGGACGGGTACGTGTACGTCCCAACAACAAAAAGACACTTAGCACAGATTTGAGAGTACTTGCATTTACTGACGGCTAGTTCAAAGCCAATAACAACTAATAAAAATATCATGCATCTAAGACTAAATTATCAATCAGTACAACATCCAATGGATTTAGTGTAAAGACGTCATAAACAGTCAGAGTTAGTTTGATTTTAATTTACTGATAACAAAATCAATAGTAATACCAATAAAAACAATATTCAAAGATCTAATTACAGTGTTGAATTGGTAACCTTTTCGAATAAGTTTATTCAAAGGATCGGTAAGTTTACCGGGATCGTTTCTAAATTTCCGGGCTCGGAAAACAACATTTCCGTAAAATGAGGATGTGCTATCCCTTTTGAAATATGTTTTCTACAGGTACAACCAAACTTCAAAACCAAATCTTTATATCTATGGAAGAATTTGGTAAAATGTCTTTTATTCAGCTTCTCACATGACCACATTTGTTGATAGTAAGTTATTCACCCGACAAAAATCTAACATTTTCAGCAATTATACTATGTGAATTAGAACTCACAATAGATAAATACTCACAATCCATTTTTTGCATTGTGTTTAAAAAAAATTTGTATTCGTAAATTCACGAGATGTATACTGACATTTTCAAATGGTATACTAGTATTATTGCGTAAAAAGGCGATACCAAGGAGACAATCAAAAATTATAAAGCGACAAAAAACCGAAAACATCTTTACTTAGGAGTCATGTCCATTAGGTATTATGGAAACAGTAGTTTCGGTATTGTGTATCACAAAAGAATAAAATATACAAAACGTTTGAAACAACTTGTCGAATTTCTTTAAAGGGAAAGTGAATCTTTTTTTATTTGAAAAATTTAATGTCATTCGTAAATATGCAGAGGAATATGGATGTTTTAGCAGTTTTACGTACATTGACATCTCAAGCACCCCAAAAGGGATAAGACACGATTGGTCAACAAAATAAGTATATTTTTCTGAACAAACTACAAGACAAATAAACATTTAAGCTTCAATAATGCTAAAATAAATTATTATACTTTATGCAAATTTCTTATATTATCCATTCATATATTGGGACACGCTGCATTTGTTTATTTTCACTAACCTTTCATAAGCCCCGCCCACCCATAGCAACATGTGATGATATTAGCAACGGGTGTTAATGCCTAATATTAATGTAAATAGCACCCGCTGAGCCCGAAGTTTGCCGATCTGGAACAATTAACACCCGCTCCGGCCGAGGTTTATCGATTCTTCTTTGTACATCATTTCGTTTTGTTGTTGTTATTAGTAAGCTATCTTTATTTTATGACTTTATTTTTTTCGATTGTCCTTCTAATAACATTGTGCACACCTGAATCATAAGGCATTCGGTATAATAAAAAAAAAACATATTGCCCTTGGATGAAGGTGTTAGGGTGAAATTTTGAATAAACAAATTAAGCATACAAACCGCATAGAATTACAACAAAAATATGACGTTCTGTTCCCTGATGTTTATTGTTAAATTCGAATAGTAATGATATAGACTAGATTTTCGGAGACTAGATTCAAACATGTTTGCCAATACTTGTCAATCAGAGCGAGCATTTCAAAACACTTTTATCAAAATATTTAGTTCCATGATATGCATCTATTTTAACAAATTAAAGAAGCAACTACACCAAACGCAGGAAATGCGAGAGAAAAAACACTGCAGTTCATATCTATATAATATGAAAATGTTTTTGCTACTTTTCAGGATGTGAAAACCGGAATTTCGGTGACAACTGTACAAGGACGTGTTATTGTTTGACTACACCATGCAATACAATTTCAGGAAAATGTCCACCTGGAGGATGCGCGAAAGGATGGCATGGCAAATCATGTGAAGGTAGAAAAATAAGCGCAATGATATGTTCTGGTTGTAATAGTTGGGATATCTCAATTTATTCCAACTAAATGACTGAATAACAACATGAAAACATTTATATCTAGCATTAAATTGAAACATAAATGACATTGCTACTAAAATGTATATTAGGAAATACTAATAATGAGTGGTTAATTACCAAAATACACTCACCTTAAATGCAAACAACCTAACAATCCTTTTACATTGTTTTAGCTGTTGAAAATATATCCATAGTGAAACTTCCGTGGGTATTTTTTTTTTTTTTTAATTATCATTAGACAAACCATTCATTTAAAGTATGGAAAACGTGTTAAAAGCAAAAACGCCCAAATGTAATGATATATTTAGCATATTAAATATTTCTTAAATAGTTGATATTTAGGGTTGGTGTGCCTCCCCATCGCCATATAACTGCAATGTAACAAATTCGTTATAGTTGATAACCCTCAATCCATAAAAAAGCAAAACATTAATTCCGGTAAATTACTGAAGAGGAATTATTACCGACGTAATTTTGTATCACAATGAAGCCATCAAATATAGCTGCCACCGTTACTAAAATAGAAAAAGGACTAGTAGTTCAATAGAAAAGGGATAAATCAAATCTTTCTTGGCACGTTTGCTTTTTATCAATGTGACATGTATGATAACCTTCATACAACGATGAGAACAATCGTGGATAACTTGAACAGTCCACAAACAATATTGCCATCGTTACTAAGAAAGAAAAATCGGTTATACAAATCAATAAAACGTTCTAAAGCATCCTAAACTGGGCATCTGCTACCAAATGCTGGCTAATAATATATTCACTATAGCCTTTTATATTTTTGGTTGTTGACCACATCCGGTTCCTTTAAAATCAAAGTGTCAAAGATACCAGCTTAATAATTTAGTACGGCAGACAGATTTCGCCAACATATACTTATCAATTGGGGGTGGGGTAGGGTCTAGACAGTTGGAAGGCCGAATTAAATACAAAGTTGAGAAGTTGTTGGAGAGCAAACTACAAGCACGGATGCAATTGTGATAATTATCAAACTTATCACTAAAATACTCTGCAAATCATGTAATAATCCATACACTACCTATTCTCGCAAATATGAAAAACCTTTTTAAAAAAGAGCCATTTGCTAATAAACTTTATATAGATGATAACATTCATGACAACCGATGACTGTTTTAGATTGTAAACTGCTATCAAACTTTAGTATTTCAGTTTCCTTACAATCTATTTTAAATCTAACTAGTGATTTTTATCAGTGGCATTCAAAGCTACGAAACTGGCGTACAACATTTTAATCTGGTATCTATGATGAGTTTATTTACTTGTACACATCAACATCATACTGGCTTGTCTGAAAAGCTACTGAAAATACTGAATTGACTGCAAGCGAATTTTCGAAACAGTATTGAATTTACCGGAATGGATAAGTCTGAAAATTAAATGAAAGACTGAACTGACTAATTTATTGTTGAGACTTTTCAGATGATGTTAAGATCAAACTGCTCGTTATGACTAAAGTTCATTTACTAGTGTATCTCGACTTACATCTAGAAATTGCCGCTGAGGGTCTGTTGATACCTAAAGTTTACGACACAATAAATTATTTCAATTTTCCAACTGTGAACTTTCCATTTCTATTTGGCAACTTTCTAGCAGCGTCTGTATGTGGAATATTTATCTCCCAGTTAATACGATAATCCCGGGCTTGCATTTTCTATCATAATGTCCTTGATAAGGGGTTGCTGCTTAAAAGGTGTAATACCACCATTGATTTTCCCCTATTAGTCTTTGTTAAATTTGCACTTTTCAAAAAATTGTGCAGAATTTATCTTTGTTTCAAATAAAGAAATATTTGGCATGAGTAAAGTTTTATCCTGTCCAGTACTATAGAAAAATTTCACATAACATTTCATTGCATATAAGAAAATAACCATCACTGGAAGTTAACCAATCAAATTTTCACCCTTTTTTAACCTGTGTACAAGCTTTAGTAACCATGTAACCTCAAGTTTCCAAAATATTCTATAGAAACCCCAAATAAAAAATAATGGTGCTTTGAAATACCCAAGATATGTGTTTATGACCCAGAAATGTTTTACTGCAATGAAATGTAGGATTAATTACCTACAACTGTCAAATTCAAGGGAATATGTTTTTTCGACCTATTTTCGTATGCAACCGGATGTGACGTACTATGATTTGGTGGTATTACACCTAAAAGAAAGCTATTGCGTCAAGAGCTCAAAGTCGTAAAGTTGAAGTAATCGCTTTGAAAAATTTACGGACGCCATCATGGTTTGGTTGGCCCTTATTGAATATTTGTGTAACATATGACTACTGATAAGTGGCATCTTCTTCTCGATTGTATCATTACCTAAAGCGACACTGCCGGATTTATACTTGCTTAAGCAAGAATACGCGTGCAATATGTGGAGCAGGGACTGCTTACCCTTCCGGAATACATGCAATCACCCCCGGTTTTTGATGTGGTTTTGTGTAGTTAAGTCTTTATTTTCTATTTAATGTTTTGTTACTGTTAGTCTTTTCGTACTTTTTATTGATATCAAGGGTATTGTTTGTTTTTATCGGACGTTTTCATGCCCCATTGGTATCTTTTCTCTGTCTTTTTTGGTTTAGATTTCATATCATTATTTTCCTTGATACAATGTAGCTTCCGATGAATCGATGGTTTTAATGAGACGCTAAATTCGTCTATTCGTACGTTTTAAGGTCGCCGTTCTGATTTGTTTGACCGTTTCAGAATGTCTGTGTAACATATGACCACGAATCATATGTTCCAATTGAAATCAAATATTTTTTCTGATCTTAGATTAAAATATTATATACTCGGCAACAATTTTGCCTTTTAGATTTTTTGATTCGAGAGTCACTGATGAGTCTTATGTAGACGAAACGCAAGTCTGGCGTACAAAAGTATAAGCTTGCAGCTGGTATCTATTGATGAGTTATTATACTCTGCAAAAAAAATAGAAAAGCATTATTATATAATAGATATAAGAAGATGTGGTATGAGTGCCAATGAGACAACTCTCCATCCAAGTCAAAATTTATAAAAGTAAACCATTATAGGTCAAAGTACGGTCTTCAACACGGAGCCTTGGCTCACACCGAGCAGCAAGCTATAAAGGGCCCCAAATATTACTAGTGAAAAACCATTCAAAAGGAAAACCAACGGTCTAATCTATATAAAAACGAGAAACGAGAAACACAGATTCCTGAAGTTTATTTTCCTAATTTTACCGTCTACTTCAAATCTGTTTTACAGCAATGTTTTGAAATTGAGAGCTAAAATTTCACACACTTCATGCAGGTACAACGATTTGACAAAAACTGTCACATTAAATACATTTGGTCCATTTTCGGTAACATTAAAGTTAGAAGCAATGGTGACGACCATGTATTGCTCACAATGTTTTTCATTTCCTTGGCATGGATCGAATCAAAGGTTTTTACATTTATGTTGCAACGCTTTCGCGAGTTTGTTTAGTTTGGGGTTGACGTTGGTGGACATATCTTTCAAGTTCGTCCAAAAGATTATCTATATCGATCAAATGCGAGAACTTGGAGGGTTATTGCAATACTTTAATGTTGGGTTAAGAAAGGTATGGTTACCCTTGGTCTATTTTTCCGAACAGTGTTCTGCTGAAACCCCCTCTGTTGATAAATATTATTGAGTATATGTGGTGCAAAATATTTTTCTATAACGGTTAGCCGTTATATTTCCTTGGTAAAGCACTAGATTTTTTCTGCGATTGATTGTTATTGCTGCCAACATCATACAGCTTCCATCGCATTCAACTCCATGTACCCAGGTACCCAGGTAGGAACGAAACGCTCATTTTGATTCCTGCATCCGCGTGTTCGTTCGTCACATATTTGTAGAAAAAAAAGTGTCGCATAGTTGAACAAAATTCGCACCGACATCACAAAACACATGAATTTCTGTTTATCTGATTTAAAAATTGTCCATCATAATGTCTTCTTGGTCGAATTTCGCGATGAAGAAGCCTGTTACGAACTGTCTTAATTTAATTTCTCTGTTACGGAACATTCGAATATACCATTATTTAGCTGTAGTGATGCGTGGTATTCACTTTTATGACGATCTTAAGCTGTTTGATTCAAAATTGTTCTCTGGTAACCTTTAAACTGTCCAGTGTCTTATGTTTAGATTGTCCATCATGAAGACGGCCCATGACTTAACGAAAGTGATATCGCAATATCGGATTTTCAAAGAAGCAATGATAACTGCCTGTTGAACACCCAAGTCATATACGCGAAAGTTTCACAAATGATTTAACCTGGTGAAAACGTAGAACAGTTTGGTTTTTTTTCCTCATTGTAACTGAAACTTAAAAAATACAATTGTTGAGTTGCAAATTGCATGTTCCGGCATTTAGTTCTATTATGTCATATTCATTTAGCTATTTATTTTAAAGATAAAACGAACTAATTAATAAGTGTTGAATTTTGTGTAGAGTATATATCATCGAATTTAACATGTTTTGAAATAACATGAAGTTGCAGCAATGAGCTTGATCCTGGTGAAATTTCAAGAACCCTACGTTAACCTATAGGTTTTATTTTGCTTTTTGTTACATTGTTTGTGTATTTTCTTTTGCTTTTGTTACATTGTATGTCTGTGTATTTTTTTTTTTTCGGTAGCAGTATTGCCTTTCTTTTGACCAGTCTTTTTTTCCAAACTTAATATATATTTGGTTATGTTTTAGGATTAAAAAAATTACATGTACTGGACTGTCACCAGGTATTTCTGATCATTGGATGAAGTTATAGATATTATACCATGCGTGTCCTTATGTGAAAAGGATCTTTTACCCTTTCGTGTCATATGAGGTCACACAGACTTTTGTGAAGATTTGTATTTCTCAATATTCAGTTATCTATGTACATGATGTAGGTTTCAATGGACTTTTGCTTCTTGTTTCTCCTTCCCGTATTAGGTTAAGGTATTTGTCCATGATGTAGTCACACCAACTGGAAAGTAAGTACACATGTTAACTATGATGTAAACTTTTTATAAATATATCCCCAACTACGGTTTGACTAAAATTGCACTGTTAACTGAACGTGAAAATTTGATACTATTGATTCATTTATTCTCGTGGGCACCAAATTTCGTAAAAAGGAATGAATTTTTTTTTTTGTGAGTATTTAATTTCCTAGTTTGCCAAAGTCTTCATTCAAGCCTATAGACGTTCAATTTAAATTCGTGGTTCTCATTTACACACAAAATCCACGAAAATCGGTATCCCACGAATAATAATGAATCCACAGTAGTGTGAAATCTGTACATATTCAGCAAGTTTTTGGACAAGAAAGTTTTGCAATAACTAAAAACTTAGTACACATTCATTTTGATGTGAACTTTTAAAAAGTATATACCAAATAACGGTTTCGACCTAAGTGCATGGTTACGCGAACATAAAAGTGCGATAATGGGATATAGTGCTACCATTACATTCTCAGGTTCAAGTTTTTGGTTAATCTAGTTTATCATGAACTTGTGGTCACATCAACTGAAAACTTAGTATATATGTTTAACATAATGTGAACCTTTTTAATTGTATGCACAGTACTATGGTTTTAATCCCGATTTTATAGTTCTTAACGAGAAAATTGATAACGCAAGCAGGACATGGTGTCATATCGACACATATTCATATTTTTTTTAGAAATGATATGTTGTCTGTATATTTTTTTCTATAAAATACGTTGATTTCAATACTTTTAGATATTTTATTTTCGTTCATTGGAATATTTTCATTCTAGAACAAGTACGCATATTCAAAATGCATTTGAATTATGAAAACTTCATCTGGTGGGAAACAATCTGCAATTTTGATGTTTGCTCCTAAAGACAATACGCTATATATTTATTACTCCTCAAACAAATAAAACATACATTTATTAACCAGACAAGGAAACGCTTCTTATACTTTTTATAAATACCCAAACATAGATGTTGTTCATGCCATGCATGAAGGCTGATCAGCATACAATCCCACAGGTTAAGAGACTTACGTTATATATATATATATATATATAGATATAGATGTATATATATATATATATCTGTTTATTTAAAAGAAATATTCTCATTTTTGGAGACTACATGACTAGTAGTTTTACCAAATAGAACGAACCTCTCTATCTCAAAGAATCATACTTCATGCATATGGCAATATTTACATATCGCTCACCCTAAGCCTATATAGCGAATCTTGCCCTTACGATTTCTTCAAATTGGCGGTCACCATCGTCTTACGGTCATTTTGAAACCCACCAAAATGTGTTCCCTATATTTAAACTAGTTTAAGCGGTAACCTTGAGAACGCGGTCACTTATTTCCCAAAGAAATCGGCGTTCCGACTGTTAGTAATGGCGATTTTAAACAATCAAATAACACATGACGGGATATGTGTACATATATTATTATAATGAGATTTAATTAGGCATTTAAGGATAAAAAATTCTTTATCATTATATATCAAATTTCGCGGACATCATTACAAACAATTCTTATCAAAATTGTAACTGGAAATGGTTTTCCTTCATCTCTTTACTGAATGTGGTAAAACCCAAGAAAATTGTAGTACATTACACATGCAATGGATGTAAAACCTTTAAAAAAAATCGAATGCCTTTTTCTCCAGCATTTTTTTTTATAAAGTTGTCAACAAAGGCTAATAATTTTCAAATTGGATGCAAAAAAGAATTTTAATTGCTAATTAAAGTGTTACATTATAACGTACATAACACATTGCAAACTGTGTGAACAAACGTGGGTCATGCGGATGATATGTTAATGCAAATAAAGATAAATACAAAATGTACAATACAAAATTTTAATTTCATTATAGGGTTCTGGTCATTTTTTCTCTGATCTGAAGTGTTATAAAATAGTCAATTGTAAGATGGATGAAAAATTGATAAGCCATTTCTCAAGATATTCCCTAAACAAATAACAAACTGTTTAAGTAAATTTTCGTCACATGAATTTTAACTGGTTATTAATTATAAACATTGTGTGATATAACTTAAAATTCAATCCATTCCGTTGTACTTTACATAGTATTTCACAATGTCTGAATACGGAACCTCGTTTAAGAGTTCACTTTTTTGAGAGGTCGCCTTTGATATTTCCCTTGAGTGTCTGCTTAATATAAGTTTGACTCTGTATTACATTAACCATAGATTAATCATACGATTATTGTATCCCCACAATCAAAATAATAAACGACAAAGAAATAAATAATCACTTAGCATAGCTTTTGAATATAGAGTAACAAAAGATAAGCACAAAGATGAATTGATTTATAAGTATCATTGGCATCACTGTATGCATCAATTGTTTTATGTAAATAAATGAATTTTGGTCATTAATACTTTAATATTTATTTAAGAGAGAATTGCATTGCAAACTGACGAACCGTCTAATACGGCCATAATATGTGGTAGTGCTGCTACTGTCATGTTCATTGTAATAATAGTTGTGGTGGCATTTATCATTTACAAGTAAGTTATATTTATATGCAAACATTGGATATACTAATATTATTGTTAGTATATTAAATAACAATATTCTTTTTATACATCCTCCAAGGATTAATATTATGCTTATAGCTTTGAAAAGTGTTATTTTCGACTATTGTCTACATGCCAATTAATGTTGATTTGTTAAAGATGTTGTTTGAAAGTCGACCGAATGGTTTCGTCAAACATCAATGAATGGTTGTTGGTCTTGTTTTAACAAGTATATAATTAAAATTACTAGTAAATAAAAAATGCATTTCATTATAAGTCATATCTGTCCTATTTTCTCATGTATATTAGTTATTTACATCCTTATGTCTGGCTATCTAGTTGACAGACAGTTTCAACATACCTTCCTGAGACATTAATTTATAAATGTATCAACCACAGGATTATTTATTATTCTTCATAAAATTGTAGAACTCCTTCAACAAATCTAACCAAAATTTAACAAGTGGACAAGAAAACGCTTCTCCGATTTTTCCGACATGAGAACTAATTCTTTTTCGTTCTACAAATATTTAAAAAGATAATACTTCCTTGCTTTAATCAATTTTCCTGCAGTTTCCAATCCAAATCATTGATGATGGGTGTGTTTAACGACCCTGACTGGCTATAAAGCCCTCGCACGGTCGGTAGATCCTTGAAATAAATTTCACAGAAACATTGCACACCCATTAAATTATGTTCCTCCTAATATAAGTGATATAAAGATTTGTTTCACGCATAAGGAGGGTTTACCCTAGTATTTTTTTATGTCTGGTTATTTATAAAAAGATTAATCGTTCAACAGTTTAAATAAGTAATAAAGGTAGAAATAACAAAGCCAGAATTTTGCCCTCTCATTGCAGTTTGTTTATAGCTATTAGTTACTGTGAGTACTTAAGATCGGTGGACATCATCCAAAAACTAACTTATCAATATTTCTTTCTGGAAATCGACTTTCGTTAGCCTTCATATCTTTACATAATGTGGTAACACTACGAAAAAAGAAATACATTACGCATGCTACGGATGTTGAACCGGACGAAACTCGAACAAATTGTTCTCGAGCATGTGTTTCAAACGTGTCATAAATTGTCGAAGAAACCAAATAATTTTCAATTAGTGCCAAAAAATTTAAATTATGAACATGTACCTCCTAATTAAAGTGCTTTAAAGATTTGTTTTACAGAATCGCATGAGGATCAAAATTAAGACGAAAGGTATAATAATATATGTAAAGTAAATTATTTTATTATAAGTTTGTTTTTATTTAAAGTCCAACCAAGTGGTTTGCTTGATGCATTCAGTAGTTTATGAAATGTTTTCTTTAGCTTATATTGCTTAAGATTTTCTGTCTGATTCAGACAAATCGCTATTATTTTTATCATCATTAATTTTGATCATTATTTGCAGGGGCCGATTGAGAGCAAAAAGAAGATATTTTCACAGGACAAACTCAAGTGTTAAAACTACTCTGGGTAAGCAAAATTATTGCTTGGCATTTTCTTATTTACATTTGCTGATTTTATTCTCTCATTACATTTATAATTCAACTTGAACTTAAAGCGGTAATATCTGTTGATAAGCATTATCAATGTCATAAGCAAAACTACGGCTTACACAAGTTGAGTAGTAACTGATTAACTGCCCGAGCACCAGAGTTCACCCAAAAGTTTGTTCTTTTTCAAAGATGGATACTTGTTGTTAGTACTACAGTTGTTTGTATTTTCTTTTGTAATTATTACAGAAAAGTGCGCAAAACTAAGATTTTTTCACACTGCCCAGCGAAAATGCTCGTATTTCCTTCTTTATGTCTATTTAATTTAATTTCTTTTGGGGGATTTTTTAATATTCAGTGAAGAGAAAAAAGAATACTTGTGTTGACCTTTTGTCAATTTTGTAATGTTTAATGTAAGACGTTAGCCATCGGTCATAATGTTTTATGAAGCCTGCGAGTGCCACTTAACACATTTATGATTGGTTCTGTAAGGCGTGATATTTCCCGAGTAGCTAAGTATATCCCCATCTCGTGATACAAAACTGTCGGCTGCTCTTTCGTTTCTCATGTTGTCTGTCTTTCTTGTCGACTTTTTTTTTATTTTTATGTTTTCATGCTTTTGTATTTTAATCCAAATATCTTCATGCGAAGGCTACCGGGGTGAATGTGTTTGAACTTTGTCCGCCGACCTGTTTTATGCCAATTTTATGTAATGCATATATCTTTTGATTTTATATGTTGCTTGAGTAATATAATACAACGTTACAGATGGAGTTTGCTGATATTGTGGCATATGTGAATACAGAATTGATTGGAAATCGCAGATATCTTCAACTGTTCTGTATCCATTAGTAAACTATGTGCTATACAATCATATCTGCAGAAGTTACGGATCCAGTTTCTTTTTAAATCAAGCTGAACCAATTCTGTTGAAGTTGGGGCACTTGACAGTAGAAAAATTGCTTTAGAATATTATTTTTCCGCACTTTTGCTGTAGTTGCTGAATCAATTGATTATAGTTTTGTACATGTATACTGTCAAGGCATAAAAGTGCTGAAATATGAGATTTTCAAATAATTTTAAAATTCCAAAGACCTCACCTTCTGCAAAATTCGCTGAATTTTGGTATACAGTTATATCACTAGAAATAATAACTGGTATTCAGTTATATTATTAAAAGTTGTCGTTCGAGTTTGATTTTCATACAGATGGATGAATTTCGTTCAGAGTGAGTGATGTTTGCCGAAGGTAGAGTGCTAGGAATTCAAATCTCAGTTGTCCCCTTTTGCAGTAATGCCTGAAATAGTTGATACGTTATTTTGTATACACGGTATAGAATTATACCATAAGAAGTTACAGGTTGAATAGAAAATTCGTTCATGTTGAGTGACTTTTGCTGATGGTCCTTGGTTATTATTGCTTGAAAATAAATCTTAGTTTTCCATATTTTTGGCAATGCCTGAAGCAAGTGATTAGATATGAAGTATACAGCCGTAATTTAGTAATTACAGATCTAATTTGAATTTCGATTTGAATGAATTTATTTGGCTTGAAATTGTGGCCTTTTCGAATAATGAATTTCTTCAAAATCTCAATTTTACGCACTTTGTTCTTCTGTATAGAGCAATTAATTAGATAGTTGATATTTATAAAATAATACATTTAAGAATTGACGTCAAGTGACGGATATTATTGTATTAATGTAACATTGCTTTTGTAAAATTATCTTTTTTATACAGGAAAATCACGGTATATCATTGCAACCATTGTAACAAATAGTTTATAAAATTGATTTAGTAGTTGTATATCAAGTTTTAGATTTATTCCAGTTGTACAATTTTGGCAAAGGATAAGTCCAAGGTTATATTTATGTGAATTTTGCCGAATTTGTGACCCTCTGAAATAGAAAAGTTTTAAATCAACGGTTTTCTGCACTTGTTTCTGTCATACTTGAAGTAATTGGTCAGATGGTCGGTGAACTGTTATATCATAAAAGGTTACAGATTAGATATTAGTTTCGTTCCATTTGAGTGATTTTTTTCTGATTAATTGTCCAATTGAAATAGAAAAGTGCTTGAAATCTTACTATTCCACACTTTATGTCTGTTATGTGTAAATCAATAGTTTATATATTTGGTATATAGATCATTAGATGTTACAGATAGAATTTAAGATTGAATTTCATTCATGCATGATTATTGTAGAAACTGTAGCCCGAACAAACAACAACAAAATTGACATTGGCGTCTGCAATTAAGTTTGGAAAATAGTATTTGGCAAAATCTGCGTCTTTGATTAAACAGATCTAATTCAATATTCATTGAAGAAGTGAAATCGCTACTGAATCCGTAAAAATGTAATGCTAGCTATTCATAAATGTACATACATCCAATATAAATATTACAACCGATATCCTTTTGATTTGTTTTTGTCACATACAAGATTAAAACAAAATTGTATTTTCACATTTCTGTTGTAAACCAATAAGATTAGAAAAATGTAATGATGTTCTTGAGTTATTTTCGAATATTTTCTCAAGATACAAAGAAGGAAACCAATAATGAAAATGGACAAGCTAATGTGAATATAACTGCAATGTCAGATACGGTAGATGTAACTCTTTCCTGGGACATAGAAATGATTCTGAAGCACATATCGTAAAAAACGACGATTTAAATGTGTATTATAATGTACCAAGGGAGCACAATGTTTCTAAATACAAGATACTGATTAGAGATCTGAAAGAAGCTATAAAACAGAAACAGAGAGACGATTGTTTCAAAAGAGTATGAGGTAAGTTATGTACATACATAGTTTGTAGTTACACTGATACATATCTTTCAATGTTGTTCTACATTTAAAACATATGATTTATTCAAGATCAGTACAAGCTTAATCGCTGTTCCTTTTTCTTAGTGTTCTCTAATGAGCATGTAGTGTTTGGTTTTTCATGAATTGACACACCGAACCTATTGTTTAAAATCGTTGTTTTTTTTTATTGAGAAGCGGTATACAAACAAAATTGTCAATAATGCTGGCAAATTAAGTGTACTGAAATTTATATAATGTCTAAAATATTATCATTTCATATTTTCAATTTGTAGATCTTACCTCGAGGGCTTGTTTATGCACATGTTGAAGGTTCAAAAGAAGAGAATAAAGTGAAAAATCGTTTTCTCAAAACATGGCCTTGTATGTATAAACTGTATAGGTTAATGAAACTTATATACCAAATATGTTTTATTCCAATTTATTTTGTACCACAATCAGACATAATGAAACAACTCAGATCTTAAGTTTGAAATTAATGACCGCAGTATTACAATACATGTTACATGTAGCATTGAATATTTCATCTCTGACTCTCTTAAAACTAAGGAGATGTGGTATGATTGTTAATAAGACAACTACACACCAGAGTACAAATGACGTGGATGTAACAATTAAAGGACACCGAACGGTCTTTAACAATTAGAAAAAAACATATCGAGTAGTCAGCTATCAAAGGCCCCGCAATGAAAAATGTTAAAACGACCTAATTTTTAACAATTCGATTAATGAAAAACAAATATGACAAACACGAACCAACGACAACCATCGAATTACAGGTACATAAAATTGAGAATGGAAATGGGGAATGTGTCAAAGAGACAACAACCCGACCACAGAACAGACAACAACAGAAGGTCACCAATAGGTCTTCAATGCAGCGAGAAATTCCCGCACCCGGAGGCGTCCTTAAGCTGGCCCCTAAACAAATATATATACTAGTTCAGTGATAATGGACGTCATACTAAACTCCAAATTATACACAAGAAACTAAAAGTAAAAATAATACAAGACTAGCTAACAAAGGCCCGAAGCTCCTGACTTGGAACAGGCGCAAACATGCGGCGGGTTAAACATGTTTATGAGATCTCAACCCTCCCTATACCTCTAGCCAATGTAGAAAAGTAAACGCATAACAATACGCACATTAAAAGTCAGTTAAAGAGAAGTCCGAGTCCGATGTCAGATCTGAAGATGTAACAAAAGAAAATAAACAAAATGACAATAATACATAAATAACAACAGACTACTAGCAGTTAACTGACATGCCAGCTCCAGACCTCAATTAAACTGATTGAAAGATTATGTCTTCATCATATGAATATCAGGCACAATCCCTCCCGTTAGGGTTTAGTATCATACCATCATAAATTATATGAGAAGAGCTTAACCCGTGTCATGCCAACAACTGGTTTTAAATAAATGTGTTTAGTTCCGATGCAAAGACCCTATAAGTGAATCAATATTAAAGCCAAAATATGCAATCTTTCATGACCTGACAACAGTATCGTAACAATATCCCTTCTTAATAAGTCTATTTAAAGGTTTTGTTAGCTTCTGAGGTGAATACTGACATTTTGTGCTTATAAAGAATATTACCATAAAAGATTGGATGTGAAATACCTGATATATAAGAAGTCTGCATGTTGAGCTATATTTACGAATGATGTCCTTGTACCGATGATAAAATTTAGTAAATGTTTTGACTAGTTTGTGATATCGAAAACCCTGGTGTAATAATTTTCAGTAATACATAAATTTCTTTCGTTAAAATCTAAAACGTAGTTATATACACGAGCGAATCGTACAAGTTGAGATATATAAACACCGTAAGATGGTGACAAGGAACGTCACCATCTAAAATGGATAATTAACGATAGGAAATGAAAAATCATCTCTTTTATCATATATTTTTGTATTAAGCTTTCCGTTAATGGTGTAGATATCAAGATCGAGGAAAGGGCAGTGGTCATTGTTAGTATTAGCTTTATTTAGTATGCATACTGAAGTTGTCATTATTGAGAGCCAATATATCATCCAAATATCTAAAAGTATTATTAAATTTTTGTATCAGATGTTGTTTCGATGGGTCTCTGCTGATTTTAGTCATAAATTGTAACTCATAGCAATACAAAACAGGTCCGCAATAAATGGTGCACAGTTAGTCCCCATTGGAATTCCGATAACCTGACGATATACGGAATCTCCAAAGCGAACAAAAATATTATCTAGTAAAAATTCAAGGCCAGATAGAGTATCAAAGCATGTCCAATTGACATAGTTCTTTTGTTTATTGCTACTCGATTTACAGGTACATGACTTGGTACAGGCACAGTTAACCTAGGACAGTGGTGTAACAACATAACATAAAAACTTTTAAAATCAGCTTTAAATGGCTTAATTCAATAGATCGGAAAACAACAACTAACATTAAAACAATAGACATAGAAGTACTCTCAGTTACTGAAAGCTAGTTCAAATCCAATTCGACTAATACATAAATTATGTTCTCACATACTACAGTATCATTCAGTACACATCCAGTGAACTTCGTTAAAAACGTAACAAACAGTCTGAGAAACGCATGCCCTTGTGTAATACCAAAATATAAGTAAATAGTATCCACTGAATGTAGGATCATGAGAACTCATACTTGTACATATATTAAGTTATGTTTATTGGACACAAAACGTTGTAAAAGTTAAACGAGTACTACATGTCATAAAAGTAACTACTAGAGCAATATAAATCCTAGTAAGAAACGGGTTTACATTAAGTATGAACATCTCAACAAAACCAGCCTTTCCGGAATACTAGGTGACTTCCTAATATTTAGTTATATTTAATTTTTAAAAATACAATCAATGTTTGTAACAATAAAAACAATATTTGAAAATTTTACTACGTTGTTAAATTTATAACCTTTTAGAGTACGTGTACTCAAAGGATTAATGAATTTACATCGATAGTATCTAAATTAGTTGTCTCTATAAACAACATTACCGTAAATAATGGGATTTGGTATCTTGTTTTTCATGAAAATTATATAGTTACAGCCAATTTCAAAACCAAATCAGTGTATCTATGAAATAATTTAGTAAAAGTTAAAATGATTGTGTGGTAACGAAATCCCTGACTTAAAAATTTACCGGTTATACATACATTACGTTCATTGAAATCTAAAAGTTAATACAAATACGGAAATATCGAACAAAAGAAATATGCACACCATATTAAGAAAAAATGAGAAAAGCCAATCGTACCTTAATTCGGCTGAAAATGATAAACAAGACACCGTATTGTATATGCTGTTTATGTGGAATTCATAGTACCAATAATATCAAAAGCCTGATGTCAATGGAAAATCACGTTTCATATGTCGCATTAAAAAAATCGCCAGTGTGACAAGCCAAGATAAATGTATTCTGTGTCTTTTATAAATAAAGAATTGAACCGAAGTAAGTCATGCTTCAATTCTGGTGAGTTAATTTCAGAATCAAAAACAACTACAGAAAATATCCGTTTAAGCATAATTTTGATGAAAAAGTTATAAGAAAAAAGAAAAAGTAAATAAAGAACTGCAAGGTAAATTTAATCAACGGAACGAATGGAAACCAAATAATCGTATCTGAGTTTACGGCTCTATAAACAACATTACCGTAAAAAGATGTGGTATCCACGTTTTTTGATGAGAATTATAATGGATAAACAGACGCTCTACATGTATTAATAATTTCAATCATACTTAGTGGCCTTATGTTGGTTACGATGGCAAATATGTTCTCATGACAACCAGTTGGACATTTGTTCAGCATGTCTAAAAACAAATCGACAAGTGATCAGTGTGAAACATGTCATAAATAATACTTTGGAAACAAAATGCCCACTGGAAAAGTTTTTTTTTTTTTTGGGATATTTTCTAATGTCCCTTATCCTTGAAATAAGAGGCGGACTAATTAAAGCTGTATAAGAGTAATTTAATGCAGACTATTCTTAAGATTACAAACTTAGTGCTAACAAAGTTGCATACAATTTTATTGTGATACTGTATGGGATCATATCAAATAAAACTGGAGGTCATATTTTCGTGTTGTTCTTTGAAAATAAAATATCCGTTTTATGTCTCAATGCCATTGGTAAAAAAAAACATTATAGCAATATACGTATTTTCACAACACCTACATGTATAGTGTATTGTGTATACTCATAGCTACCCAACATTAGCAGTACAAAGTTTGCAGTTATATATATTCGAAATCGGTTAAATTAAGAATTTTATCTCATTCATACATAGTTCTGATTTCTTGTTCGAGTTTGCCTTTACTTTTGGGTCTTGTTGGTTTTGTTTTCTCTTCGAAGTTTTTATTCATATTTAGACTTTCAATTATTTATTCCTTAAGCATCAATGTGAGACATTACTTCGATGTCCTTGTCGAAATGCACATCTGTAGCAATAAAATCGGTACTGTTAGTGTAATTAATACAACGGCATGAGTCGATACCTTTGCTGGTGGACTGTTAGTCCCCACGGGTATCAAAAAGCCGAGTAGCAAGTACTTCGGTACTGGCCAAAAAAAAAATCGGATATTGTTCTATAAAAATTTGCTGCTATAAAATTATGAAATATTTTAAGTATAGGAATGTATCCGTCTCATGCATAGCCCTAATTTCTTGTCCTGGTTTGGCTTTTCTGTGGGTCCTTTGTGGTTTTGTTGGGACTTTTAATGGTATTATACATTATAAATCAGAAGTAAACGTGGTGTTTTGTCAGAGCGTTTACGTTTAAAACATTACATTTCAATTTCAATGTTTGTATGTGCAATGTTTATTTCATATTAGAATTTATTGCCTTTGAAATCCACAAAGCAGACAATATTAATGTAAGCCAATACCATGGCCAGTCTAACATGTGGTTTTATTTTAAATGTTATAAATATTTTACATATATTTATATATTTATATATATTTGTAGACGATCATTCACGAGTTGTTCTAAAGGGAGATACGAAGCATGATTATATAAATGCGAGCTATATTGATGTAAGTGTAATTTTTTCTGTTGTATGGTCTAATATTTCAACCGGTTTTGTTTTCACTTAAACTAGTTTTATATTTAAAATATGAAAGCATTTAAAATATTCTAAAATTCTATTTTTTACCTGCGTCGCCAACGGCTGAAGCAAGTCTAGTAATTGCTCTCGACTCTGACTGTAAGACCGTCCGTCCGACGGCCCGAAAGACCTTGGGTGTAAAACTGGTTTGTAAATTTTTCTTGGCTTTTATTCAACTAAGCGAATGACTTTATATTTAGCGTGCAGCTTGATAATGTTATGCTGTAGTGTGTATGCAATTTTACATCCGTCGTCCAGTCACTTCCTGTTTGCAAATCGTTTGAGTTTTACAACACTCATTGGATGGATTCGTTATAAATGTTGAGGACTTGGCTTTGTATATATAAATGCATGCGTTGGTTCAATAATGTTCTTAACAGTATAATCACCAGAATCTCTTTTCATACATGCATGACTTCAGGTAAGTGAAGTGGAGGGCTGTTTGTATTGGAAATAGTTGTGGTAAAAAACGAAAATCCCTGACAATTGAAAAAATATGAAGACACTTTATAAAATGCTTTAATGGATGTTACGATCTTTAAAAACAATACATTTTCATCCATATTCTGGACGATAACATTTTGATGTCATATGAACAATGAACACAACTGTGTTAAAGACCAACACGATAAGCAAGGATTTAAACAATTTCAGTTCACAATTTTAAAATCTAACAGGAACACAGATCACTATACCAACACTTTATTCTGAATCCGAGCCGACCAGTCTTTGCTCTAACCTCTTGTAAACCGCTTTAATTGCAGAACATATAATTCAAAAGGAGAATTAAAACCACTCGTCAAGAACGCAAGAAAACACCATGTACAGAGGAAACAGACGAAAAAACAAAAACACCTCATAGAAAATCAAGCATACGAGTCTTATTAAAACGGAATGTGAATTCAGATCCTCTAAGGAGGTAAACAATTTTTACACCTCTGGTGACATCCATTGTGTTTTTAAAATTCTTTCTTTATTACAATTTCAGAACTATGAAAAGGAAAAGGCTTACATAGCATCACAAGGTGCGTAATTTTTTTATGTAGATAACCAAATTCAATTGCAAATTCCTAAAATTCTATAAGTATTTTTCAATCAAATAAAATACCGATATTAGAGCTGGTGTTTAGTTTAATTTCATACTTCGAATTACACATCATACCTTTTTTTCTATTTGTATAATTTATATCTTATGGATGATATGTCAAAATACCTTCTGTAACTCTCTGTGTACTGCAGTACAATAAGGAAGAACAAGTGCTAAATTCTAATCGGCACGATAAAATTTTTCTGTTGATGCAGTTAATTATTATAACAATGGTGAAAAATCTCAGGGTTTTTATATCGATTCCATGTTTTCTCCAGACTGTAATTTGTTTTTATATTGCTTTTGTCCTTCTCATTGTTACATTTTATATTTTGTATATTGACTTCAACAAATATGAAAATAAAGAAGAGACAACATTGGTTTAATGATGTTTAGGACGAAAACATGTTAATACGATATAAATTTTAACCCTGCTTTGTACTAAACCGACACACTGATCTGACTACGAGCCAACCAGTCTTTGCTCTTAGTCCTTAATACCACTAACTTAGCAGAGAAGCAGCAAATATCAATTTTAAAGTCTTCGATTTGATCATGATCGGCCGGGATTCGAACCAACCACCTTCCTCACTTGAGGAAAACACGCAACCACGAGACCATCTAGGCGGTTTTATATTCGAAATTTCGAAAGATGAAGTTGCGGTGGAACCTTTTTGTCACTTAATCATACAAAACTTTAATGGAGGAATGTAATTCAATTGAACAAATTTGTATTGTATTTATGCATGTCAGTCTTATATTGACCGAACTACAACGAACAATTAGCACATTTCCATGCCCACTGATTTCTTAAGAAAATAAAAGGTCCAACTCAGTTTTTTTAAGTACGTGATAACCAATTTGTGGGGTATCTGTGATGCCGCCTTCGCTTGTTTAGTTAACTTTAAAATACTCGATCGTATCAAGTGATTTCTTATCGACTGTCTTATATGTATCTACCTACCAATGTTAATAAATACTGAAACTCCATGGTTATTTGGGAATCAGTACATGAATGATGACACCTGCAGCTGTTTCCTTTCAATTAATGAAAGTGAAACCTGATCTGAAAAATCGGTAAATACATAATAGAATGATAATAAAAATTAATTGCATTCAGGAGGAAGATATATTATTTTTATTTTTGCTTAATATTTTTTAACATTGTCATAAAGCGGGAGGTTTGGCATGCCATGAAACCAGGTTCAACCCACCATTTTTCTTAAAATGTCCTGTACCAAGTAAGTAATATGGCAGTTGTTATCAAATAGTTCGTTTCAATGTGTGTTGGCGTTTGTTTTTGTTGCACTTCGTTGTTCCTGTTTATTCATTTGTTTTCCTCTTATAGTTGATGTGTTTCCCTCGGTTTTGGTTTGTAACCCGGATTTGTTTTCTCTCAATCGAATTATGACTTTTGAACACCGGTATACTACTGTTGCCTTTATTTAATCCTTAGAACTTTTAAATCGATACATCTCTGATAATACAAATTACATGCCGGTGAAGTAAAGTGTAAGCAGAAAAAGATGTGATGCGCATGTATCGTGCAGAATGCTGCAACATCACACAAATTATAAGTTAGATATTGTCATTTGTATCGAGTGTTACAAAAATATCATTGGTTTTCTCTATCTTCACAATATAGAAAAATTAAAACGTGTTTACTTTAACTTCGTACTTTATTTGGCTTTTAATATGTTTACTCGAGCTTCATTGATGAGTCTTTATAAGACGAAAAGCACGTCTGGCGTACAAAATTATAAGCCTTGTATCTTTGATGAGTTCTTTTTTTTTTTTTTGCTAAATAATACACACACGTGATGGTCTTTACACAAATAAAATCATCATAGATACCAGGATTAACATTTTGTACGCAGGACACGCGTTTCGTCTATCAAAAAGTTTAAAAGTCAAATAAAGTACGAACTTTAATTATTACAGAAACATATCTTAGGATAATATATATAAAATAATACACTTCAACCGATTTGAGGCAAATATCAAAATCATTTGACAAGTTTAAAACAACGTCAAACAATGAATGATTTAATATTTTAAACTTAAGTTTTACATGTTTCTGAATTAACTTAAAGTATGGTCAAGATGATAGGACCACAGCAGTTTAATATAAATTTTTTCTTGAGATTTTATAATGGGAACCAAGATCAAATCAAGAGTTCGATGCAAAAAAGGGGGGCGTAATCACTCGAGCTGGTAGAAATAGCGTTGGGGAAGCGATGTGAAAACTGCATTTTTCTGATTTTATGCAAACAGAATAGTTTGTTTATCAGACCAAAGCCCTGTACCCCACCCCTTCTACCTGCATTCGCCACTAGGGGACCAACTTTTGAGTTTAAGGTTTAGTGCAAATGCTAAACGGGTCTTAAACAACTTACAAAATATGTAAAGCAACTTATGTTGAAAATGCATGGAATATTTACACCCGCCATTCAGTAAATACTTAATAAAAATATATGTCAAAGTCAGCTGTAAACCTAAAAAATAGTTGCATCTCATTTGTTTTTCTAGCCAAGAATGTGTTTATGCTAGTAGCCAGCGACTCTTTCACGAAAAAGTCTTTCGAATAAAATTGATCGGAAGTCAAACTGAAATCAGTTTTTTCTGCATTACATTTTTTGTGGAAACAATCGCAGTGTTTTTCTTTTTTTCCGTTTTATTTGTTTTAACGCAGCAAAACATGTCAGTTTTGGCATTTCATTGACAGTTATGGACACATCGGGTTTTCTTTGTATACTCTACAATAATGATTCCATAAACTTTAACCTAGCCCATGCATCAATATGAGATGTTGATTTAATTAACAGACACTAAACGATTTTGAGGTATCGCTCTATAGTAATTCCATGATGTATGAATTTAATGGTTTCATGATGAAAACATATACAATATCCTTTAGTATATTTCTTTTCTGCTACGCGAAAGTGGTACAAAATTAACAAAACAATATACAATTTGTATGCCCCCGCCGTAGGCAAGGGGGGCATTAATTGTTATCCTTGACTGTTTGCCCGTCCGTCTGTCCGTCCCATTATCGTTTCCGCACTCTAACTTAAGTTTGCCTCATGCAAATTTTAGGAAACTCATATACAATGCTAAGAACCAAAATTCGCAGACAGAGTTTGGATTTGGGCAGTGAGTCACTTACCGTTCTAGAGTTGTGTCCCTTTATAACTTGGAAAAATGCAATTGTTTTCGTTTCCGCATCCTTACTTAAGTTTTCCTCATCCAAATTTTATGAAACTAATACACAATGTTTAGAATAAAAACTTGCAGACAGAGTTCGACTTTGAGCAGCGAGTCAATTACCGTCCTAGAGTTATGTCCCTTTATAATTTGAAAAATTGCAAATTTTTTCGTTTCCGCACTCTTACACAAGTTTTCCTCAATCAAATTTTATGAAACTCATACACAATACTAATAACCAAAACTTGCAATCAGAGTTCGAATTTGGGCAGTGAATTATTTACTGTTTTAGAGTTATGTCCCTTTTTAACTTCGAAAATTGCAAAGCTTGAGCGGGGGCATTCGTGTCCTCAGACACATTATTCTTTTATTTAAACGAAGGAAGGTAATCTTGATGTTTGAATGTGGGGATATTTGTTTTAAATTGGTAATAATAAAAGGAACGAAAATGATGCCTTTTTATTTTATTTTTACCTTTTCTTTCTTCATCATGTTAATAGTATGCAACAAGATCTATTTCTTAAATTACATTCAAATTGTTTTTAGGGACTTCTTACTTTTTACGTTAATCATGTGCACTTTTTGTTTGTACAACTCATATAAGATAACCTTTGGGGTGGTAGCAGCTTGAAAAGTAGCTAGGTTTCATATACTTTGAGATGCAAGTGAAAAAGCATGACAAAACAGAGTTTTTACCGACGCAGTCAGTGATGGTTTTGATTTGTTCAATTTGACCTTAAAAGCTTAACTATGGTAACTGGATGCATGACCATGATGATGTCACCGATCTTTACTCTGATTGGGCGAAATTACGAAATTGAATAAAAAAAAACTTTAAAATATATATGGTAAAACAAACGGAAAACATTACGGACATCAAACCAAACTTAAAAATTGAAATTATCCAGATAAATAAATTCAATTCAGGTAAAGAAGGTGTCATTATTACAACTAGCTTTTATTACATGAGCAGGAAAATATCACTGGTTCATTGTATCAAATGCTTGTCAATTAGGCTATTAATAGCTCCAGTGTTATAAATATATCTAATCGACTTTGTATACTTGCAAGTGCAATCTAAAACCTCCAAGGAGTAATCATAATCTCAAAGAGTACAAAATATTGTACTTGAAATAACGAATATCAAAATACAAAAATCGCAACTTTAATTACTTGTCAAAAGCTGAATTATATAGATCATCTCGCTTTGGCGTCCGTCCGTCCTCGATATAAACACCGAAATAGGTTGTATCTCTAATTGTTAAAGTTGTGCTCGACATAAAGGTTTAATTGACATTTATTAATGTTTCTAAACTGTCTCAAGTTTGTTTTGCATTACTGGTTGTAACCTAATAATTTCTCATGTTATGTCTATTTTACAGCTAGGTACTTTTTTATCTTTGAAAAAATACCTATATATACCTTTAGTTAAATTCCAGTATATATTTTAATTCTTTAGAGAAAAACGCATATACATGTACTTAACTTTCAGAATCGTCAGGCTTTAGTCGTCAGATTGCGTGCAGTTTTTTAACTATGATAAAAAAAAATGATAAATATTTGTGGTTTGTTTTAAACTCTATATAGATATAAGAAGATATGGTATGAGTTCCAATGAGACAACTCTCCATCCAAGTCACGATTTGTAAAAGTAAACCATTATAGGTCAAATTACGGCCTTCAACAGGGAGCTTTGGCTCACACCGAACAGCAAGCTATAAAGGGCCCCCAAAAAATGACTAGTGTAAAACCATTCAAACAGGAAAACCAACGGTCTAATCTATATAAAAAACGATAAACTAGACACACTTATGAACCACTTCAACAAACGACAACCACTGAACATCAGGTTCCTGACTTAGGACAGGTGCAAACAAATGCAGCGGGTTTAAACGTTTTAATAGGCGCCAACCTTCACCCGACCTGAAACAATAGTGTAACATTACAACATAGAAAGACACACTATAAAATATCAATTGAAATGGCTTAACTCAATCAAATGACATATTAACAAAAACAAGTGAACATACACTGAACGAATAAATTTGATCTATGACACAATGTAAATGTAACGTACACAGGTAAATACAAATAATTTTGTCGTAAGGTATACATGGAGTACGGAAATAATTTTTACAAAATAAATAATTTTGTTGTTCCTAGTACGAGAACAAAAGTGAAAATTTATGCTCACATCTGAATGCGTCAGCCATTTTTTTAAAGATAGTACTTGTTTGAATTATTTTAACAGTTTGCACACACAAGTTAGACTCTTGGAGTAATTGTTAGTTGACCTTTTACTGAAGCAATATCTTGTGTACTAGTATAATCATGTTTTGATTTTCTCAATATTAAGGTCCTAAAAAGGTAACAGTGAGAGATTTTTGGCATATGATTTGGCAAGAAAATGTTGGGAAAATAGTAATGGTTACACCACCTGAAAAAAATCGAAGGGTAAAGAATAAACTTACAATACGTTCAACACATTTTCACTTAGTCTAGAAGTAATGTGTTAATAATATGTTAGTTTTATTGAATCTTGATATAACTGCATTTGCCTAAAGATTTCTTAAATAAAGAAACGTAGTCAACGTTTTATTTCTTTACACATAGGCAAACGTTAAATATACATTATGATATAACATTAAAATCAAACAATTTAAGAAATGTAACTAATATTCATACATTTCTTTCAGATAATATGTCAAGCATATTGGCTTCAAGCAGCCAATAAACCATTGATAGTAGACAACTTTGAAGTTACACTGAATGCCGAAAGAGAACATACAGTTTATGTGTATAGGTTGCTTACAGTATTGAATAAAAACAGTAAGGTAATATCATTATTGTCGTCAATGGGGCAAGATAATGGTAAATTATACAGTAAACTTCTCAACAGAATACATATACAATAAGTTAATATTTCACTACTTTAATTCTTCACATGTATATCAATGAACGGTAAATTTATATAAATAGTGTACACTATATATGGCTCTGTCAGGAGGTCTATCACTAAATTGCAAATACATATAAGTAACAATCGGGCGTTGAAAGAACAAAAACAATGCTACTTGGAACATTGATGGGCTAGGTATGGTGATACTTACGCATTTATGTTTGAATAATTACAATTATCAAAAGAACATAATCGATTGATTGAATTTTATTGATGAGAAAGACATTTGTTGCAAATTATATTGAAGGCAGATTAACAATATATAATGTCAAAGGCTCCGACATGAGGCTGGATCCTGCAATATAGTTATTACAAATCCATTCGTAAACCGGCCCACAAAGTCTGATGTGACATGTGTGGCTACATATTTATTATATCGCCAACACAATACGAATATTGATACCAAGGGTCTTACTACTAGACAGAAGAAGTCCGCGAAGCCATGTTTTCTATCGGAGAATTTCTTATCGTTTTGAAAAAATAGGCTTAAAACGGGAACTATAATATTTTACATGATATTGATAGTATCGTTCGATAACAAATTTTATATAACACAAATCACTTTGATAAGGAACTTGCTGGTCTCTTTTTTGTCTATGAGGTTTTCTCTTCCTTATGTTCTGTCAATTTTGGATTTCAGTTTTGGTTATGCCAACGCTGATTACAAATGAATGTACTAAATAGTTCAAATTGTCATGTATTGTTATTGAAATTAGTAACATTCGTTATTTTTTATAAACTTCATGCTGCGTAACAGTTACTATCGTTTACAGTCGTAATAACTGTGTTTTCTAATTTAAGAATGCGGAAGAAAGAAAACTACACCATTTCCATTTCACTCAGTGGCCAGATCATGGTGTTCCAGATAGCACCAAACTAGTCAACTATTACAGGAAAGTCAAAAGTCAAAAGTGTGATCAAAATGGACCAATGGTTGTACACTGCAGGTATGTGAGTGAGGAGAAATTATTATTATATATAAAGATATAGGTATAGATGGTTTGAACGTTTCTGATAAGGATAAATTGGGATAAAAGCTTCGGCGCATCAAATTGTTTTAAAGTGTTATTTTATTAACTAACAATGATTTGTACAACTGCTGGTGGTCTGCTTGTCCCCGAGGGTATTGTAAGCTCTGTAATATAATTGAAACGTATTTGACTGTTCATAGTCTATCGAAAACGGATGAGACTATAAACCAGTAAAAGTTTGAAATGGGCAGAAGACATAGTCTTAACAATCCTAGACATATTCTTAATCGATCTCTCGTATTTTTTTTTTCTATTTATAGTCTATGTGATACAAGATTTGATTTCCTTGGCTAGAAATTTGACTAAGAGGTACATGTACTATAGAAGAAAGTGATTTGTCAGATAAATCATACATAATTATGTAATTAACTTTTTTTAATAAACCATGCAAGAAGTTTGCTTAGCATCCAACAGCTTGGCCATGGGAGAAATAATTTCAAAACAATTTAGATTCAATAAAAACATTTAAAAGGGGGATAACCCATGTCATAGTAATAAATAAGTAAAAATAAGTGGTTTATTGCGAAATAATCTATTATAGTTATACATTCAAGATTGATAAAGTAGAGGTTTATTGGTCGAGTAAGGTCCAGATTTTGTAGTCCAATTCAGAATGGTCAAGTCCAAATTAGTACAGTCGAATACAAAAGTGCCAATTTCAGACTTTAACTGGTTTGTAGTGTTACGTTTTAAAACTGAGTCATGTCTTCTCCAGTACACACAATATACGCAGCAATGAACATTTGAAGAAAGAAAAAATCCGATAGATCAATATTTTGATCATCAATATTTGAAATCTAACAAAGAAAGTTGTTTAAAATATTTGCTTAATCCATGACCTAGTTGGTCATGTTAAAATCATCGCCAGTTTGCCGAAGTGTGATCGAAGAAAGATCATTTAACTATATATGTATTGTTTTACAATACGTTTGTTAATGTTCTCGAAGAATTGTTGCTTTGATTTGATTACTTTATTACGTTGGTTTCTAAATTTGATATCCGCGCTTTCTGTTTTTATCCATGAAAAAAGTTGTACTCTTTCCCGAATTTGCGATTCATATCATACTTGTTCGTCACTAAGAAATGTGTCCTCGTCACTGGAAATACAGACCCTTGCAATATCGACAGAAGTGCTCATCAAATTAAAACAAGCAAATTAAATCTTCATGATCAGTCTCAGCGATTAGACTATTCCAGTGTGTGCTATGCATTTTTATTACCTAAGTAAGTAATCCACCTTTATAATTCCACTTAGTAATGGAATGATTGTTTCTGATTATAGCCACACTCTTACCTTATAAACTCCGCTGTGATTAATCATTCAGAAGTGTAGGTAGTACTTCGGTACAGAAAAACATTATAACATACTATTTTTAAATTCTCTGTTGATAAATTTAGAAATAGTTCTGATAATACACTAAGCTTCCAATGGAATCAGGAAGTTGACATTTAATAGATATTACTTTTCTTTTTATGTCCCTCTTGGTTATTTATCTCACGTATTCAAGTTCTTATTTACCCTCGGCTATCAAATTCTTATGTTTGAGGTTTCTTGATAAAGGTAACAAATAAATGTTATATGAATCGCTGGAAAATATCTGACATATAAAATTTTGATTCATTTAGCTGATAGACATATACACACGGTAAACATAACCGTAAATACCTTTTTATTTTTGTTGGTACTTTTTTAAATACACATTCATAATTTGTCAGGTAAAACTTCAACCAGTTTTAACATAGTTACCAATTACTCTATTAATTCTTAAGCGCTGGAATTGGAAGAACAGGCACATTTATAGCTATAGACGCATTATACGAACATGGAAATAAAGTTGGTTATGTAAATGTTATGGAATATATAAAGATGATGAGGAAAGACAGAATGAATATGGTTCAAACATATGTAGGTAACATTGTTTTGTTTAGAAAAGAGCTTTACCCTAGTTTGGATGAAACTCTTAAAGCCTGTATTGCTAATATTTCGCTCTTGATTAATTTTATGCTTGTACTTTTATCATTTGCATTATTCAGTTAGGCATGTACTGATCAAATGATTTTAAAAATGAAACAAAATACAATAGACTTCAAAGTGATCGAATAAGCACTTCAATGTTGTTGTTTTTTTTTTTTTTTTTTTTTTTTTTTTTTTATTGTTATATAGAACCTTTCAAGCATTACCCCCTGTCTAGTCTAGGTTGCTTCATTTTTTAAATATTAAGGTTTATTGTTGTTCTGTCAGCTCATTGTTTCAGTGCAATTGAATACTACATGCATGTGGTATTGTTGAGATTCTTATCACAGATGCGGGCTTTGCCAAATTATTCATTTTTTTTTATTCTCTGATGTATCATCTGATTTACGTGTACATTGTTTAAGCGGAAAAGCATTTAAAATTTTGAGAAATCAAGATTGTCTACTGGTTGCCCAATTTTGCTAAAATTGAAAATAAAACAATTAGCTTTTAATACTCATTCTCTGTAACCACTTAAACTTTTTCGGCACACATAGTCACCGATCTTCCTGAAAATTGGCTGATATGTAGATCCTATTAGACTAGTTAGAAAAATAATGCCAACCGATATATATATATATTGGTTGGTTACCATGGTAACAGCAGAGAAAGTTGGGATTTTTGAGAAAGATACAATATGTGGTGTAGTGTTGTGAAATTATGCGGCTACATCTATTAAAATGAAACACAAAAACAATTAATTTCAGTCTTGTTTTAGTCAAAAATAAAAAAAAGTTACGGGTAATCTACCTAGAAACATGTGAAATTAATTTCTAAAAAATGATCATATGCAATATTCCTCACAATACGAATTATCTCCCTTTGGTGGGTTACTCTAATGACTGGACCAAAACGAAAATGCTAATAACTTTTTATTTCTAAAAGGATTGATGTCAAATTTAAATTGTTATAAATATAGACCATTCAATAAATAAATATAAGAAAAATATAGAAAACTTTTTAAATCTTCATAAAACGTGACCTGACCAACGCTGACAATGACAGGACCAAATGAAAATGCTAATAACTTTTTATTTCTTAAGGATTTATGTTAAATTTGAAATATAATAAAATTTGATCATTTAATATATAAATTAATGAATAAATATTAAAAAAAAAAAAATAAAAATTCACAAAACGTTACCTTCCTAACGTTGACAATGACCTGACCAACAACAGCAATGACCTGACCAATGAAAATTTCTGTGTTATTTAACATTATTAAAAAAAACTGAGAAAACAATATGTTTTGGGGTAAAAAAAACTTGACCTGACCAACGTTTTACTGTGTCCTGGTCGTTGTACTACCTAAAACTTATTTATATCTTTTAGGACAAAAATGTAGGATTTGTTTAAAATTTATGAAAAATTAACATTAAGATTGAATGGTAAAAAATTGGGAAAAACAGTTTAAGGTACTTTGACGAGCACTGGATTATTTAAACTTTTTATGGTATTGAGTAGTATATTGTATTTAACTGTGTTGTAAATTATGTTGTATGTTACTGGTTATAATTTGACACGTTTGATTACAAATATATAGTAAACACACAAAAGGTGTGATTGAAGTAGGCCATGCATAAATACATGTAAGTTGATAAATCCAATATAGTTTGTTTTTTAATATTTTCTTACAGTAAAATATAATTTCCACGTACTACTTGAGGCATGCCCGAGCCTTGTATTGGATATCTTGGTAGTTTTAAATATTTTCATAAAAACAAATAAACATTTCGCGGACTACTTGCGGTATGCCCGAGCCCCTGCATGCACGATATCCTGGTAGTTTAAAATATTTTCATAAAATATAAGTATACATATTCGTGGACTTTACTTAAGGGTTGCCTTGTCTTAGTTTTAAATGTTTCCGAAAGTCAATACATTTATCGTTTGTTAATATGTTTGTAAGCATTTTATATTTTCTTATTTGAAAAATTAATGGTTCAATCTGAGTGTTTCTATAAATTTGATGCAAAGCCTATTACATATAAATAGGTATAAAGTCATTTTCCTGGTCATGATAACGGTCAGAATGAAGGACAGAAAGTCACAGACAAAAGTTCCGGACAAAAGTCACATGTATAATATGTTATTTATAAACATTGACTCCTGTTTCAAAGTAAAATGTATTTTTTTTGTTAAAAGAAAGACAATATACTAATTTTGAGAAACATCTTTCTGTAATGGGCTTTCACATGTTTCAGTGAAATTCAAAGTATATGTACATGTATATAATTCTTTTAAAGTTAACCTGTGTAAAGATCTAGAGTTATCATATTGTCAATATTTTTTAATTTGCTGCTAAAAATCCATGAAGATAATTGTTATTTTCTCAAATTTCAATAATCCAATGCCTATTAGTAATGTTAATATAGTGCTACCATAGGCGGATCCAAGGGGCCCTGAGGGCCCGCCCCCTCCTTTCATTGGAACATTTTGTTGATTACATATGGAATCACTGAAGCATGAATGTAGCAGGCCATCTCTTAAGACAGTCAGTGGGACCCCTTATATGAATTGTCTTGATGGTATATTTTCCCCCTGTTGCTCGTTGTAAGACCCGCAGTCAACCACTGTCAGATGTTCCGAGGGTCCTCGTAGGGAAACCGTATTTTTTTGAAAATCTCGAAAATTCTCCCCAGCCAGAACGTCAGACAAAAAATGTGTCGGATGGATAGCAGGGACGATCGAGTAGCCGACTATAACCGCCCTTGCTTGTTACGCCCTTTGTTTGCTAAAGGACCCTTGTGTTTATTCTTTTAGGGGCTCCCTAGTTAACCTATTGAAATTTCTGTCCTTGTCCAATTGATCCCGATTTCCAGTGATATCTTAAATTGTCTGCCTTCATCCCAGCCTAGCCCTATTGCAGGACCTTTTTGAAATTTTCTATTTGTTATAACTTCACCTCAAAAATTATCTTCATGTAGATACTCATCATCCAATAATACAATATTATTCAAAACGTATAGCTATACATGCTTTGCCATTTCAACATTGAGTTTAAACGAATGAATAAGAAAACTAAACAGCTCATAATAAAGGTATTTTTCCTTTATAGAAAGTTTAGATGGTCATCTATCATTTATTTAGAGGATCAACGTCTGACTCTTTTGGTTCTATTTTTCATTGTGTTGAATTGTATCAAATTATTGACTTTAATTAATTTTTGTCAGTAGACTAGCACAGAATCTACAATGTTCCTATTAAATTTATTGATTTTGTTCTCTTCTGAAATATGCATGAGATGTTTGACACTGGACATAAAGCAAACCACAACTAATCGATCATTTCTTTTTTACAAAATCTTTCCAGCCCCAATATTACACAATTGAATATTTGATTTTTAAATGATTTTACTAGTATTTGTTTTTCTAGTTTTTCTTGTATATTTTCATGATCATGAAAACGGAAATTTCTTCATAATCAGCAATTTTATCCACATTAGAGAAATTGTATTTGTTTCCTTCAAGTGGTAACACCATTATCGATATACTATATACTAGCAAAATTATTTGTACATACACATGTGTGAATACAGTGAAACTTAATAAGTGTTTTAGTTTTCCTACTTTTGTGCACATTTAAGAAACTAACTGAAACTTTTTAAAATTGTTTTCAACTTGTGTATCATCATGAAATTGTTTCCATAGCAACAGAGTTAAAACTATTATACCTATATAAATGAATATGTTTAAAATTTTTATGATTACAATAATTTCCACAAATTGTATATTTATTTTTTTTTCTGACTGCAGAATTAGGTTTTAAAACATTTTTTCAAAATTTTTCAATTTTTTTTCCTGAAAAATGAAAACTAAGCATTTTGTATCCATGGTAACAAAAAATGAAACATACTTCCCATTACTTTTTCGCATCATTGATTAGATATGACTATTGTATTTATGAATTCATGGTTGACTTTAACTGAGGTATCCGCAAAAATTATGGTGAACATTCTAAAAGACCTCAAAAGGGTATTTTTACCTAATGCAAATCACATACAAAGGGGGTATATGTGATTATGATTGAAATGAATATGAAAATATCAGTTATTAGATTACATCAATAAAATGATTATATTTAATAAAATCATAAAAATTAGTCTTTCTCTTAATCATTTATTATGAAAAATTATGTTAAAATAGCCATTTTCGGCTTAAAATCATAGATATCCAGAAGAGGTAAAACTGGTCATCGGTTGCTATGGCTTAGCAACCAAAATTTTGCCATTTTTGTTTGTTTCATCAAGACTAGTTAGTGTGTGAAGTTTGAAGAAAATCCATGACCATGCGTTCCACACTCCCTATGTAAGAGTTTAAATAGTTACAGAGAACCAGTATTAATAGGTTATTTCAATAGATTATGTATTTTGTTTGTTTGAGCTATCGCAGCACCTTATAACGAGGTAATACAATTTGAAAAGTTAAGGTATGAGATTACTAAAGACGACTATTTCCCAGACTTTTGGTCTTGAATTGCAATCTTACTTTTTACACTACATGAGGCCATGAAACTTAGGATTTCTCAACAAAACAAACTTATCAAAAGTAACAGTTAGTGTCTTGACAGGGTTTAATATATTAAAAATGCAATAACCTACAAGACAAGATAACTTTTCAGTGACTTCTGTGGGCATCAAATCATAAAAGAAATCGTTTAAGAAAAACAATGGTTTGTTTTGCAAAACATAAAGAAAAAGCCCAGAAAAAAGATAGGAAATTTCTTAAATTAATTATTGGGAGCTTAAACAAAGACGATCTGGAAACTGCAAATACTCTCGCAAATGCAGACAAAGCGTGTATTATCCGATTAACAATCATTGCAAATTATAAGCCTGGTAATTTTATGATTTTTTTTAAACTGAATTTTTATGTGATTGAGTTTACAATGACTTTCTATTGAAAACCTAATCGATAGGAATCGGAGTATATGCACATTTGAACTGATGAAAGAGCATACTGCAAGCGGTGCGGTGTGAAACATATAAAGACCAAAGTCCTATTTGAATGACGTAAAATAAAACAAATAGGCACTTACATGAAGACTAAACAATGGGTTCAATATTTTGAAAAGGCACATTAAGAACAATATATGGCGTTGTTAAACATATCAGAGGAGGTTTTGCTGCAAAACCAATTGACAGTCTGATACTTGAAATATACATATCAGCAAAATTTATCACATGTCAGCTAATATAATGAAACAAAATACAAGACAAAAAAATATCAACTCAAGATGACTTTCCATTGCAGAAGCTACCTTAAAAATTCAACTGCCAAAAACACTAGGTTATCCTAGCATCTGATTCAGATCTCAGTTTTACTAAACTTTCCCCGATATATTTCAATAACTATGTAACTATCAAAATCATTCAGAAACACCTTATTTTACGGATCGCAAGTAACAATTTAAACTTAGAAATCTTTGTATATCTTGTCAATTTCAATTGCAGGAACAATATGAAACAGTCTTTGAAGCCTTGTTAGAACTGTTTACTGTACCGGAAACGTCTATTCCAAAACACGATTTCGGTAAATTCATTTCGGATCAAGAATATAACACCTTACCACGAAATCAGAAGATGTATAAAGTCGAATTTCAGGTATATGTCTTTACTTGGAGGGAAGAAAAGGAATATGTTGTATTAATTTTGTGACACAAAATTAACAAAATTAAAGACTTGACAAAACATTAAGAAAGACTATGACTTGCATAGAAAAAAGATTGAAGATTTGCTGACACCAGGTCATATTCTCAAATAACATTACAGCAATTTTAAGATTCACTCCATTTCAGTTCGATTTTTTTTGGGGGGGTGTTTGGGGGAGGAAGAAGTTAACATCAATTTAGTATATTCATGAACATACACTTCATTAAGACTTTCTTTATCTTATATATTATTTCATTCGTATGTGATTTAGAGATTGGAAGCTCTACGACCACTGTATCCTCCATCGGCATTTACTGCTGCATTAATGAAGGAAAATATATCGAAAAATTCGACAAGGAAAATACTTCCACGTAAGTAAATTTTGAATTTCTGTTATGAATATTTTATGTTCGACAAACGCTAGCTTTCATTTGATGTTTTGTGTGCTTTCTGCTGATCTGAGGAGTGTACTCCTGTTCCCCTGGTTTTGTGGTTTGTTCTCATATTATGCTGTTACACCATAGTCTCATGTTAATGGGAGGGTTGATCGCTCGCAAACATGTTTTTTACCCCGCAAAATTTCGTCAGTGCCTACCCTTGGTGAGGACCCTTTATTATAGGGTTGTCGTTGGTTGCAGTCTATCATATTTATTTTTCGTTTAATATTTCAAACATTAATCAGGTTTCTCGTTTTGATCTTTTTACTTTTTCATGTTTGGGTCAATCGTCACACAATCTGACTAGAAAATGTGTATTATAACCCATAGAAAACATACAACGAATTGCCAAAAGTATTGGAGATTGCAACAGGTCACTTCAACTACCAAAACCGAAGAAAATAAACTTACGACAAAAGACAAACAAAAAAAAACAAAACAAAAAAGACATTTCACAAATAGCCTGACAGTATCACGAGGAATAAATGACGGCACATAATTTTGGAAAGAGGATCAAAACGTGTCCGTTGTTATAGGGAATAAGCTAAGGTACACACAGTTGTTTGTTGGTTAGTGCAACTTAAGTAAACAATAGATTAGGGAAATTAACCTTGTTTAATGAAGTCTGGTCTTAAAATTTAATCCAAATTGACAGTCTCTGTGAGGTCCTTTAATATTGCAAATAGCCAGACTGTCGACAAAATGGTTTCTATTGAATTAGTAAGTATACATTCAGGCTGTATAAAGTTTTTCAATGTTCAATGCTTTAGTTATGTTCAAAATAATACAATTAAAGAAAAGACGATACATTGTGTTGAATATTACTTTTACGAGAACCATTATTTATATATGTAAGATTTTCCTAGTGTTTGTAACATTTTATGAAGGTATTCAAAAGTTTAGAGTATATGTAAACCATTAAATGTAACTTAAAAGTGCTAATGGATGGTTACAATTATGTATTTTTTTATTTAACTGCTTTAATTGATATTGTGTTTTCGCATAAACTTTCGACTGTTAAAGGTGAAAAATGTTAATTGTCTTATTGATAAGTACGCATGTATAAAACAATGTAATTGGTTAATTAACAGGGATATGCATATAATAGTAAAATTTTAGTAACTCAATGTCCATTGGAAGAAACTGTTGTTGATTTCTGGACAATGGTATATGACCATAACTCAACCATTGTGGTGTTGTTGGACCAGTTGAATACGGTAAGATGTTAGATTCATTTGAGCATAATTGTCTATATTAAATTCTATAAATCAATTCTGAATTATTTTTTTTATATTTTTAATTACACAACTTTTATCGCATACCTTTAAAATCTGTTTTTTTAAATTATAAACTTAAACATTTCGAAGCCAAATATATTGCCATTGATTAACAATAACATTTGAAGACATGATGGAAAATATTAAAACGTGGTTATCTTTTATTTCAATTTCTTTAAAACAAACATGTAATTAAATGGGGTTTTATTCAAGAAGTTGTAAAATTAAAATCTTATTTCTATTAGAATGCTCCGTTGTGGTTAGAAAGACAAGAAGTGCTGGAGTTTGATCATTTTACTATCATGCACGAAAATGCGTCCAATCCAGATGAGCTAAAAGTTACTTTGACCAGTAAGGTTTGTATGTTGTATACGCCATTTTGCTTTCTATATTAAAACATTTTTAAAGCACTTACATTTTACGATATTCAGCTGCAAGACCATGACGTTAACTTAATCATGGGTTTTTTTTTTTTTTTTTAAATGCTGCTCCTCGCGAGAAACATGATAATAAGATTCTGGAAATAATTTGTACTCTTTGCAAATTATAAAAAGTTCTCTCTTCTCGTCAAATAATGGAAGAAGATACCACAGGAAATTATATTCTCAAACATTTTACTCAATGACGGATGCCACATAGGAAACAACATCTGCTTACCCTTCCTAGAGTTCCCCATCGGTTTTAAGTGGGATTCGTGTTGCTCAGTCTTAGGTTTTCTTGTTGTGTTTTGAAAACTGTTGATTGTTTTGTTGTCGTTTTCATTTTTTTTTGCTATGGCAATGTCCGTTCGTTTTCGAGTAATGGGTTAAAATATCCCTTTGGTATCTTCTACCTCTATTTAACTCATGTTAATACATCAATCGATCATTGGATGTTTTCCTCGTTCAATCAAAACGACCATAAAAGGTTATTTCCATATTCCAGGTACGTACGCACTCAAAACCTATTTACTTGCCTTAATGCTAATACTTTTGTACAAATTACAAATCTTGTAACATTGTTCTTTATAATTTATTTGCAAGCATTGCATGTTAGTGCACGTGCTTATATATTAGATATATTGGTACAGTAATAAATACGAAATAAAGGTATAGTTTTTAACAAAATAATTGAAAAACGAGAGACTTTTGGTGTACGAAAATGAGAAAGGAACCAAACGACTAATTTCAAATAAAGACAAATAACTTTCAAAACATCAAAACACATTAAGGTCAAGGTACTGTAAATGGGCTATGCCTATAAGTAATGTTTCAGATAAATGCAATATTTATTCGATTTTCAGTTCAACGAGCCAAAGTTGTATGCAAAATTTTACCTAAATCTGTGGCACTGCCCTTTACAATTCCTTGACATTAAGATAAATCTAAAGACAACCGATGACAAGCTTCCTGGCATAGGACATGTACATGAACATGTGTCGAATTTGTTTCATTTTGTTTCAAAAGTTAAATGTAAACATAATTATGACCACTTTGTTTGTCGCAACAAGCGATATATCGCAGAGACGAAAGAAATAATTAAGAATAAAATTATGTATTTGAATTTTTACTATCAGTATATTATATATGTGAACGTAACAAATAGCAATGTCTCTTTGACATTAATTGTGCAACATTTCAAGTATAGTATATGTATTTTGTTGTGTTTTCGTCTACTTTTTTAATGTTATGAAACTATTTTCTGGATTCGAATTTTATTTCAACTTTGTTTTTAAACCGGTTATTGGAGTTCAACCGTTATCAATCATATTTTATTCCATATTCCAAAAAATAAACGTATGCCATTTTTCTCTGAAAATTCATCCAAAATTAACAATGTACGTTTTTAACTAGGATGTACCTGCATGAATCTTATATGAATTGGTATCTTAGCAATATAATATTTTTTCCTTAGGAAAAAGATCAGATGACAATTACTGTTTTTACCACAAGTCAATTGAAGAATGAAACAATGCTCCCATCTAACATTTTATCAGATCTGCTGATTAAAGTAAAAGATTGCAGGGAAATAAACCAAGGCCCACTTACTGTTATTTGCAGGTATGCCATTTAAAACGAATATTAACAAAAATAGTGTCTTATAAATACACACCCACGTTCATTTTCTATATAGAGATTACTCTAACAAGAAATTTGTTTTGCATGCACACGTATAAACATTGCGGTTTTTATCCAACGCAATCATAGGTTTGAAAGTTGTTTTCAATTTAGACTTATATTTTTTCGTTTAAGCTTGTTTTATATTTGCCTTTGGGTTTATATGATCCGTTCATCCTATTTTGACTCCTCAAAATTCAAGAGTCTATCCTAAATTGAGGTAAATTATATGGCCTTCCAAATACCGTTTCGATTCCTAACATCACTGCAGAGACATTAATTGTCGAAATCCGGATATGGTGTACAAAAATCTTTGCACCTTTGCTTGCGGTATACCATCTTTGCCGCCAGTTTATTGTTTTCTGTTTGGTATTAAGTTTATAATTAAGATCCATTTATTACACCTTGTGATCCGTTTTTTTTGGCAATCGCCAATGGCAGTCAGCAGGATTTAAGAACATTTGTTGTTCGACCTGTTCGTCAAATGCGTTTTGTTAAAATATACTTTTTCACTTTTTTGGTCTTTTGGAAAATGTTGTTTGTGCTGTATTTAGACCCCTCTAACAAGAAATTTGTTTTGCATGCACACGTATAAAAATTGCGGTTTTTATCCAACGCAATCATAGGTTTGAACGTTGTTTTCAATTTAGACTTGTTGAGATTACTCTATATATTACATTATACATATTTATTAACAGGTTAACTCCTAACTATCCTACTGCCTGTCGATACTTTTATTTTGGCATTGCAAAAGTCATGTCTTTTTTGAATGTCCATGACGTTAAAACACTAAATCCCTGGGATGTGTTTTATTTGATTTTAGTCTCTGATGCATGATTTTTTATTATTAATTGTTTTTGGCTTTTAACTAGCTTTCAGTAACTGCGAGTACTCTCAAATCGTACTTTCGTGTTAATTTGACCTGTTGATACAATTTGTAATGTATTTTTGTTATTTCATGTTTACTTATTCAGTGTTATATTTAGTCGCACTATTTTTAATATATTATACCACCTTTGATAAGTGTTTAGTATGACGATAAATTTTCACTTTTGTTCTCGTACTAGGAAAAACAAAATTTTTTTGTTAACAAATATTTCCGTACTCCATGTATACCTTACAACAAAATTATTTTTATTTACCTGTGTACGTTATTTTATTTGGCGGCATTTTGTCCAAGGTTATGGTTGTCTTTCTGATATTGTTTTACATCTAACCCCTTGTTTTATTAATTTTGTATTTACATTGTGTCATAGATCAAATTTATTCGTTCAGTGTATGTTCACTTGTTTTTGTTAATATGTCTTTTGATTGAGTTAAGCCATTTCAATTGATATTTTATAGTGTGTCTTTCTATGTTGTGATGTTACACTATTGTTTCAGGTAGGGTGAAGGTTGGCGCCTATTAAAACGTTTAAATCCGCTGCATTTGTTTGCACCAGTCCTAAGTCAGGAACCTGATGTTCAGTGGTTGTCGTTTGTTGATGTGGTTCATAAGTGTTTCTCGTTTTTATATAGATTAGACCGTTGGTTTTCCTGTTTGAATTGTTTTACACTAATCATTTTGGGGCCCTTTATAGCTTGCTGTTCAGTGTGAGCCAAGGCTCCGTGTTGAAGGCCGTACTTTGACCTATAATGGTTTACTTTTACAAATTGTGACTTGGATGGAGAGTTGTCTCATTGGCACTCATACCACATCTTCTTATATCTATCTTAGGGGTTTGCTTTGTTGCCATTAGTGTTGCTTTCTTTGGGAAAAATTAGATGAACAAGGAGAAACAGGAATCCTGGTGTCACAAAGTTATTTTTTTCATATAATAAATTTGGAGTCAATTTGGAGTTTGTTATCCAAGTGAGTATGTACGTATTGCAAAGCAAACATTCTGAAATAACTACAGCAGTCATGGCAGTAAAATACACAAAATGAAAGTATTGCTGCGAAATGGTAAGTTATCTGTATAACACTTACTCTGTCGCTTCCTGGAGTGATAACTTTGGCACAACTTTTTTGGGAATTTTGGGTCCTCAGTGATCTTCAACTTTATACTTGTTTGGCTTTTTAACTTTTTTTATCTGAGCGTCACTGATAAGTCTTATGTAGACGTATCAAATTATAAGCCTGGTACCTTTGATAACTAATTATGATCTACTCTGCTAAATATCCTGAAGTTTTATTTGTGTTAATCACGAAGTAATTTTTAGTCTGAAATAGTTATTTGATACATGTATTGTAGCAAGTAAAGTTGTCTGAATTGAACATGTTATTTCTTGATATGATTTAACATTTTTCCTTGCGGTTAATAGTGTACTGCTGGACGTTTCGCTTACAGTCAATCTAATATAGTTCAAGCCTTTGTCAGACAATTAATCATGTATTATATAGTAAATAGCAGCTCCTACAAGGTTGTTAGCCTTCTAAACCTACACTTAATAGATACTTGTTCTCTTTAAACAAGAGGGGAAAGATACCAAATTAATATTCAAACGCATAAGTCGAAAACAAACTAACTATGCCTAAATTAAGGTTACTGAATGTTGCTGAATAAACATGATAAACACCTGTGCAAATATAATTTGTCAGTTACAACTTCCCCGAACATGGGATATTGTTAGTTTTCTATATTCAACCATTGCAATGATTATTCTTACTCATCCGATATATGCAGAAGTTGTTACATTAATTTAATTTCAATTCTTGTAACTTATATAAATTTTACGACATAGTCTGTGCTTGTTGCAACATTATCCTTCAATTTTCAGTGACGGTTGCAGTAAAAGCGGTCTGTTTGTCGCACTTGAACTTATCTTGGAAAAAATGGAGATAGACGATGAAATTGACGTTTTTCAAGTGATAAGAACAATGCAACTTAGGCGTCCCGAATTTTTCAATGAATTGGTAAGTTTCATATGCAAACGAATCTTAAATGCGAATGAAACGTTTACAATTGGACAAAGCTAATATCAGGGGTAATCTGTCACATTTAACATGTTTAACCATTAAACCATTTATTTTCGTGTAATTATAATCTTTAAAGTTGCTCTGTGTTCTATATATACAGTTTTAATCATTTTTTCCTTGTGACATTAATTCATAAACGTTTTTAAATTCGTAATTTCTGAATAGATGACGAACCAAAAAGATAAACATGTTATTTAATTTTACTGTAGTATTCCAAATTCTTATCAATAACCTTCAGTCCAGGTAGAAGGTACATTTTTAAAATAAATGAATAAAAGAGAAATTCATGAGATGCACATGATATGGCAAAACATGCAACTACATGGAAGATATGTCCTCTCTGCATGCATCTCTTCTCCTGTGGATATCAAATCAAGTAATAAGTGTTACTATTTAAACATGATAAAAGTGGTAATATCTAAGGGCATGTTTTGGGCTTCGAAATATTAATGTATGTAAAGAATAAAAATAAAATTGAATAACTAACTAATAAATAAATTAGGATATAAGCATAAATAGTAATAAGACAACTGTCGTACACTGCTGAACAGACATACTTTTAAAGCATATGTTGTATGTTATTGAATATATATATTTTATACATTGGAATTTATTCCCATTCACTCTAGAGAAAAATATCCAAAAAAAATATGTCAAACATAAAACATATTCCGTCGCCTTTTATCAATGCTTTGCATACATATCTCTTTAGTCTAATACTTTGGGAAAGTCGGTACATTCTTATGTAATTGTCATCATTTTATTTAATCGAAATCAAAAACATTTCATAAGCCTTGAATCAATACAAATATGGTTTCTTTAATGGCTGATATTTTTTTTTTCACAGGATCAGTATGAATATTGTTACAAGTGTATCAAGGACCATTTAGAAAATAGCTCGTTGTATGCAAATCTTTAGTGATGCCAGACTTTGAGTTTTCATCAACAGAATACAAACTAGGCACATATCTGTTCTACTTACTGTGCAGAAATATTTATAGAAAAAAATAACAAACAAATAACAACAAAAATGGCAATAAGATTGTTTTATTGTACGAATAAAACTGATATGCTTTTCATGAATAGGTCATACACCATGGCAAAAGATCCATGTATTTGATGTATAGATATAAATCTTTATTGATATGAGAATCGATTGTAGATAATAATATATTTATTTTATTAATGAAGTTCAGCAGTATATCTAGTCACTTGTAGCGTTTGTATAACGCTAACCGAAGACACAATACCTTGTAACCTAAGCAATTCAATACATTATAACCGGAACAGTATGTAATTTTATCATGGATACTGGTTTCAATGTTCATAAAACCGGTAAAATATTGCTTATCTATTTAAAATGTTTTCAATGTATATGGTTTTGATTTGCAGGAGTATATTTTTACTATAAATTGGATTTTATTTTTGATATATGTTATATTTAGCTGTTCTTATTTGTATTTAGTAATTTGAATATCTACAAAACCACTAATTCATAGCCGAATTGCTTTAAACAGTATATGTTGTAGCTATATTTTATGAATTTAAAATAAGGTGGCTACCATTTTTCATGTAAAAACTCTACCTTATACTGGCTTGTTCCGAAAAATTGAACATATAAGTTATTATTATTGCATACAGGAGCGTACTGGTTACCGGAAGTTATGTAGTACAAAACCAGTTTCTTCTTCTCTAAACAACAGGCAAACTATACCCTCCTATTTCAATTTTATATATTATTTTTACTTTTCAAAAGAAGAAATTTTCATCGAAGGTACTTCAGTGACCCAATTCCTTAAGCTTTCATTTAATTCCAAAATTACCCAATTAATTTATGTTACTTATTTATAATTTACAGTTATGCGTAGGATCTATTTTGTTTAAAATATATACTACTTTGCTGTACAATTTTTCTAACCGGGTCTGAATAAGTGGTTCTATACCTATATATGTATATTTTTGATTAATCGTATACTTAATTATGAAATTGGAATGCATATTCCCTTAAAATGTAAAAGTGAAAATAAGGAGAGTAAAAAATTGCAGTCGTTGTGTGTTATTGATTATATTGGTTTTTTATATTCAAAATAAAAAAAATAAGTCGCATATTATCATTTCTTTGTTTTAAATGTTTAAGTTAATTTTTTATTGGTGATAATCAAAGTCCAGGATAGATCTCTGAATGAACTCAACTGTACACAGCACAGAATTTGTCATTCAGACAAAAAAGAACGTGAGAAAATTATTTATCATTAATGAGAGAGGTGAAAGATACCAAAGGGACATTCAAACTCACAAGTCGAAAACAAACTGACAACGCCATGGCTAAAAAAGAAAATGACAAACAGACAATCAACAGTACACAAAACACAACAAAGAAAACTGAAGACTGAGCAACACGAACCCCACCAAAAACTGTGATGATGTAACTGAGTATGATGATTATGGAGGGCTGTTTCAATTCATGTGGCAAATTAAACGCATAGAGAGGACGAAAACATGTAAATGTGATATGAATGTGTACCTTGCTTTGTTATAGACACTGTAAACTGGATTTTGAACGTGCTAGTTAACAAGGTAACAGTCCTCATGATGACATTCTACTCTACCTGGATACATTGTTCTGTTTCCTGGTCAACCAGTCTTTTTTTCAATCGCAAAGTCGTACTATTATCAAAATAACTGCTAATTAATAAAATCGCAAAAATTAACTTCCACGAAAATAATCGTAGGAACCAATCATTAAGGTAACAATGGGGAGAAATGACACGAACAATTTCATATATTTAAAGGGCATTAGCTGTCAAGTTCTTAATTTCCGATTTGACCTAAATTTTCATATTTGACCAATAACAAACACAAACGTATATTGGTGTAATACCACCATTGATTTTCCCCTATTAGTCTTTGTTAAATTTGCACTTTTCAAAAAATTGTGCAGAGTTTATCTTTGTTTCAAGTATATCCTTACAATTTCTAAAAGTATGTTTTCATCTGTTGAAAAGTTGTCTGATACCATATCTTGTTTTTGTTTTGTTTTTTTATATTAATTTTAAACTAGACCATGTATATGTTTCAAAAGATAACTACAGAAAAATATAGAAAACACATGTGTTAATGATACTTTTAAAGTGTGTCTCAAAATTGATTGATAAATACTTCCCTTTAACTCTTATCAAAATTATTCAGTTGTCTGTCGGCTTAAAGATATCTGCACGTCAAAATGTGACTTGAATTGTAAAATGCTACGTAATATTCGTTAGAATACTTCCTTGTTACTATATGATGGTACTTTACATTCTTTATGCGAGGTAAATTATTTTTATTTATTTAAAATTAATCATTTTTGTAAATAATAACATTTTGCTTGGCTGATAGTTCTGGTTGGACTTGCTTCATTAGATGTGATACTATGTTATGTGCATATTTGATCCATGTAACTGTTGTGTGTTTACTATATTTTATAGTGCAAAATGAATTGTTATGGTTGGGGTTTTTATTGGATTTTCTTTGGATTTTTTTTTTTTTTTGGGGGATTTTTTTTTTTTTTTTTTGTATATTATTAATATCATTTCGTGTTTTTTTAACTCACACCAGTATAAAGAATCGATGAATGAAAAAGGTATAAGAAAAATTCGCTTGTTTTACATCAGTTCTGTTGGACTGTTGTAAATAGGACGAGAACTACTTTAACACTCGTTACTCACTGTGTTGTTTTGTTATACATTGTTTATCCCTGTCAAATATAAAAACAATAATGTATATCCGATTTTCAACCGGAAGAGCAGTCTTCTCTCTCGAAATGTTTGTGCATCGCCTTAGCGGATAATAATGAGTTTTTCCCCTAATGAATAAGAGGACTACTCAAAATTAATTGCAATAATATTTGCGGAAATTGCAGGAATTTTCCAGAGCCACCTTAATTCATTCTTCACCTTTTATGGCCCTGGTGTTGTGTTTTTTTTTTTTTTTTTTAAATAAGAAGTAATATTTATGCACGAGTAAACCAAAATACAAAACATTTACAGTCAACATGCATTTCAAGTTTAATAGTCGCAAACAACGACTGAATGTTGAATTCTTCGCAGCACAGTTTCTGCCGTTCAGTTGATTTTTGATCTGTACAAAAAAAGCATGTAATGCTGAATTAATTTGAAATTAAAGTAAGCTAAATGCAGAATAGAATGTTACATGTGTAATTCATTAGAATAGAGAGTAAATTTTGAACAACTTAAATTGTTTGTATCAGGAATTGTGTGTTTTTTTTTTTTTTTTTCTTTTTAAATGAATGGTCAATAGAAGCTATGTTTTGAATTGCACGATGGTGTCTACTTCTTTATTTTACAATAAACTTGTTTTTCAAATGTTTTACTGTGATTTATTTAATGGTTAACATGAATTTGACGAACAGCATTATTGGGAATCTTAGACAACATGATCGTAACCGTTATAATAAAGTTAAAATGTTTTCTGTACTTTTTTTTGTTCTTCTATAAACCATTTGTAATTCCTCTAAACTACAGTATGCGGGCAAAAGTAAATCATTTTTTTTCTTCTTTCTTAAAATCAAAATAAAGAAGGAAATTATTTGCAGTTTCTTATGATTAATTACTGTCACATAATTTATGTTAATATTAGTTTTCAAGGGTCCACAAAAAATCTATTAACTAGTGAAAAGAATGCGTAATATTTTATTTTTAACAGGAAATTTTCCCATGAAAATTGTATATTAAACAGCGAAATTCATGGCCTTATAAAATTGTGACCTGATTAAAACAGACCGTTTAATTTATTGAACATCAGGGAAGGGCATTTCTAACAACAAAAAAAAAAACCATCTCATGGGAATGTCTATTTGTAGGTATTAAATTGCCGTTTATAAAATCAATCACAACTGATAATTTAAATAAACCAATGCAAAATGTCAACAACACATTTAGGTCAACATAATCTTAATCAAGATTTTAAATTTTCAAGATAAGTTATTGTTTAAATAGAAAACACTTTAAAGTGTCATCTACAATTTTAATGTCACGGAATTGACTTTAATCGGTCGTATCGTGTAAAAAGGTTGAGCACCGAGCATAAAATGTCACATTTCCTGTCCAGAGAGGTGTGAATAAAGAAATCGAGGTTATATTCTTCCTGTCTTGTGCGTAAAGTAGTGCAATTTACATGATATAGCCTTTGAACATGAAAAACAATTCAATAATACCACACACTAAAAATTTATTTATTCACAAACCTGATGTAGTTTCACCACTTAGGTTGTCATAAATTATATCAATTTACTTAACCAAAAAATAATTGAATTTAATAAGCTAAACAAGTATTGCTCAGAATGTTCAATACATTTTATTATACTTCATGTTAAAATGCAAGATTTTGATTGGTTAAACTGAGGAAGATAATTTTCTCTATCCCATTGCAAATACTCTATTACACTTCACGGAGACGCTTGATCAAGTGTGCGCTTTATTAAATACGGATGTTTGTTATATACAGGACGTCATATAGTTTATTTATTTGAATTTGAATGTTAACAGACAGTAATACCAGAACATTCAGTATAATAAATAAAATAACACATAGCTGAGAGGGTGATTGAGCAGATTGTAACCCCACGAAAAGACATTATCAACCTTGGCTTCGCCTCGGTTGACAATGTTTCCTCAGGATAACAATCTCCTCTATTACCCTCGCAGCTTTATGTTATTTATAAAGTGTTTGATCTATATTTAGAACAATTACAAGGTTATGTGGGATTTATGTCAATTAGACTGTACACCAACAACTAAAAAGACTACGAATGATATCCAATGGTCATCATGCGATATTTAAAATAGACACGTGTTTACCTTACAGTAAACTCTTATAAAAACGAACAATAACAGTTACTATAATAGACAATCACTCATGGTTCCTTTATTTAGAGAAGGCATAGTTGAATGTTACATGGATATACTGTTTTTTTTTTTATTATTATTTTTCTTTTAATGTAACCTACCGTTTTAAATCTTAATCAGAGAAATAATTGGAACAAAGAAGAATCTAGAAAATGTTTGTTAAAAATCATTTAATATGCATTTACATTTAATATAAAAGACGGCCAACATCAAGGTATTAGGTATTATAAAACCATAATAATAAGGCTTGTGTTTAAAATATTGGAATCAAACTCAAAGTACTTAATTTGTCGATAAAAAATTCAGCCCTCGAACAACCTCGTATCAATACCTGTGGTCTAACTTAAGTAGGTTTTAAACAGCAACATTTTGCCTACTGCAAAAGACACGATTCCCAAAGTAATGTTAAAATAAGGAGATGTGGTATGATTTCCAATGAGATAACTTATATAAACAAAAGGACAAAAGATGTGAATAATTACAGGTAACCATACGGACTTTAACATTATGGAAAACCCATACCGTAAAGTAAGCAATTCAAGGCCCCGGTATGACAAAATGTGAAACAATTCAAATGAGAAAACCAACTATCAAGTCCAACAATGAACGAAAAACACATACGGTAGACAGCAACAAACGACTAGACTACATTCTTGGTAAATATAAAAATAAGGAGATGAGATATGACTGACGATGAGACAACTATCCACCAAAGTCTAAATAAAGTGAATGTAAGCAGTTATAGGCAACCGTGCGGCCTTCAACAATGAGAAAAATCCATACCGTATAGTCGGCTATAAAAGGCCCCGATATGAAAAATATGAAACAATTCAATTGAGGAGTAATACCACTATTGATTTTCCCCTATTAGCCTTTGTTAAATTTGCACTTTTCAAAAAATTGTACAGAATTTATCTTTGTTTCAAATAAAGAAATACTTGGCATGAATAAAGTTTTATCCTGTCCAGTATTACAGTGAAAATTTAGTTACCATGTCATCTTAAGTTTCCAAAATATTTTATAGAAACAGCAAATAAAAAAATAATGGTGCTTTTAAACACCCAAGATATATGTTTATGACCCAGAAAATTTGTTCTGCAATAAATTGCAGGGTTAATTTCCTACAATTGTCAAAATCAAGGGAATATTTTTTTTTTCGAACCTTTTTCGTATGAAACCGGATGTGACGTACTATGATTTGGTGGTATTACACCTTGAGAAAACTAACGGCCTAATTTATAACAAAACAATTTACGAGAAACAAATATGACAGATAAGAACAAACTATAAAAATCAGTTGAAAAGGCTTAACTCATCAGATCGATACAAAGCAGAAAAATATCAAACATAAACACAGACCGGACGTGCAGGGTATTTATCCATGACTGGTTCATAATGTGGCGGATTTTTACGTGTTTGCGAGCACTCAATACAATCCTAATATATGAAGTGGTGTTACTACATACATGTAGCATAGGAAAAAAGCCCTGTAAAAATCATCTGTAAAGAGATTGACTCGGCACAAAAAAAACATATAAAAATCACGAAAAGACACAAAGTACCGAACTAATATTTGTTAGACCGTTATCTTTGTTACAGATACATGTAAGCGTGGAATCCAACATGTTCCTTTTGTCATAGCCACAGTGATGTATTTTTTTCGTCTGTTATTATGTTCTCGCCAAATGCGATTTATCACCGGAATATCACTTGTCATGAAATGGAAATAACACTTTATAATTTCTTGTGTTCGAAGCATTTTCTGGATTGACCTTCAACTGAAACGCTCAAATCTAAACATTTAAAAGCCACGGATGTTCCTCAGAAACTGCTTACCGATTTGGAACACAGAAGTTCACACCTAATTTTCTTTTAGTTTCGTGTCGCTTAGTTTTTTTCGGTATTTTTTGTTGTTGTGAGAACTATAGTTTTTATTTATACCCTCGCTGAACGAAGCTGCGGTATATATTGACCGGGTTGTCCGTCCGGACCAATTTCTTCTAGACCCCATCCACAACTCTTACTAAACCAGTGAATAATTTTTTATCGCACTTTTGCAGATTCTTCATGTCATAATGGCAATGTGAAGCCTTTTTAACTTTTTGATCAGAATGATTTTCCATACAAAATCAAAACTTTGCCCTTTGTTTTATAGGTAGTAAGCATCTCCATTCCGCAACTCCACCTTAATCTGTGAATGGATTCCAATCAAATTTTTCATATTCTTCATGACATAATGCCATTGCGCACCTCCTTTCACGCTATTTGGTTAGAATCATTTCTGAAGTTTCCAAAACAAAAACATGGACGTAGCCCTGTCATATTATGATTATAACATTCCTCATCCGCAACTCCTCCTTATCCAGTGAGTGGATTGCAATCAAATTGTTGCAGATTCCTTATGGCATTATATCATTTTGCACCTCCTATTTTACTTCCTGGTGTTCTAAACCTTCTTAGTGATGTCAAATGGGTATCGTGCTCACAATACTTCTAGTTTCATCTATTTTCTTTTTTCTTTGGCCACATGGATTTGTTTGTCAATGTTTTAATGTCTAAAAAGAGAGGTTTCATAACATCTCCGTTCGAAAATCGCCATAACTCATCGTAACAAGAAAAGAGGGAGCATTCAATTATTAAATGATATTGGACTTTCTATTCACTTCCATAAGAAAATTGTTTTACATCCAATATATACTGTTTTGTTTTAAATGATTTTGAGTTGTAGACATTTTATATAAGCTTGATGTATATATTATAACATACAATTATAATGATGCAAAAATGCGTGATATTTAAAGATAATAATTATTTACTAATAAATTATAAATAAAGTTTTGTTGGATGATGGGAAAATGCACAGAAGTTAAGGAGACTATTTATCAATAAATTATAAAATAAGTTGACCAAGGAAAAGGCGTAAATAAAACAAATTTAAGAAAGTTTGATTTGTTTATAGAACAATTTCCTAAAAATATCAATGTAGGTGTTTTCTTTTTACGCATATTTGATAACGTTGTCTCAAAAATGTCCCCCAGCTAATTGATAAATGTGTCAGCTTAGAAGGCATAAAGATAATTATAGTACATACTTTTTGAAATTAATAGACTTGAACAATTAAGATTAAGTAATTCTTCCTCTATCCGATATATTCAATTGTTCATTAAAACATAGATCAAAGAAAGCTATTGTACTGAGTAACAAAATATTCACGTGTTGAATTAAGTGCAGTTCTGCTATATAAAGTCGTGCAAAACTATTTGGTTCATTAGACTGTGAACCAGAATAAAAATGTAGTAAGCTATTTTTATTATTGTCCCCTGCTATGGTTTTACTTAGATTTCTTACAATCTCTGTTTTTGCCCTGTGTTTGTTATATGTCTGTTTTGTATTACTTAAGTCTTTACGTCGGGCCTTTTATAACAGTTTTTGTAAGAGTTCTTTAACTGCTTTGCCTATTATTTCTTATTCCGTAATTGTGATCCTTATTCAATCTTACAACCTCCGGTCTTTTCTATTTTCCTATACCCCTATTTAAATTATCATGATTTTACGTAATGGAAAGAAATTAAATAACAACCCAACTTCTAGGATATCCACGTGCTTAAATAAACGTATTTGTAATGCCTCTGCAGCCAGATTGTCAATAAAATACGTGCTTTTGATGGTCCTTTTAATTCTGTTGACGGTTATAATTTTCTACTCACTACACTACACTTCCACACAATCTTATCAAGACAAAGTTTTCATATTTAATTAAATGGTCTTTTGAAAAATCTCATTGCAAATTTATTTGCTGTAACTCGTTTAAAGCCTTTTCTGTAACGAAAAAGGAAAGTATGCTAAATACACTTACTGGAAATGTGAAGATATGATTGAAGCTTGAAATTTTCTCCTGGACAACATATATGTACGTTTCGGCGATAAAGTGTATCGACAGGTAGTATGTGTTCCTGTGGGCACTTACTGCGCCCCTTTAATAGCAGATTTATTCCTGTATTGCTATGAATCTCAGTTTATGACCAAACTCAGTAAAGACACGTCATTTGTACATTTGGTTGATACATTCAACAATACCTACCGTTATCTCGATGACATTTTTTCGTTAAATTATCCAGAGTTCTCTAAATATACTACCGAAATTTAACCAAAGGAACTTACTTTAAATAAATCTGACATAAACAGCAGTAGTTGTCCTTTTCTAGATTTAGACATTTCAATTTCTAAAGGGAAACTCCATACTAAAATTTACGACAAAAGAGACGATTTTTCATTCCCTATTGTTAATTTTCCTTTTTAGACGGCGATGTTCCTTTTTAGACGGCGATGTTCCTTTGGCTCCATCATACGGTGTTTATATATCCCAACTCGTTCGTTATTCCCGTGTGTGTAGTGATGTCATAGATTTTAACGAACGTAATCAATGCATCACTGGTAAATTATTAAGTCAGGGATTTCGTTACCATATATTACTTAAAACTTTTACTAAATTCTTTCATAGATACAAAGATTTGATCAGTAAATTTGGCTGTACCTGTAGAAAACTTATTAAAACGGTATTTCACATCCTAAATTTTACGGTAATAAGGTCGGAAATCACTATGTGATCCGTGTTAACTCATCGAACCTTTAAACAAACTTATTAGTAAAGGTTATCTTACCAATGTTGTAATTAGATCTTTGAATATAGTTTACATTGGCACAAATATCGATTTTGTCATCAGCAAATTAAAACATAACTACATTTGTATTCTTTTCAAACGGGCTTTTTTTTTTTGGGGGGGGGGGGGATGTATAAATGTACACATCCACGTTCATTTTCTATTTAGAGATTACTCTATCTATATATAACATTATACATATTTATTAAAGGTTAACTTCTTACTACTATCCTACTGCCTGTCTATACTTTTATTTTGGCATTGCACAAGTCATGTCTTCTTTGACTGTCCATGACGTTAAAACACTAAATCCCTTGGATGTGTTTTAGTTGATTTTAGTCTCTGATTTTTTATTATTAATTGTTTTTGGCTTTTAACTAGCTTTCAATAACTGCGAGTACTCTCAAATCGTAGTTAAATTTGACCTGATGATACAATTTGTAATGCATTTTTTTGTTATTTAATGTTTACTTATTTATTGTTATATCTCGTCTCACTATTTATAATATATACCACCTTTGATAAGTGTTTGGTATGACGATAAACTTTTCACTTCTGTTCTCATACTATGAACAACAAAATTATTTATTTTGTAAAAAATATTTTCGAACTCCATGTATACCTTACAACAAAATTATTTTCATTTACCTGTGTACGTTATTTTATTTGGCGGCATTTTGTCCAAGGTTATGGTTGTCTTTCTAATACTGTTTTACATCTCACCCCCTTTTTTTAATTAATTTTGTATTTACATTGTGTCAAAGATCAAATTTATTCGTTCAGTGTATGTTCACTTGTTTCTGTTAATATGTCTTTTGATTGAGTTAAGCCATTTCAATTGATATTTTATAGTGTGTCTTTCTATGTTGTGATGTTACACTATTGTTTCAGGTTAGGGTGATGGTTGGCGCCTATTAAAACGTTAAAACCAGCTGCATTTGTTTGCATCTGTCCTAAGTCAGGAACCTAAAGTTCAGTGGTTGTCGTTTGTTGATGTGGTTCATAAGTGTTTCTCGTTTTTTATATAGATTAGACCGTTGGTTTTCCTGTTTGAATGGTTTTACACTAGTCATTTTTGGGGCCTTTTATAGCTTGCTGTTTGGTATGAGCCAAGGCTCCGTGTTGAAGGTCGTACTTTGACCTATAATGGTTTACTCTTACAAATTGTGACTTGGATGGAGAGTTGTCTCATTGGCACTCATACCACATCTTCTTATATTTATGAATTGTCTTTTAAGGTCCCGTTGTCATGCCGAGTCCAAGCTAGTTCCCAAATAATATAACATCAATGTGAGCAATTCCCCGAAAAAGATTTAGTTAAAACATGAAACAAAGACTACAACTAAGATTACAAAGACGGGACCAAGTTCCCGCATAATACATTGATTCAATCGAAAGCAGAAAAATCTAATTTGTACATAAATTTTGGCAAAGAATATGAAATATTAACACCATGCACACTAATCGTACAAGAGATTTTGATAAACATGACAACATAATGTCGTATATCTAAGTACATAATTATGGTACAGAGTAAATGAACAACATTGAAATAGGTGGGGCTAGGAATATTCTTTTGAAAACTTATCTAGCTCTGTACCTGTCTTTTGGACATAGTGTAGCCAATATAGGCAGAAATATAAACACTATTTGAGTATTACCATTGGAAATTTTCCTACCACTTGTTACTTGGCTAACAATACAAGAATGGACAGCGAAGAAATGCAAACGGAGAGAAATGGTAAATGTCGTAGGGCCAGGTCGCAGGATTTTTCGGGCAGATACAGGAAAAAAAGCCAATGAGAAAGTTTAACAGACTGCACAAGAGCATGCGGGTGTATCTAGGACTATTAGTATAATAGTATAATATTCCCAGGGTGTATATAGAAAATGTAATTGAAGAATAAAAAACAATCGAGTCACACAAGATGGCAAAATTTCTGTGTTGTAGAACTTTGTTGGATTTTGAAATAGACGTGTCGATATAATAAATTAACATATTAAAGTTGAGTCATCTCAGTCCCTCAATCCTTTATCAAATGCTAATTTCGTCCGGCATATGCATGAACTATTTGCCTATGAAATTTAAACATCCAGCAATCAATCAATCATTTGCAAACCAGACCCAAAATAAATTGGAACACTAATCTTTAACCATAACAATAAAATACAAGAATGTAAAAAGAATATAAAATTTTAACACACTGCAATATTGGTAGAAAAATTTAATAGTATATAACTAACACATAGCTGAGAGGGTGATAGAGCAGATTGTTACCCATCGAATAAACATTGTCAACCTTGTCTTTTTGCTGAGAGGGTGATAGAGCAGATTGTCACCTGGAGAAAACATTATCAACCGAGGCGAAGACAAGGCTGACAATGTTTATTCGATGGGTAACAATCTGCTCTATCACCCTCTCAGCTATGTGTTATTCAATCTATTATACTGAATGTTCTTACATTATTATCTTTTAAATTTTAGATTGAAAGTAATTAACTATGACGGCATGTACATAACAAAGATATATCTTTTATTTTTACAGTCTGTGAAAAAGTTCTGAGGCCAAAACGTAGAACTTGAGCATTGTCTTTAAAATTATTGATGTAAATTCAATTCGTTGTCTCTTAAATTATCTATTTTAAAAGGTCAGCTAGAGAAGGTGACATTCAAAAATTGTCTCCCGCTGAGCCATGGGATAGAGTAGATTATCTCCCTCGTATTAGCCAATCAAAATATGGCATTTTAACGTGAAGTATAATAAAACAAAATGACTGCTCCTTGACAATACGTTCGTTGAGTTTCGTCCGTTGGTGAGATGTTAAAAGAAACGTTTATTTCGAGCTTTAACCTCCGTATAAGTGGATCGATATTACTACCCTGGTTTTGATACTACAGTTGGGTGCAGACCAAGCATTACATGTAGACGGGCCGAAAAGTTAACGCGGCGTTTACTCGCGTGCACTTCATGTTAACGCCGCGTTAACTGTGCGTTAACTCAGAAATTTCAGTAGACATAAAAAGTAAACGGGCGTTTACTTTCGCGTTTACCTCCGCGTTAACGCAAAAACGGCGCGTCTTCTAATTTTGTAAAAAGTAAACGGGCGTTTACTTTCGCGTTTACTTCCGCGTTAACATGAAAAAATGCGCGTCTTCTATTTTCGTCAGAAGTAAACGCACGTTTACTGTTTACAGTAAACGCGCGTTAACGGCGATTGTCATCGTATCTTGGATACACTGACCTAAAATATCAAATGATAAGGTACATCAAAATCAAATGACCAACTGGTCATTTTCGATTGACATATTGACGATTACAGTTAATTAATAATGTTATCACACTTCTTTAATAAATTTAATCAAAATTATTCATAGTAAATTTCTTTTCTTCACCAAAATATAGTTCAAGTATGTCTTTTATTAAATTAATTTAATCGTCACCAAATTCAAACAGTTTTCACATCTCAGACAGGCTAACTCAGGATGACTCGTAAAAGAAAATTATTTGATCTCAGCAGCGTACGTAGTAATTCAGTTATATTTTATGTCATTATAGACTGTAAAATACAATTGACAGCAATATTGGAACCACCATGTCCATCATCTTTTTATTCAAAATATTTAATCTAAACAAATTTCAGTAGATTTAATACCTCAGACTGACTCTTAGAACAAAATGATTTGTCCGCATCAACCAAAAACTGACCATATTAGCACTTTATCATGTAAATCTTTAAAAGCCGCATAGTAAATGAGTTATATTTTCATGTAAGGATGGATTGTATAATACAAATGATAGCAATATTGGCACATAATGACTAAAAAATTTTGTTCGATTCAATTTAGAGAGCCAGCATGGCCTCCTTTTATTTAAAATATTGAATCGTAAACAAATTTCAGTAGTTTTCATACCTCAAACTGACTTGTATCAAAAAAATTCTCCGCATCAACCAAAACTGACCATATTTGCACTTTATTATGTAAATCCTTATTTCCGCATAGTAAATGAGTAATATTTTCATGTAAGGATGGATTGTACAATACAAATGATAGCAATATTGGCACATAATGACTAAAAAAAATTGTTCGCATCAATTTAGAGTGCCAGCATGTCCCCTTTTTATTCAAAATATTGAATCATAAACAAATTTCAGTAGTTTTCATACATCAAACTGACTCATATAACAAAATTATTTGTCCGCATCAACCAAAACTGACCATATTTGCAATTTATTATGTAAATCTTTATAGCCGCATAGTAAATGAGTTATATTTTCATGTAAGGATGGATTGTACAAAACAAATGATAGCAATATTGGCACATAATGACTACAAAAAATTGTTCGCATCAATTAAGAGTGCCAGCATGTCCCTTTTATTCAAAATATTAAATCATAAGCAAATTTCAGTACTTTTCATACATCAAACTGACTTATATATAAAAATTATTTGTCTGCATCAACCAAAACTGACCATATTTGCACTTTCTTATGTAAATCTTTATAGCCGCATTGTAAATAAGTTATATTTTTATGTAAGGATGGATTGAATACAGAAATGATAGCAATATTGGAACATAATGACTAAAAATTTTGTTAGCATCAATTTAGAGTGCCAGCATGTCCTTTTTTTATTCAAAATATTTAAATTTAATCAAATTTCAGTAGATTGCATACCTCAAACTGACTCTATTAACAAAATTATTTGTCCGCATCAACCAAAACTGACCATATTTGCACTTTATTATGTAAATTTTTATAGCTGCATAGTAAATGAGTTATATATTCATGTAAGGATGGATTGTATAATACAAATGATAGCAATATTGGCACATAATGACTAAAAAATTGGTTTGCATCAATTTAGAGTGCCAGCATGTTCTCTTTTTATTCAAAATGTTGAATCTTAAACAAATTTCAGCAGTTTTCATACCTCAGACTGACTCAAATAACAAAATTATTTGTCCGCATCAACCAAAACTGACAATATTTGCACTTTATTGTGTAAATCTTTATAGCCGCATAAGTAAATAAGTTATATTTTCATGTAAGGATGGATTGTATAATACAAATGATAGCAATATTGGCATATAATGACTAAAATGTTTGTTCGCATCAATTTAAAGTGCCAGCATGTCCTCTTTTATTCAAAATATTTAAATGTAAACAAATTTCAGTAGTTTTCATACATCAGGCTGACTCGAATAACATAATTATTTGTCCGCATCAACCAAAACTGACCATATTTGCAATTTATTATGTAAATATTTATAGCCGCATAGTAAATGAGTAATATTTTCATGTAAGATGGATTGTATAATACAAATAATAGCAACATATAAAAAAATTGTTCGCATCAATTTAGAGTGCCAGCATGTCCCTTTTATTCAAAATATTGAATCATAAGCAAATTTCAGTACTTTTCATACATCAAACTCACTTATATATAAAAAATTATTTGTCCGCATCAACCAAAACTGACCATATTTGCACTTTATTATGTAAATCTTTATAGCCGCATAGTAAATGAGTTATATTTTCATGTAAGGATGGATTGAATACAGAAATGATAGCAATATTGGCACATAATGACTAAAAAAAATTGTTCGCATCAATTTAGAGTGCCAGCATGTCCCCTTTTTATTCAGAATATTGAAACATAAGCAAATTTCAGTACTTTTCATACATCAAACTGACTTATATATAAAAAATTATTTGTCTGCATCAACCAAAACTGACCATATTTGCACTTTATTATGTAAATCTTTATAGCCGCATAGTAAATGAGTTATATTTTCATGTAAGGATGGATTGAATACAGAAATGATAGCAATATTGGAACATAATGACTTAAAAATTTTGTTCACATCAATTTAGAGTGCCAGCATGTCCTTTTTTTATTCAAAATATTTAAATTTAATCAAATTTCAGTAGTTTGCATACATCAAACTGACTCTATTAACAAAATTATTTGTCCGCATCAACCAAAACTGACCATATTTGCACTTTATTATGTAAATTTTTATAGGCGCATAGTAAATGAGTTATATATTCATGTAAGGATGGATTGTATAATACAAATGATAGCAATATTGGCACATAATGACTAAAAAAATTTGTTTGCATCAATTTAGTGTGCTAGCATGTCTTCTTTTTATTCAAAATATCGATTCATAAACAAATTTCAGTAGTTTTCATACATCAGACTGACTCGAATAACAAAATTATTTGTCCGCATCAACCAAAACTGACCATATTTGCACTTTATTATGTAAATCTTTATAGCCGCATGGTAAATGAGTCATATTTTCATGTTAGGATGGATTGTATAATACAAATGATAGCAATATTGGCACATAATGACTAAAAATTTTAGTTCGCATCAATTAAGAGTGCCAGCATGTCCATTTTATATTCAAAATATTGAATCGTCAACAAATTTCAGTACTTTTCATACCTTAAACTGACTCATATAACAAAATTATTTGTCCGCATCAACCAAAACTGACCATATTTGCAATTTATTATGTAAATCTTTATAGCCGCATAGTAAATGAGTTATATTTTCATGTAAGGATGGATTGTATAATACAAATGATAGCAATATTGGCACATAATGACTAAAATATTTTGTTCGCATCAATTTAGAGTGCCAGCATGTCCTCTTTATATATTCAGTTATTGAATCGTAAACAAATTTCAGTAGTTTTGATACCTCAGACTGACTCGAATAACAAAATTATCTGTCCTCATCAACCAAAACTGACCATATTTGCACTTTATTATGTAAGTCTTTATAGCCTCATATTAAATCAATAATATTTTGATGTCAGTAGTTCGTGATGGTTTGTATTTTAAACAAAACTATTTAACAGCATCATTCAACACTCACATGACCGATTCATGTACACTGTACTTAATGAAAAGTATGAGTAATTCTCTTCATGGAATAGTATACTGTTAAGAGGGTGGGTTGAGGGTCCTGGTCCCGAAATCCCGTGCTTAAAACACAAAATCCCGAGGTCCCGAATAAGTTAAATCCCGACATCCCAAAATTCGAAAAAGAATTCCCGGATCTCGAAACGGTCAATCGCTAAATCCCGAGCTTAAAAACACCCGATCCCGGAGTCCCGATAAAGGTCCTATCCCCCCTTTGTTAATATATTATGTAAGTTGATTGATTTTGTTTGTAGCATAACGTCCAATGGCAATATTTCATTCATGTTCAAATCGAGTATATGTTTCGGACGTCCCAAATATCATTTATAATCGTTATGGATAAGTCTGTCTAAATTGAAGAGATGGTACAAATGTACATACTTGTACAACACTTTATCAATATCCCTTGCAATACACTGTACAATTTCCGTTTGAACATTTGGCAAAACAGAAGCTGAAATCATGTAAATCCATGTGAATTACGATTAAAAATAATGTATTAAATGCATCGAGCTAGGAATTCGAAGAGACAGTTAAAAATGGGGAACGAAGCAACGTAAACAATGATGTTTATATCCCATCATATACAAATATTTTTCCGATGTGTTAGATAACCTTTCTATCGGCCTCGATATTTGTACATGTAACTTTTGAAAAGAAAATATAGAAAATCTGCTAATCAGTAAAGTTATAGGAACTATTTTTTTAATTTAATAAAATTAATATTTCGAATTGAAATTAAGTGTTTTTGAATTGTTCTGGTTTGAAGCACATATACGTAAAATATTAAGATAAAAGTCGTTTTAATAAAATAAATGTTCAAATGAACACGAAGTTTATTTCTTAATTTACACAATCAGTTAACGCGAAAAGTAAACGCGCGTTTACTTCCAAGTGCACGTAAAAATACATTAATGTAATCTGTAGTAAACGCCCGTTTACTTTTAAGTGCACGTAAAAACAAATTTGTGAAATCTGAAGTAAACGCCCGTTTACTACTGACTAAACGGACACAGAGTAAACGCCCGTTTACTCGGGTAGACATTAGAAATTTCCATTTTGACCGCGTTAACGTAATTATAGTAAACGCGCGTTTACTAGTAAACGCGAAAATTGAAGTTAACTAACGAAATATGTGCACGCCGCGTTAACTTGCGTTTACTTTATGTAATGCTTGGTCTGCACCCAACTGTACGTATTTGCTAAATCTTTAGTTTTCTGTTTAAGGACTGCTGTATTTTGTCTTCGTATTTCTTTTCTTACCATGGTGTTGATTAATTTTGTTTGACACTTAACAAGTCTTGAGTCACAAGCTTAATAAAAATATTCCAGAATTATTATAAGCCAGATTTAAGAAATTTCATTCAGAAAGGAAGATTTTGAAGAATTGTATGTTATGTAAAACTATATGTTTATCACCTGTGGTCTTAACTTTTGACCTATTGAACTACATTCAATAGGCTGACTTTCTTTCCTTCTTTCAATATCTTTTATAAGTGTTTCACTAATCTACCTAAAAATCATCGAGAAAATTCCACATTGCGACTAATAATTATAAAATTATGTATTGTCAGTCAATTTCTAGCAGATATGACATATATCTTTAGCCTATCGTCTCTAAATAAACATTCCCTTCTCTTTCCATCTATGCATATATAGGTTTCATTTCGAACCAACGTATGAAACTCAAATTATCATTTGCAAACCTTTTTTTTTTTTTAAATATTCTAATTTTTTAACAGTGACCTTGCATTTTGACATGATATCCCTTACTTCCTGTTCCAAATATCTTTAATATATATATGTTTAATTCCTATGAAGCATGCGAAACTCATAAAACCATCCGAAAATAATTTAGTGACAGTAAACATGAACTTTGAAATATTGTCCAAACAATCAAAAGGCCTCTTTTCCTTCCTTATATCTTCAATCTGGGTAAATCAAATTTCAAACAGTAGGGTAAACGGAAGTTAACGTCCAAAAACAAAAACGAACGGACACATGAACAGACAAGGCGACGTTCAAAATTCGGGGATCATAAAAGCAGAAGATATCAAGGGAAATCTTAAATTGATTCATACAAATTGAATACAACATAATGTGTTAAACGGTTATTTTGAATTTACAGTTCATATAATATAGTAGACGACTTCATTATTTATATGACATAACAAAAAAATGAATGCCATTACACAGGCAGATTGTATGAGACTTAGCATAAAATGTGAATTTTAGTATTTGCTCATATACATTTATACAGCCCGTTTCTCCTCCGAAACAAATTAATTTGCTTCTTCCTAATTTCCTATTGCAGGTCTGTCATGTATTAAGTATCGTCGTTGGATTTTTATAATAAGCATTCATGGTTGGTAAAATGCAAATGAAGTAGCAGTTGATTTAAAGATTGTTTTTGTTTTGTTGTTTGATTTATGTCCACTGACAAATATTTCACGTGTATTCAGAAAGATAACAGATGCATATGATTACTAGAGGCTCAATAACAGCATGCGTTGCTCACCTAGGTCAATGGACACTCCAAAATTGTGGATTAAAATCGAATTAAGGACAAAAATCTCTTTTTGTTAATCTTGTATTGCTGATATTTTTTCTGTTTGCAGTTCCTCTCTATCTATTAAAATTTTCATGATATAAGGAAAACCCCAAAAAATTGGTAAAAATCGTCATTAAAGGGCAATAACTCCAATAAGGAGTCGTCAGACGATTCCCGCCAATTGACTAAATAGTAGCTGATCATTTTTGCTGATTTAAGTTTCTATCTATCTATCATAATATTTAAGATACAAGACAAAAATACAAAAAATTGGAAAAATTTGTCATTAAAGGGCAAAATCTTTAGTAAGGAGTTGTCATACGATTTCCTCCATATGACTTATTTGTAGATCTTGTCTTGCTGATCATTTTTGCTTGTTTAAGATTCTTCCTATCTATTATTTTTTTAAGATAAAAGGCGAAAACGCAAAAATCGGTAAAATCGTCATTAAAGGGCAAAAACTCCAATAAAGAGTCATCTGATGATTTCAGTCGTGTTATTTTAATTGAAAATCTTGTCTTGCTGATCATTTTGCTTTTAAAGTTTCTCTCTATCTATTATTATAGTTTTCAAGATATAAGGCAAAAATTCATAATTGGTAATAATCGTCATTAATTCCTATATGAAGTCGACTGAGAGTTTTTAGGTAAATACACAATGAGTAGATCTCAACATCTGAACACTGTTTGCTCTGCCAGATTTTCTCTGTCTATAGCGGTTTTCAAGATAAAAGACAAAACTTACATTTTACCCACATGTTCTATTTTTAGCCATGATAGCCATGTTGGTTGGCAAGTGGGGTCATCGGACACATTTTTCAAACAAGATACCCCACTGATGGCCCAGTAGTTTCAGAGGAGATTATTTTTGTAAAAGTTAATGGACGACGACGGACAACGGACGAAGGACAACGGACGAAAGACGCTAATTGATGAGAAAAGCTCACTTGGCCCTTTGGGCCAGGTGAGCTAAAAAGGGGGAGCGGATTCAGGTGGGGTAAAATACATGTTCTCGATAAAGTGGAAACGCGTAAAAGTCAATCATGCATTGCAGCTAATCTATGCGTATCCATAAAAGGTAGTGTACTCGACAAGTTTAATGTGTTTATTTTAAAACTAGATCTGATTAGCAAGTCTACGTCAAGTACATATTTCCACAAGGTAGCACGCTATACGATAAAAACCATTGAAGTGCGTCTCAAAATCTAATTGAGAAAAAACATCCCCTTCAGTCTTATCAAAGTATTCAGTTGTTTGTCGTTTAAATGATTTATTCACGTAAAAAGTAACTTGAATGATTTAAATAGTACTTCTCGATATTCGTTGTAACACTTCCTTGTGTGATTTGTATTATTACGGAACAGTAACTATTCTTTGTGCGAGGTAATTTGTAAATTGTATATCTCTAGTCAAGTCAAACTAATACTCATCCATTTGTTTTTTTCAAACGTTTCAAATTTTGATATTTGGCAAATGTAACGTTTATTTCGCTAGATGAGATTTCTTTCATTCACACTATAAAACAGAGCCTAATATAATTACTCTTAATCGTTAAGCTATCGTTATATAACTGATATACTTTTGGATTTTTAAATCATACAAGTTAAGATATCAACGAGTACAGTTATAGTCCTAGTATAGTTATATGATCTAAAAAATAAACAAAAATACATAACTACATTATTGAAATAATGTTAGGATGTATCAAGTATATCAAACGATCTTATATTTTCGATTTGTTAGTTGAAGAAAGTAAAATGTTTCAATTTTTTCTTCGTTTTAATCAAATTTTGAAAGAACAGTACCTGTTACTCCTGAACAAGTGAACGATGCATACTTTCACTTTAAAAAAAAAAATACATAGCATTACAAAAAAAGTAATTCAATTACTCCGGATCCATTCAAGTAATTGAAATCGTCAAAATTATTGATTATGGGTAGTGATTATTATTAGTAACGACTAGTGAAAACTAGTAATTTATTACTAAGTTATTCGTGGAAATTTTCTATTTCAGTAATTTTGAGTCATCAATATCAGCGATTTCTAGTAATTCATTAATAAGTAATTACAAGTCATATTTGTAGTTGACACATGACATTGGCAAAATATCTTTGTTCTTCTTGTGCTATAATCTGGATAATGCACAGCTAAGGTATGCATTAACTGCCTCAGATATACCTCACAGTTCAAATGTACTCTTATCTTTAGGCGCGGATCCAGGATTTTTCCAAGGCATAGGGACGTAATTCCATAAAAAATAGACGACTTAAGGCAAGTTTGGCTGTACCTGTAGACAACTTATTTCAAACGGAATAGCACATCCTAAATTTTACGGTGATGTTGTTAACCAAGCCCGGAAATTTAGAATCGATCCGGTAAACTTATCAATCCTTTAAACAAACTAATTCTAAAAGGTTACCAATTGAACACTGTAATTAAATCTTTAATATTGTTTTTATTGGTATAAATATTGATTTTGTTATCAGTAAATTAAAACCATACTAAATATTACACATATGTACTTTCACGGTACTACAATCTGTCGATACCTATATTTTGGCATTGCACAAGGTCATGTTTTTCTCTGACTGTTAATGACGTCTTAACTCTAAATCCATTGGATGTTGGATGTGTATTGATTGATATTTTAGTCTTAGATACATGATTTTTTTTAGTAGTTGTTATTGGCTCTGAACTAGCTATCAGTAACTGCGAGTACTCTCAGATCTGTACTTAGTGTCGTTTTTTGTTGTTAGGGATGAGGGATGGATATATACCCTGCCACGTTCTGTCTTTGTTTTTGTTTGATGTTTTTCTTTGTATCGATCTGATGAGTTAAACCTTTTTCTATGTTATGCTGTTACACCACTGTCCCAGGTTCGGGGAAGGGTTGAGCGTTCACAAACATCTTTAACCCCGACACATTCTTTATGTGTCTGTCCCAATTCATTAGGTTGTAGTTCAGTGGTTGTCGTTGGTTCATGTTTGTCATATTTGTTTTTCGTAAATTGTTTTGTTATAAATTAGGCCATTTGTTTTCTCAATTAAATTGTTTCGTATTGTTCATGTCGGGACTTTTATAGCCGACTATACGGTATGAGTTTTTCTCATTGTTGAAGGCCGTACGGTTGCCTATAATTGCTTACATCCATTTCATTTGAACTTTTGTAGATAGTAGTCTCATTGGCAATCATATCGCATCTCCTTATTTTTATATAAGATTCGACATGTCTTCAGAATTAATAAAATTGAAAAATTGTGAGAAAAAAAGGGGGGGAGTTAAAGATTGAAAAAGGAAACTTTTTTTTTTACTTTGCACTATAAATAAGTACATCACTCTTCGATAAATTTTCCTCTGAACATAATCTTGAAAAAATCAAAGCAATTAATCTATACCTATTAACCTTTTCAGTTATGATTAGTCAAAACCGATTTAAAAGTACACCAAACGGAACTAAAACTGTATGAAAAAGGAGATGTGGGTTATACGTCAATTAGACAGCAATCAAACAACGACAAAAAAACACCTTAGGCCAACTAGAGGGCAACATATAATGTTCAACAATAGGCAGGTGTCTTAACAATATGCTAAGTTCTAAATCGATCGTCACAAATTTATATAAACATTGTGAATAAATTTATCAGAAACAAAGATCTGCCATTAAAACGCAATTCTCCAAATAATGCAACAGTTCAGGAGAAAGCCTGAATATAAAAAAAAAAATAATAATTTAAAAGTTGCCAACCTTTTACTACTTAACGGCCTATTTTCCAATTCTTTACCCTACAAGAAAACTTTCTCAGGAACCGTGGATTGAATATCGTTCGTATGTTTCCAAAGTGTTAATGTATATTGATGGCGTTATGTGTTAAAACAGTTATTGGCCAATCAAATCGGTATATATCATTTTATCTGCACGGTCAGGATGACCCATTAACCCGAAATCCTACGTCGTTCGGGTCATGAAGGGTCACCCGAGCCGTGCAGATTAAATGACATATACCGATTTGCTTGCTCAATAACAATAACCAATGCAAGTTATCCGGTTATGGTATTTCATATTGAATGCAAGTAAAGTTTAATATTAATTATAAGTAATTACTTATTAAGTATTTTTATAAGTAATCTTGAGTAATAACTAGTAATATTACAAGTAATTCAAAGTAATAACCAAAGTAAATGCAGGTAATTCAAAGTAAAAACCCAAATAATTCAAAGTAAAACCCCAAGTAACAGAGTAATACGTTATTATCAGTCAATACATGTATTTTATCACTACAAGTGATGGTTGAACTGACGAAAGTATATTAATCTATATGATCCATAAAATTAATTAAGAAATAATGAAGAAACTAAGGTTTTAACTCCCTCAGGTAAAGTTGATTTAAGATGGATTTGGTTATATTTTTTGCCATTTTGGTTCTATAGCTCTTCTACTGTTTCGGTTCTTATGCATCCTTAGCTTTCAAATATTCTGCTTTCAGCATTCCTAATGAAGGTTAATCCAGAACAATTCTTCGGACGCATGAAATTTATAAAGTGTTGTTTCCATTTTTTAACTGAAGACGCAATCTGAAGTCAGCATACTTTCAAGAGTCAATATAAAACATGTATTACATTTATTGACCAATATGAAAAGGCTAAAATGGTTTTCTTATAATATCATATATGTTTTATTCAAAATTGTATCCTACCTTCAAGAATGATCATTCAGTATTTCCTATATTCTAGTCCATTTCTATTGCTATTTGCTGTTATGTTCAATATGAACTGCCACCCCAGCCACTCTTTGGCGCTACATTTTTATTCATTTCAAATAGTACACCGATAGTGGCCAGAAAGATGAATGTCATCCCAAAGATCTTTTGTGAGTTTTCTCTTCCTATGATGCATGTCATTCACCTAAGCATTGTTAAAAATTTCAAATTCAAATCTTAACATGCTGAACAAGTTCCTGCTATAAAAAAATAGCGAACCAAAGTTTAAATGAAAGCGTAATTCTGATTGGCTGAATTTCCCTATCTGAATCTCTAATCAAATATTAGTTATTCATATTTTTTTATAATATAAGGCGAGTAAGTGTGTTTATTTATATTACTAGTATTTAGTAAGCACCAGTCAATAAGTATCTTTATTTCAGAAACATGACATGCATTTACAAATTACAACTTTTAAATTATATGATATTATAATTTTCCAAGTAATTGAAAGTAATAATACAAAGTAACTATTTAAAGTAATTCAGAGTAATATCCAAAGAAACTATAAGTATTCCAAAGCTTATGAAATATACTTCCACGTACATGGTATCAAGGCAGGAAGCTATTGTGTTATTGTAAATTGCCTACAGTCTTACGGAAGGGTGCTTGTCGGATGTGTCGGCAGTCCAAAGACTTGTAACTATGAAAATGCTGCTTCTCCCCTTAGTGTGCGGCATTTGGGAATTAGAACAAAAGACTGGTTGACTTGGTGTGAGAATTATGTGTCCATGTAGGATGACATGTCTTAACAAAATTCCCATGAATGTTGTATTCTACCTTGAGAACTAGCAAGTTGAAAACCAGACTCAATGTGTTGGTCTAGTACAAAGCAGGGTTTATATTTAAATCACATTAACATGTTCTCGTCCTGATGAGCACGTAATAGTTACAACTGAACATCAAACACCAATCCATCCATCAACCCATCTATCCATGATCAGAGACAACAATTTGTTCTTACTAGTACATAAAAACAAATGTTCATTACATAATATATCAGCTATTATATAGCTAAATCATAGTCCTCCAGAAGAAAGAAAAGTCTGAATATGGATGTTAGTTAAAGATAGCTACTGAACATCATATTGTTATCCTTATATTAATTCATGTTGAAGTGAAATCTTCATGTTATGTTTGAATTTTGTAATAGAACTTTTGAAATTGTCTCTAAAATTTAACCATAATTAGTAATAGCCAAGTAATTCACCTAAGCTACATCATGTAAAAATATTATCTAATAATTATCTATATGAAACAGATATAAAGTATACCTACATTTAGTAATAAGCAGTACTTTTCCAGGTAATAAGAAGTAATTTTAGTAAATTAAAAATATATTTAATAATTTTAAGTTATTACATTTTAAATTACTTATAATAAACTGTTAGCTATTACCAAAGTTTAGTAAAAATATCAGTAATAAGTAATTTCCAGTAATTCCTAAACAAAGTAGGTGATACTTAGTTAAAGTAAGTAATTAAGTAATTGTAAGTAAATTTATAAGTAATATATTCACTTGAAATAAGTTAAAGAAAAATTACTTAGTAATTGTTTTATAGAGTGATGATTTTTTATCAATTTTGTTATTAACATTTTTGTTTGCAGAAAGTAAGTTCTGTTGCACGTGTTTCATTAGATGTGATACTATGTTATGGGTGTTACTTCTGTACGTGACTGTTGTGTTGACTGTTACAGCACAAAGTAAGTCGTGTTTTTTATATTGTTAATTATATTCTCTTAATCCTTTTTTCATTATGTCACTGAAGTGTAAAAAGGTAATAACAAAATGACAAACCCAAGGTAAATTAAAAAGGAGAAGTAAAAAAAAACGGAATAAATCAAACGCTCAACTATACCAACCATTATATTGACAAAATTGGGTAAGCATCCCAAACAGACATAATTGGCTACGTGACAAAATTGGGATTCAGCAGCCAAAACTGTGTAAACATACATCAAAGACATATAACACAACTGATTTAAAAAATCCAAACCAAGATACAAATAAATCTGACAAAGACGACTTCAAAAAGTTTTGTAGGTAATACATGTAGTACGTACAATATGATAGTAAAGCATAATGATTGTACTTTAAAGTACAAATTCAGTAAAATATAGATACATAGGGTATATAAAATGAAAACAACACTATCAAAACATCATGCGCTTGAATCACACATTTCGACCCACCTGCATCAGGAACACTCAAATCCAAAAACCCAAAGGAATCGAAGAATGAAAAGCCTTAAAAATCGCTCGGTTGAAAGACGTAGAGAAATTTTACACAGTTCTATCATGCTGCTGCTTTTTATTCTCAAAGAAAAAAGAAAGGCACTTAAACATTTAAAATCCATCTAGGTTTTCAAATCAATAAATTTGTTGTTTGTTATAGTTAACCACCGGTTTTTCTTATTACAATATACTGACATGAACTTATAATTTTGTATTTACATTGTGTCATAGATCAATTTTTTCGTTCAGTGTATGTTCACTTGTTTTGTAAATATGTCTTTTGATTGAGTTCATCCATTGCAATTGATATGTTATAGTGTGTCTTTCTATGTTGTGATGTTACACTATTGTTTCAGGTTAGGGTGAAGGTTGGCGCCTATTAAAACGTTTAAACCCGCTGTTTTTGTTTGCACGTGTCCTAAGTCAGGAACCTGATGTTCAGTGGTTGTCGTTTGTTGATGTGGTTCATAAGTGTTTCTCGTTTCTATTTTTCTATAAAGATTAGACCGTTGGTTTTCCTGATTGAATGGTTTTACACTAGTCATTTTGGGGCCCTTTACAGCTTGTTGTTCTGTGTGAGCCAAGGCTCTGTGTTGAAGGCCGTACTTTGACCTATAATGGTTTACTTTTACAAATTGTGACTTAGATGGAGAGTTGTCCCATTGGCACTCATACCACATATTCTTATATCTCTTTATACTCGATATCACAATTGAAAACATTTCCGTCTCCCCGATCTTTGTTTCCCTTGTCTAGGTAGATACATGTAGTTATGGCTGTCTTCCGAAAGCACAAGGAGACTCAGATTCAGTCTGACTTATCAACATTAAGTGTTACAATCAAGAACAGGGACCTGTTTATCAAAACGCTTTAGGACTATGACATGTCCTAAGATCATCTTAGGACGCATCTTTAACATAAATGGGTTTATCAAACATGTCGTAATTTAGGAAAATTCATAGGTATCATCCTAACTTTAGGTGTCTTGATATGGTCTTAAGATGGTTCTAACTGTAGTGATGCCTTTTTTCGTCGGTATTTACATGTATGTATACATGTAAATACAATAAGTATGTATGCATGTATGTATGTTTGTATTACTAGGTTTGGCATGATTTGTAAAACTTGCTTTATTAAAAACCAAAGAGCTTTCACAGCACAGTCTGCCGCCAGTATTTGAGTTATTTTGATTATTTCTGGCCAAACATTATAATAACATATCCAGGTAATATTTCAAATTTATCAATTTCTTTTAGAGAACCTTACACCATTCGGTAAGGCTACGCAAAGTTCCCAATATGGATCAGCTGGACCACAAAACGCAATTAATCCACCTATATCTAATGAATTTGGTTTTACGAAATGTACACACACATCACTTTATCAAAGTCCATCTTGGTGGATGTTCAATATTTCGTATGGAATTGTATTCATCACAGATATAAAGATATACTACAGAGAAGATTGTACGTATACATTTGAGGTTTAATTACTTTTATTCACATTTTTATGGTGCGGCTGCATTTATATTAGGTTTATGACACATTGAATAAATCCTTTCATGTCTTTTAAACTGTAGTGAGGATTGATTTTTTTGCTCCGCGTAAAAGACTTATATAAAGAACAGCTACCCATAACAGAGTGTAGAACGATATGATTTCGTATCAGCAGATGATGTACATACGTACAATGATGTATGTTAAGCTTTATTTTGATAACGGCGGATATTGTTCAGTACGGTATAATTTTGTTTATTATTTTCGGGTTTTATTTTGTGTTCTTTTATACCATTATTTTAGATTTAACTATTTTGTCTTCCAATTTCGTTTGTTTGCTCTTTCAATTACGTTTTGTAAGTCCACTCACTGAGGTTAACGAAAGAGCGCTGGTCGAGATGTCAAAGAAATAGTTTAAACCCGCCAAAATGCATGTGCCTTATCCAAGTTAGGAACGTTGTCGTACTTGTATGTCACACCTAAATAGTTTATGGTTATTTGAGAATCGGGTGTTAATGGCAGATATTTTATTATTTCTGTTTATTTTTTTCACAACTTTTATAGACTCTAGAGGATTTAGAGATTGCTATATCTTATATAGACACTGAAGACTGTATATTGTCCCTGATTTGTATTTTTATAGATATAAAAAAAGATGTAGTATGATTGCCAATAAAACAACTATCCAACACTGTTCAAATGAAGAGTAGCGCTAATATAACTATATTCTCAGTAATATCTGTAACCAAACGAATAGTAGTATTTGGTAAATAACCCTGTATCTTTGTCCTTTTATCTAACTGATTACTTTTTGAAAATTCAAGATATGTTCTGATTTTATAATTTGTAACAAATATTTTTGAATTTATAGCATGATTCGTTTCATTAGACTTCGCCATACGAGATCCAGTTGTCATTTCACTAAATTGCGAAATTGCAAAAAGAATCTAATTAGTCTAATAATACTTTATTGCAATAACCAAGCAAAAGGATTGGACACAAGTTATAACAACTTATATTAAGTCCTCTCCTTACATGAACGATACACACATATGATGATAGCAAACACATAAATGATATAGTTTCAGTTATAGAAAATAAAGGTAGGAGTCACACATTGACATGGCAACAGAAAAACTATAAAAAAAAGACAGAAAAGAAAATCGAAACGACCAAGACAAAACAACTGACATAGAATGTTAAAATCTTTTGACTGTTTAATTAACAAAACATATAATGAGAAATGCACTAGAACGTAGTATAGCTTCGTAACTGGAGTTACAGAGTGAAGGCACATTTCTTATAATGTTTACTTAAACATCATAATATTAGTAATTAGCAATCTACAGTCTGTTGACTTGGTAATACATCAAATATTTGTGTTAAAGGTGTCAGACCACCAATTAAATATCCCTATCTGTTCAACCAAATTTTGCAATTTTCACAGCTTTCTAAATATTTTACCTTAAGTTTAACTTCATAGAAACCAGGTATATCCTGAAATGTACATGTATCAGCTTTCTGCATGCCAATTTTCAACATATCTTTAAAGCCTTCTAACAAAAAACTGACCTTCAAAAGAGATACTTCAAAAATAACCCCTGGTTTTCTGGAAATCTTAAATTAGTATACTTTGGAGCGCATTAATCCTCAATTTTAATGCAAACTCATAGACAAGTAAATTTTGGCTCAAAATGGTCTAAATATATTTCTCTTTCACCAAAAGTTTCATTTCTGCTAATTTGTTGGTTAGTTTAAGTAAACAAGGACATCAAAAACACTATTTTGTGTCAGAGTAGGGCTACTTTACATACGTTCTAAATTAGAGGGAGTAATTGGTGGTCTGACACCAAAAGAGACAAAATAGTTGATCAGAAATCTTTTGTTTTGCTTTATCCTTAGTCAATTTGTAGTTAAAACAGCCTATCTGAGCATAATCCGACTTATATAACAAATTTCACAGCTCAATTTAAACTGACTGTAATGTATGACTTTGATAGAAAATACTTGAAAATTTCATTTTGGACTACAGGAACATAAACTTTCAATATCAAGATCAGTTTTTGTTGATTTTTCCTTGTTTGTTATTCTACTTTAAAGACTTTCCACAATTTTACAATGAGTCTAGTAAAAATCCAAGGTATTGAAGAGTCAAGGAATATTGACCCCCTTTTTCATCTGGTGCCAGTAATGAGACTATTAACTGATCAAAAGTGCGGTCATGGTCATTTAACTGTTTTATTTACTATCAGTCAATAAAATTTAAGGTATAAAACTTTCATTTGAGATTATAAATAGGATTTTTGTGAGTTTATGCAGTGTTTACATCAGGCTATGTTATCTGCCAAATACATGGTATGACGCAATGATATAAGGGGTAAAAATCAAATAATTTCATTAAATCTTCATGACGACATTTTTTTTAGGGCCTATGTTTTATTGTTTAACACCACAGAAACAACTTACTGTCCATTTATAACAATTTAGGACATTTTTTATATGAAAGCATATTGTCAGGGTGGGAAAAGCTAAAAATAGCACAAATTCAGGTTTAAGGCTCTAAATTTGCAATATCTGACTTTTGCCCAAAAAAGATTGAAATGTGGATACTATCATTTCAATTGATCAGTTAAGACAAACAATCAATCGTTTTCTGATTTTGGGGTTTCACCGCATTTCACTTAAAGGTGTCAGACCACCAATTAAATATCCCTATCTGTTCAACCAAATTTTGCAATTTTCACAGCTTTCTAAATATTTTACCTTAAGTTTAACTTCATAGAAACCAGGTATATCCTGAATTGTACATATTTCAGCTTTCTGCATGCCAATTTTCAATATACCTTTAAAGCCTTCTAACAAAAAACTGACCTTCAAAAGAGGTACTCCAAAATAACCCTGGTTTTCTGGAAATCTTAAATTAGTATACTTTAGAGCGCATTAATCCTCAATTTTTAATGCAAACTCATAGACAAGTAAATTTTGGCTCAAAATGGTCTAAATATACTTCTATTCAAATTTAAAATTGTTTGAATTATAATAAGATTAATATTTCATTATTTCATCAGCTATTTATTGCAAATCAGTAAAGACATATTTATTAAAATATTATTCATTCAATTTAGGACATTTTTTTTTGAACAACATTTTGTTTAAACTCAAAAGCTAATGGTTTTACAATTAGCATTTTTATTTGAAGCAAAAAATAAGGGTAAACTAAAATTTCAAAATTCAGTTTAAATTAATTTATATTGTTTGCCAACACAATTAAAATTGGTCACATTTATAAATAATAAACAATTTTATGTTTGGGTTTTAAGATTTACTTAAAGTTTCAAAATTCAATAACCTTTCAAAAATTTTAATTTCACAATTTAAATTTTACCTTAATACTAAAAACATAATCATAAATTTAAGATTTAGCCCTCTAAGTTTCAAGAACCTTTAAACTTGACAAAAAACTAACTTCAACAAGTTCAACAATAAATTTTTCTGAAATTGTAATTTAACTGTTGACCTAATCTCATTTCTTTATGAACTATAACAACAATTTTAAAAGTCATAAATTATTTCCTTACCAAAAGTTTCAAATACTAAACTGGTATTGTTCTGAACATCAAAAGAATATTTTGATTCAGAAGGCTCTTTTACTTCATCTAAAAATTGGTAAAATGGGGTCTACAAATCAATTTTATCAAATTTTTAATTTATTTTATCTTGTAATATGACATTAAAACACTATTGACATAATCGGTACTATAAAATTAATCTCAATTAAGATATTATGTTTACTTTATAGAAAATACTTGACAATTTAATTTTGGCTACAGACATAATCTTCAATAAAAGACTATTTTAGATTTCCACTTTTATTATTTACACAATTTAAATGATTAAAAATTGGTTTGATAATTGAATTTAACATTTTATCTGAGCATAAAATCTATTATATAAAATGTTTGTATTTAACTGTTTTATTACTTTATGTCAAAATAAGTAAAATTTCATTTGGATAAAATGAATTTGATTTATCAGTTTTCATGCAATTTTATCTGCTATAAAGTATGGCATTATATTAAGGTAATAACAAATAATTATTAAATTCATGCAACTTTTAGTATAAACCTTTTTTGTTTAACAGCATTAAAATTGTCCATTTATAAGTTAGACATTTTTAATAAATTATTTCAGGGTTGAAAATTAAATTACAAATTAGTTTAGTTAAATCAATAGTATTTTCCAAAAATTGAATGGCTTCATTTCAATTGATAATGTTAAAACAATCGTTTCATTTTGTTTAACATTTCATTAAATGTAACCACAATAAATTCCATCGTTAACCAAATTTGCAATTTTCCACTTTAAAATTTTACTAAGTTAATATAAAACCAGTATATATTTGCACAAGTTTCTTTTGCCAATTTCTCAAATTCTTAAAGCTTTCAAAAAAACTAAAACGATCAAAATCGCTGGTTTTTAAATTCAAATTAGTATACTTTGAGCATTATCCTCAATTTAACTACTCAAAAAGTAAATTTTGCAAAATGGTCTAAATTATCTTTTCACAAAGTTTAATTTCTAATTTGGATTTAATACAAGTCATCAAAAGCACTATTTTTAAATGGGCTTATTAATCTTCTAAATAGTAAAATAATTCTGGTCTCAAAAAAAAAATTTAAATTTTTTTTGTTTATCTATATTTATAAAAGCTATGCAAACCATTTTTACAAATTTCTATTTAAAATTAATGTATGCTTTATAAAATTATTGACATTTATTTTGGACTACGAAATAAACTTTAAAAAAATTGTATTTCTTGTTTATTACTTAAAGATTAAATTTTAAAATAGCTATAAAATTAGGTATAAATCCAGAATATTACCTTTTCATTGTCCATAATAATTTAACTGTCAAAATGCGTATGGTCATTTAATTTAATTATTAATTATTTAAGTATAAAACATTTAATATAAATACATTTTAGTTTATAGTTTTACTTTTTTATTGCAATTAAAGTTCCAATTTATAGGTAAAATAAAGATTTATAAATTAACATTTTTGTTTTGGTAGTAAACAATATTTATTGTAAACCAAAACAATTATTCATTTATAAAATTAGACATTTTTTATAAAAATTGTTGGTTAAAACTAAATGTATTCAGTTTAGGCTTAATTCAATATTATTTTCAAAAATTATAAGTAAATTTCAATTTATTTAAAAATAATGCAATTTTTGTTTTGGGTTACGATTTCTTAAAGTCAGACACATTAATTCCCTATTCAATCAAATTTTATTTTCAAATTTAATTTACTAAGTTTAAATAAAAACCAGGTTATCCTAATTTACATTTGCTTTTCACAATTTAAACATACTTTTAAATTCTAAAAAAACTACTTCAAAAGGTACTCAAAATAACCTGGTTTGAAATCTTAAATTTATATATTTGCATAATCCTAAGTTTAATGCAAATACAATTAATTTGGTCAAAATGTTCAAAGTTTATTTCTCAAAGTTTCAATTTCTAATTTTGTACTCCAATAAACAAATCTTAAATTTTTGTCAATAGGTATTTTAATAGTTTAAATTAAAGGTAATTGGTGTCTGAACCAAAATCAAAAAGTTTGAATATTATTCTTAATCTTAGTCAATTATTAAAAGCCTTCACATAATCGTTATAACAAATTTTACTAATTTAATATTAATTTTTTAAAAATACTTAAAATTTCAATTTACAGATTTAAAAGTAATTAATATCAAATCACTTTTGTTATGTTTCAATTTTATCATTTAAAGCATTTTTCCAAATATTTAAATAGTTTAAATAAGGTAGTTAACATGGAATATTGACAATTTTTTTGGTCAGTAATAATGTTAACTGTATGCAAATCTATGTAAAATTTAATTTTTTAATGTTATATATTCTAATATAAAATTTAATTTTAGGTTAAATTTCATTAGATTATAAAAATTATTTGTATTATTAGTTTACATTCATATTAGAACATGGTAACGCAATATAGTACAAATAAAAATTTAAAATTTTAATTTAATTTAATCTTATCAATTAATTAGTAAAAACTATTGTTTATAATTTTGTACACTCATTAAAACTTACGCCAATTAAAAATCTTAAGGATATAATTTAAATTTAAAATATTTATGGTGAACAAAGTAAATACAATCAATATGTTTACAAATTTGCAAATATTTTATTTACAAAATATTGAAATTTTAAATTATTAATTAACATTAAGTTAAAAAATACTTACTTATTATTGATTAGAAAAGGTTTCAATTTGCTATTATTCAAAGCAATTAATTTACCCTTTTTCATTTCAAATTTTACAATTTTAATATTAAATTATTTGAATAAAATTTTATTGTAGAAGTTACAATACAAAATGTTAATTACTTTTTTATTTATCAATTAATTAAATAAATAATGATTAAAATTAGTCAATTTAACATAATAGACCCTTTTTGGCAAATAATATATTTTGAAAGCAATTTCATAATTTCTGATTTTATAAATTTAAGAATTTTATTTTACAAATAAATATTATTAATCAAATTTATTTAGTCATTGTGAATTTATATCAGTAATAATTAAATTGACTATCATTTTTAAGTATAATCATTTAAAATTAAAAAATTTTGATTTGAGGTTTACAAGTTTACTAAAGTTACCAGATAAATTCTGTTACCAAATTTTATTTTAACTTTCAAATTTTTAGTTAAAAACTATCTAACGAATTACCTTTACAATTTCATACTTTAATCAATTAAACTGCTTAATATTCTAATACTTTAAAAATTAAATACTTTCAAATATTTTGATGAAATAACTTTTCATATTATCAAAAATGTTTTTTGGAGTTTCATTAATTTATTAATTTAATAAAGATTTCAATACATTTGTTTTTTCTAAGTAATCAGTATCAATATAGTTACATTTATCAACTTTTTCATTTTGAAGTAATTAAAAAGACTAAACTAAAACATTTTCAATTTAAATTTATAACAGTCAAAAAATATAATATTAACTACATTAAATTATAAAGATTTTTATTTCTAGAATTTTATTTAGTAATAATAACATTTTGCAAACGGTATAATGAATTGTCACATAAATAAAAATATTTTAATTTATACAAATATTAAATTTAGGATAAATTATACAAATATTTTAATTTTTAACAACAAAAATTAATTTTTCAAATTTAAATTAATTTTTAATAAATTATTAAATTTTTTTATTGTAAAGTAAAAACATTTCATGATTTTAAGAAATTTAAAATTTATTTGCACAGAAATGACATATTGGTCAAAATTTAATATAATAAATAGTTTTATATTTGGGTTTCAAACATTTAAGTTAAATTTCATAATTATAAATGATTTTGTTTACATTTTGCATTTAAAGGTTCAAATATTCTACTCAATTAATTCATTAAACCATTTTCTAAGTTTAATTAAACAGTCTATATTTCATAACATTAGCATCTTTAAAGCCCTTTACAAAAAACTATTAAAACAGTAACTAAATAATATACTTTTAGGATAATCTTTTTATAATTAGCATAACAATTTTAATAACTTTACAAAAATTTAGGTTTAAAATGTTAAATATTCTTTACCAAAAGTTATTTTGTTAATTTATTTATTTAATAAAAAGTATCTAAGAACATTTATATTTAAATATACCTTTTAATATTAAATTGAATAATTTTTAATTTACACATAAAGACCAATTTAAGTTATAAAATTTATCTTTAAATCTTTAAAAACTTTAGAGTTAATAACTATTAATAACATTATGGCATAACAATTTATAATTATAAATGTAAATGGTCAAAAATTTTAAAAATCTTTTATTTTGTTTTTAACAGAATAAAAACTATTTTAGGTACTAAGATCTAAATTAGATTATGATACAAGAAAAATGTTAAATTTTTAGTTTATCTATATTTGTTAAATTCTATTAATACTTTTCAAAATTTACACAATTTAAATCAGATGAAATAGTTACCTTTAGGTCAAGACTTTTCAGGAGTATTAATTATTTTCTTATAAAATTAGTTAAATTATTAATTAAATAGATTTTATTATAGTTAATGATTTTCGCAATGGTTGAATAATAGGTAAACAATAATTTAATTTACATTTTTTTTAGGTGAACACTTTTTTTAGTTACAAAACATTTCTTAAATTAGTTTTTTACATTTAGGGAAATAAAAAAATTAGTTAAGCAAATTCAAACTTTCCAAAAAATTGAATTCTAATTATATTAACAAACTAACTTATTTTGTCATTATTAAGTTCACCCATTATCCTTGTCATAATTCAATTTCAATTCTATTTTCATTATTTAAACCGTAATATAATGTTTCCAGCATTTATCTTAACTTTAAAAAACTCTTAAAAAGTACAAAACGTTTAAATTAATGTTACTGATAATCTAATTTAAAAAATAATTTTGTCAAGTAAATATTTAACAAAATTTTTAATTTTGTTGTTTATATTAAGTAAAACATTTAAAGGTATTTATCGATATGATATGTGCACAAGAAATACAAATTGTTTTTACTTTATTTTGTAAAACAGCATTGATAACACTATTAAATTAATATTTAATATTAATGTTATAGAAATTTGAAATATTGATAGATAATTTGAAAAATATTTTTATTCTTTTTTTTTAATCACATTTTAATCAAAACAGTTGAAATAAATTGACCTTTTATTGCATATGTAGTAAATGGATGTCATAACGTTTATTTATATAAATTAAGATAATAAATTGGTAAATGATTTTTTATTAATTTTATTTGTTCAACATGTATCATGAAAGGAAAAATTTAACAATTCATTTTTAGTAATTTTTAGTAACCAAAAACATACCTTAACATTGTTTTTAATAACATTTAGGAAAATGCAAAAGTAGCAATTCAATTTTACCAAATAATGATTGGCATATTATTTATAACAAATATTTCATGGTTCATTTTAAGGCATTCCTAATCCCTCTAACAATTTCATTACATTTTAATTTTACTTTAATATAAACAATCTAATATATTCACATTTCACTTAACTAAAAAAATAAAGGTCAAAATACCGTTTTGAATAATAGTACTTTGAATAATCCATTTAAAAATCACAAATTGTAAATGCTAATTTTCTTTCAAATTCTTGAATTTGTTGTTAAAACAGTAAATTTTAAGGCATTTAAATTAAATGAGAGTATTGTGTGACAAAGAAAATACAATTTTTTTTCTATTTTAAACCATAATCATAAAAATTCAATATAAATAGAATAAACTTAAATTCATTTGATCGATAATTTATAAATGTTTGTATTTCTTTTTATTAAAATTCATTTAAATTAAACAGTTAAAGATCCTTTTTGCATTATAAATGAGCTTAGTTTTATTTAAAATTTATAAATTCTTTAATGTTTTTAAGTTAGTTTCAATGTCATATAGGTAAAAAATTATAACTATTTTTTTTGAAACTTTTATTTTACCAAAATATCATTTACATTGAATTTTAAATTTTAGGTGAAGCAAATCAAATAGTTAGCCAAATTATTTTCCAACAATAAGATTATTAAAATATTTTTTGGGTTACTTCTAAGTAACCATAACCATACAATTTGATTTATTATTTCATTATAACGCATTTCATTTACTTAACTACAAAAATCTAAAGCAAATACCCGTTTGAACTAATTTGGTACATTTTAAATATAATTTGCAAAGAATTCTTACAAATTTTATTTGTATTAAACAGCTAAAATTTAGGTTTAATAATGAGATAATTGTCAAGAAAAATTAAATTTTTTTTATCTAAATCATTTAAAATACGTAACATTCATATATAATGATAAATGAAAATTATTGTATATAATTAATTTGTTTATTGTTTTAAAATCAATTTTATAAACAGTTAAGATTCCATTTTGCTAAATATTAAAGTGGAGTAATAATGTTTATTATTCAAAATTAATTGGTGGTCTGACACCAAAGAGACAAAAAGTTGATCAGAAATCTTTGTTTTGCTTTATCCTTAGTCAATTTGTAGTTAAAAACAGCCTATCTGAGCATAATCCGACTTATATAACAAATTTCACAGCTCAATTTAAACTGACTGTAATGTATGACTTTGATAGAAAATACTTGACAATTTCATTTTGGACTACAGGAACATAAACTTTCAATATCAAGATCAGTTTTTGTTGATTTTCCTTGTTTGTTATTCTACTTTAAAGACTTTCCACAATTTTTACAATGAGTCTAGTAAAAATCCAAGGTATTGAAGAGTCAAGGAATATTGACCCCTTTTTTCATCTGGTGCCAGTAATGAGACTATTAACTGATCAAAAGTGCGGTCATGGTCATTTAACTGTTTTATTTACTATCAGTCAATAAAATTTAAGGTATAAAACTTTCATTTGAGATTATAAATAGGATTTTGTGAGTTTATGCAGTGTTTACATATGGCTATGTTATCTGCCAAATACATGGTATGACGCAATGATATAAGGGGTAAAATCAAATAATTTCATTAAATCTTCATGACGACATTTTTTTTTAGGGTAGTAAACAACCTATGTTTTATTGTTTAACACCACAGAAACAACTTACTGTCCATTTATAACAATTTAGGACATTTTTTATATGAAAGCATATTGTCAGGGTGGGAAAAGCTAAAAATAGCACAAATTCAGGTTTAAGGCTCTAAATTTGCAATATCTGACTTTTGCCCAAAAAAGATTGAAATGTGGCTACTATCATTTCAATTGATCAGTTAAGACAAACAATCAATCGTTTTCTGATTTTGGGGTTTCACCGCATTTCACTTAAAGGTGTCAGACCACCAATTAAATATCCCTATCTGTTCAACCAAATTTTGCAATTTTCACAGCTTTCTAAATATTTTACCTCAAGTTTAACTTCATAGAAACCAGGTATATCCTGAATTGTACATGTATCAGCTTTCTGCATGCCAATTTTCAACATACCTTTAAAGCCTTCTAACAAAAAACTGACCTTCAAAAGAGGTACTCAAAAATAACCCCTGGTTTTCTGGAAATCTTAAATTAGTATACTTTGGAGCGCATTAATCCTCAATTTTAATGCAAACTCATAGACAAGTAAATTTTGGCTCAAAATGGTCTAAATATATTTCTCTTTCACCAAAAGTTTCATTTCTGCTAATTTGTTGGTTAGTTTAAGTAAACAAGGACATCAAAAGCACTATTTTGTGTCAGAGTAGGGCTACTTTACATACGTTCTAAATTAGAGGGAGTAATTGGTGGTCTGACACCAAAAGAGACAAAAAGTTGATCAGAAATCTTTTGTTTTGCTTTATCCTTAGTCAATTTGTAGTTAAAAACAGCCTATCTGAGCATAATCCGACTTATATAACAAATTTCACAGCTCAATTTAAACTGACTGTAATGTATGACTTTGATAGAAAATACTTGAAAATTTCATTTTGGACTACAGGAACATAAACTTTCAATATCAAGATCAGTTTTTGTTGATTTTTCCTTGTTTGTTATTCTACTTTAAAGACTTTCCACAATTTTTACAATGAGTCTAGTAAAAAATCCAAGGTATTGAAGAGTCAAGGAATATTGACCCCTTTTTTCATCTGGTGCCAGTAATGAGACTATTAACTGATCAAAAGTGCGGTCATGGTCATTTAACTGTTTTATTTACTATCAATCAATAAAATTTAAGGTATAAAACTTTCATTTGAGATTATAAATAGGATTTTGTGAGTTTATGCAGTGTTTACATATGGCTATGTTATCTGCCAAATACATGGTATGACGCAATGATATAAGGGTAAAAATCAAATAATTTCATTAAATCTTCATGACGACATTTTTTTAGGGTAGTAAACAACCTATGTTTTATTGTTTAACACCACAGAAACAACTTACTGTCCATTTATAACAATTTAGGACATTTTTATATGAAAGCATATTGTCAGGGTGGGAAAAGCTAAAAATAGCACAAATTCAGGTTTAAGGCTCTAAATTTGCAATATCTGACTTTTGCCCAAAAAGATTGAAATGTGGCTACTATCATTTCAATTGATCAGTTAAGACAAACAATCAATCGTTTTCTGATTTTGGGGTTTCACCGCATTTCACTTAAAGGTGTCAGACCACCAATTAAATATCCCTATCTGTTCAACCAAATTTTGCAATTTTCACAGCTTCCTAAATATTTTACCTCAAGTTTAACTTCATAGAAACCAGGTATATCCTGAATTGTACATGTATCAGCTTTCTGCATGCCAATTTTCAACATACCTTTAAAGCCTTCTAACAAAAAACTGACCTTCAAAAGAGGTACTCCAAAAATAACCCTGGTTTTCTGGAAATCTTAAATTAGTATACTTTGGAGCGCATTAATCCTCAATTTTAATGCAAACTCATAGACAAGTAAATTTTGGCTCAAAATGGTCTAAATATATTTCTCTTTCACCAAAAGTTTCATTTCTGCTAATTTGTTGGTTAGTTTAAGTAAACAAGGACATCAAAAGCACTATTTTGTGTCAGAGTAGGGCTACTTTTACATACGTTCTAAATTAGAGGAGTAATTGGTGGTCTGACACCAAAAGAGACAAAAAGTTGATCAGAAATCTTTTGTTTTGCTTTATCCTTAGTCAATTTGTAGTTAAAAACAGCCTATCTGAGCATAATCCGACTTATATAACAAATTTCACAGCTCAATTTAAACTGACTGTAATGTATGACTTTGATAGAAAATACTTGAAAATTTCATTTTGGACTACAGGAACATAAACTTTCAATATCAAGATCAGTTTTGTTGATTTTTCCTTGTTTGTTATTCTACTTTAAAGACTTTCCACAATTTTTACAATGAGTCTAGTAAAAATCCAAGGTATTGAAGAGTCAAGGAATATTGACCCCCTTTTTCATCTGGTGCCAGTAATGAGACTATTAACTGATCAAAAGTGCGGTCATGGTCATTTAACTGTTTTTATTTACTATCAGTCAATAAAATTTAAGGTATAAAACTTTCATTTGAGATTATAAATAGGATTTTGTGAGTTTATGCAGTGTTTACATATGGCTATGTTATCTGCCAAATACATGGTATGACGCAATGATATAAGGGTAAAATCAAATAATTTCATTAAATCTTCATGACGACATTTTTTTTTTAGGGTAGTAAACAACCTATGTTTTATTGTTTAACACCACAGAAACAACTTACTGTCCATTTATAACAATTTAGGACATTTTTTATATGAAAGCATATTGTCAGGGTGGGAAAAGCTAAAATAGCACAAATTCAGGTTTAAGGCTCTAAATTTGCAATATCTGACTTTTGCCCAAACAAAGATTGAAATGTGGCTACTATCATTTCAATTGATCAGTTAAGACAAACAATCAATCGTTTTCTGATTTTGGGGTTTCACCGCATTTCACTTAAAGGTGTCAGACCACCAATTAAATATCCCTATCTGTTCAACCAAATTTTGCAATTTTCACAGCTTTCTAAATATTTTACCTCAAGTTTAACTTCATAGAAACCAGGTATATCCTGAATTGTACATGTATCAGCTTTCTGCATGCCAATTTTCAACATACCTTTAAAGCCTTCTAACAAAAAAACTGACCTTCAAAAAGAGGTACTCCAAAAATAACCCCTGGTTTTCTGGAAATCTTAAATTAGTATACTTTGGAGCGCATTAATCCTCAATTTTAATGCAAACTCATAGACAAGTAAATTTTGGCTCAAAATGGTCTAAATATATTTCTCTTTCACCAAAAGTTTCATTTCTGCTAATTTGTTGGTTAGTTTAAGTAAACAAGGACATCAAAAGCACTATTTTGTGTCAGAGTAGGGCTACTTTTACATACGTTCTAAATTAGAGGGAGTAATTGGTGGTCTGACACCAAAAGAGACAAAAAGTTGATCAGAAATCTTTTGTTTTGCTTTATCCTTAGTCAATTTGTAGTTAAAACAGCCTATCTGAGCATAATCCGACTTATATAACAAATTTCACAGCTCAATTTAAACTGACTGTAATGTATGACTTTGATAGAAAATACTTGAAAATTTCATTTTGGACTACAGGAACATAAACTTTCAATATCAAGATCAGTTTTGTTGATTTTTCCTTGTTTGTTATTCTACTTTAAAGACTTTCCACAATTTTACAATGAGTCTAGTAAAAATCCAAGGTATTGAAGAGTCAAGGAATATTGACCCCTTATTTCATCTGGTGCCAGTAATGAGACTATTAACTGATCAAAAGTGCGGTCATGGTCATTTAACTGTTTTTATTTACTATCAGTCAATAAAATTTAAGGTATAAAACTTTCATTTGAGATTATAAATAGGATTTTGTGAGTTTATGCAGTGTTTACATATGGCTATGTTATCTGCCAAATACATGGTATGACGCAATGATATAAGGGTAAAAATCAAATAATTTCATTAAATCTTCATGACGACATTTTTTTTACGGTAGTAAACAACCTATGTTTTATTGTTTAACACCACAGAAACAACTTACTGTCCATTTATAACAATTTAGGACATTTTTTATATGAAAGCATATTGTCAGGGTGGGAAAAGCTAAAAATAGCACAAATTCAGGTTTAAGGCTCTAAATTTGCAATATCTGACTTTTGCCCAAAACAAGATTGAAATGTGGCTACTATCATTTCAATTGATCAGTTAAGACAAACAATCAATCGTTTTCTGATTTTGGGGTTTCACCGCATTTCACTTAAAGGTGTCAGACCACCAATTAAATATCCCTATCTGTTCAACCAAATTTTGCAATTTTCACAGCTTTCTAAATATTTTACCTCAAGTTTAACTTCATAGAAACCAGGTATATCCTGAATTGTACATGTATCAGCATTCTGCATGCCAATTTTCAACATACCTTTAAAGCCTTCTAACAAAAAAACTGACCTTCAAAAAGAGGTACTCCAAAAATAACCCCTGGTTTTCTGGAAATCTTAAATTAGTATACTTTGGAGCGCATTAATCCTCAATTTTAATGCAAACTCATAGACAAGTAAATTTTGGCTCAAAATGGTCTAAATATATTTCTCTTTCACCAAAAGTTTCATTTCTGCTAATTTGTTGGTTAGTTTAAGTAAACAAGGACATCAAAAGCACTATTTTGTGTCAGAGTAGGGCTACTTTTACATACGTTCTAAATTAGAGGAGTAATTGGTGGTCTGACACCAAAAGAGACAAAAAGTTGATCAGAAATCTTTTGTTTTGCTTTATCCTTAGTCAATTTGTAGTTAAAACAGCCTATCTGAGCATAATCCGACTTATATAACAAATTTCACAGCTCAATTTAAACTGACTGTAATGTATGACTTTGATAGAAAATACTTGAAAATTTCATTTTGGACTACAGGAACATAAACTTTCAATATCAAGATCAGTTTTGTTGATTTTCCTTGTTTGTTATTCTACTTTAAAGACTTTCCACAATTTTTACAATGAGTCTAGTAAAAATCCAAGGTATTGAAGAGTCAAGGAATATTGACCCCCTTTTTCATCTGGTGCCAGTAATGAGACTATTAACTGATCAAAAGTGCGGTCATGGTCATTTAACTGTTTTATTTACTATCAGTCAATAAAATTTAAGGTATAAAACTTTCATTTGAGATTATAAATAGGATTTTGTGAGTTTATGCAGTGTTTACATATGGCTATGTTATCTGCCAAATACATGGTATGACGCAATGATATAAGGGTAAAAATCAAATAATTTCATTAAATCTTCATGACGACATTTTTTTTAGGGTAGTAAACAACCTATGTTTTATTGTTTAACACCACAGAAACAACTTACTGTCCATTTATAACAATTTAGGACATTTTTTATATGAAAGCATATTGTCAGGGTGGGAAAAGCTAAAATAGCACAAATTCAGGTTTAAGGCTCTAAATTTGCAATATCTGACTTTTGCCCAAAACAAGATTGAAATGTGGCTACTATCATTTCAATTGATCAGTTAAGACAAACAATCAATCGTTTTCTGATTTTGGGGTTTCACCGCATTTCACTTAAAGGTGTCAGACCACCAATTAAATATCCCTATCTGTTCAACCAAATTTTGCAATTTTCACAGCTTTCTAAATATTTTACCTCAAGTTTAACTTCATAGAAACCAGGTATATCCTGAATTGTACATGTATCAGCTTTCTGCATGCCAATTTTCAACATACCTTTAAAGCCTTCTAACAAAAAACTGACCTTCAAAAGAGGTACTCAAAAATAACCCTGGTTTTCTGAAATCTTAAATTAGTATACTTTGGAGCGCATTAATCCTCAATTTTAATGCAAACTCATAGACAAGTAAATTTTGGCTCAAAATGGTCTAAATATATTTCTCTTTCACCAAAAGTTTCATTTCTGCTAATTTGTTGGTTAGTTTAAGTAAACAAGGACATCAAAAGCACTATTTTGTGTCAGAGTAGGGCTACTTTACATACGTTCTAAATTAGAGGGAGTAATTGGTGGTCTGACACCAAAAGAGACAAAAAGTTGATCAGAAATCTTTTGTTTTGCTTTATCCTTAGTCAATTTGTAGTTAAAAACAGCCTATCTGAGCATAATCCGACTTATATAACAAATTTCACAGCTCAATTTAAACTGACTGTAATGTATGACTTTGATAGAAAATACTTGAAAATTTCATTTTGGACTACAGGAACATAAACTTTCAATATCAAGATCAGTTTTGTTGATTTTTCCTTGTTTGTTATTCTACTTTAAAGACTTTCCACAATTTTACAATGAGTCTAGTAAAAATCCAAGGTATTGAAGAGTCAAGGAATATTGACCCCTTATTTCATCTGGTGCCAGTAATGAGACTATTAACTGATCAAAAGTGCGGTCATGGTCATTTAACTGTTTTTATTTACTATCAGTCAATAAAATTTAAGGTATAAAACTTTCATTTGAGATTATAAATAGGATTTTGTGAGTTTATGCAGTGTTTACATATGGCTATGTTATCTGCCAAATACATGGTATGACGCAATGATATAAGGGTAAAATCAAATAATTTCATTAAATCTTCATGACGACATTTTTTTTAGGGTAGTAAACAACCTATGTTTTATTGTTTAACACCACAGAAACAACTTACTGTCCATTTATAACAATTTAGGACATTTTTATATGAAAGCATATTGTCAGGGTGGGAAAAGCTAAAAATAGCACAAATTCAGGTTTAAGGCTCTAAATTTGCAATATCTGACTTTTGCCCAAAACAAGATTGAAATGTGGCTACTATCATTTCAATTGATCAGTTAAGACAAACAATCAATCGTTTTCTGATTTTGGGGTTTCACCGCATTTCACTTAAAGGTGTCAGACCACCAATTAAATATCCCAATCTGTTCAACCAAATTTTGCAATTTTCACAGCTTTCTAAATATTTTACCTCAAGTTTAACTTCATAGAAACCAGGTATATCCTGAATTGTACATGTATCAGCTTTCTGCATGCCAATTTTCAACATACCTTTAAAGCCTTCTAAAAAAAAACTGACCTTCAAAAAGAGGTACTCCAAAAATAACCCCTGGTTTTCTGGAAATCTTAAATTAGTATACTTTGGAGCGCATTAATCCTCAATTTTTAATGCAAACTCATACACAAGTAAATTTTGGCTCAAAATGGTCTAAATATATTTCTCTTTCACCAAAAGTTTCATTTCTGCTAATTTGTTGGTTAGTTTAAGTAAACAAGGACATCAAAAGCACTATTTTGTGTCAGAGTAGGGCTACTTTTACATACGTTCTAAATTAGAGGAGTAATTGGTGGTCTGACACCAAAAGAGACAAAAAGTTGATCAGAAATCTTTTGTTTTGCTTTATCCTTAGTCAATTTGTAGTTAAAACAGCCTATCTGAGCATAATCCGACTTATATAACAAATTTCACAGCTCAATTTAAACTGACTGTAATGTATGACTTTGATAGAAAATACTTGAAAATTTCATTTTGGACTACAGGAACATAAACTTTCAATATCAAGATCAGTTTTGTTGATTTTTCCTTGTTTGTTATTCTACTTTAAAGACTTTCCACAATTTTACAATGAGTCTAGTAAAAATCCAAGGTATTGAAGAGTCAAGGAATATTGACCCCCTTTTTCATCTGGTGCCAGTAATGAGACTATTAACTGATCAAAAGTGCGGTCATGGTCATTTAACTGTTTTTATTTACTATCAGTCAATAAAATTTAAGGTATAAAACTTTCATTTGAGATTATAAATAGGATTTTGTGAGTTTATGCAGTGTTTACATATGGCTATGTTATCTGCCAAATACATGGTATGACGCAATGATATAAGGGTAAAATCAAATAATTTCATTAAATCTTCATGACGACATTTTTTTTAGGGTAGTAAACAACCTATGTTTTATTGTTTAACACCACAGAAACAACTTACTGTCCATTTATAACAATTTAGGACATTTTTTATATGAAAGCATATTGTCAGGGTGGGAAAAGCTAAAAATAGCACAAATTCAGGTTTAAGGCTCTAAATTTGCAATATCTGACTTTTGCCCAAAACAAGATTGAAATGTGGCTACTATCATTTCAATTGATCAGTTAAGACAAACAATCAATCGTTTTCTGATTTTGGGGTTTCACCGCATTTCACTTAAAGGTGTCAGACCACCAATTAAATATCCCAATCTGTTCAACCAAATTTTGCAATTTTCACAGCTTTCTTAATATTTTACCTCAAGTTTAACTTCATAGAAACCAGGTATATCCTGAATTGTACATGTATCAGCTTTCTGCATGCCAATTTTCAACATACCTTTAAAGCCTTCTAACAAAAAACTGACCTTCAAAAGAGGTACTCCAAAAATAACCCCTGGTTTTCTGGAAATCTTAAATTAGTATACTTTGGAGCGCATTAATCCTCAATTTTAATGCAAACTCATAGACAAGTAAATTTTGGCTCAAAATGGTCTAAATATATTTCTCTTTCACCAAAAGTTTCATTTCTGCTAATTTGTTGGTTAGTTTAAGTAAACAAGGACATCAAAAGCACTATTTTCTGTCAGAGTAGGGCTACTTTTACATACGTTCTAAATTAGAGGGAGTAATTGGTGGTCTGACACCTTACAACACAAAAGTCATACCAGTAATTGAGAAAGCTCTTCATAATAATTAATCATATTGTAAAAACTAATGCCCTTGATAATACACTTTACTGTAGATGGCGCCATAACTAAGCAAGACAAATATGTAATAAACTTAGTAGTGTGGTTCAATAAAAGTGGACAACTTGGCTTTAATTTACAAATATCCCCAGTTTTAGAAAATACATTTAGAAATTGTTTGTAGGTTTTAATTATATTCGCAGCATGTGAACAATTGATAAATCTGTTTGTTTCAGACTCGATATCAAAGCCATGCACTCTAATTGGTAGTTTTCTGGAACCGACTCGTCTTCGGGTGCAAGTTCTCTAATTATGTACTACTGAAAACCGAGAAATCGAGTCAGCAATTTTTTTAACCATCAATATGCTTTGCTTTACATTGCATATTGTATTGCATTGTAAAAACTATACGGGACGTTTAAGTACCGTCACACATTTGAACTTGGCAGTCATTATTTATGCTAACTAAGGCCATATTATAAATTTGGAATAAAATGTTCGGTTTTAAAACTCTATTGCCCATATAAACATAGCCAGAAAATTAGAACTACCTCCAAAAATGTAATGTCGGTCATGATTGGCATATCAGATATATAAAAAGAAGATGTGGTATGATTGCCAATGAGACAACTGTCCACAAGAGACCAAAATGACACAGAAATTAACAACTTTGGTCACCGTACGGTCTTCAACAATGAGCAAAGCCCATACCGCATAGTCAGCTATAAAAGGCCATGCTTTCGGTCACCTTAATTGTGTTCATTCACCATTGACGTATCATATATAGGCATCACAACTTAATGCAAAATTATCACAGCTATCTGGTACAAATGTAAAGTTTCATTTGTTATCCAAGGATTTTCAAAAAGATAGCTATAGCAATCACCTATATAACATTACCAACAGAATTAGCCAAACTTTTTTACCCAATCTAAGTTCTTAATTTCTTCTTATTTAATATAATGTTTTTTTTTGTTTTTTTTTATAGACCTTATTACGTCACCAAATCTGTAGTGAAAAGCCTTGATAATCGCCTTTGTGCAAAACGTCATTATTTGTAACCAATTATTCTAAATCCTTCTTCTACCAATAATGGTTAAGGTTAACACCTCCGTTTTCCACTTTGTCTCTTGGTCTTCTGATTACCATTTCAACCGTATCAATATCCAACCTTAAAAAATGCTATGTTGTTACTGGTCACAAATATCGGAAAATGCATTCAACAACATCTGACATACGGCGTATTTCTAGGACCAGCAAACAAGACATTATCAAAAAAATGAACGAGTGATTTAACTCCACTTCGATACACTACAAGCCAAGATTGAAAATTATTGAACAAAATGCATTAAATTGAACAACTCAATTGTAATACTAATTCCCCTGTTTGCTTGTTAGTTTCTGTGACTATTGGATTGCTAACATGTCCAGTAGATATTGACTCTAACAAACGACATGTCCTTGAATCCTCAATGTTCTGCACTGTTGTCGGACATATTTATATTGGTCTTTAAAGGTTTTGAATATATCATGATGGTGACTGGATGATAACAAACGGTTATGATTTTGATCAACGAAAAAACCGTAGCTTATTTATTATTATAAGTAATTTGGTTTACATTTAGAATAAACTAAAATATTGGTTCATATATTAACAACTTAAAAACTCTTTGCTGTAAAGTAACTTGAAATGTAGTTTAGTTTAAACTTTTTATTGTCCAAAACATTGACAATAGGATCAGACACAAGTTTTGCAACTTAGAACGTCTTCTCCATTAAATACAAATGATAAATAACTGAACAAAATAAAATACATGTAAATAACATCATATACAATATTAATATCGAGACATGAAATGAACAAGAATTTAAACGACAAGGCTCATTGATTTCTTTAAGTCGAGTTGACCGTTGATTTATTTATAAAAAGACCAAGTAGGCTGTTTTAATCTGGGAATAAATATTCACTCTAAAGGTAAGTTTTTATTTTTAAAGCAATTAAATTGTTGTTGTCAACTAATAGGATATTATATATAAAATCAAATGGATGATCCATGTCTTTGGATAAATTGAACAATTTCATTCGAAGTCAACAAAAAGTAATTACACTATAAATGTTTATATAATTAGCCATAATGTCTATACACTATGAAAAGCGATTGGTCTCTTTAATATAATTCTGCACTTTGGTGAAAATTAACGTGTTTAGGTCCATATTATACATGTTATTACCGTACATTAAAGTTTCCAAATCAGTAGGTATATTTTCTTTTCTTAGTTCAAAATATAAGGTATTCTTTTGAGCTGTATAATTTTTATACGAGAGGAAATAATGTTGAGTATTTTCATATAAATATCCACATTGACACATTGCGTTGGGTTTAATATTTGCACGATACAGATCCATGTTAAGCGTACTGCATTTATTTCTTAATCTTGCGTGCATAACATTTAAATATTATCGCCAAGTGTGAAATATGTAGGGGTGATTTGTTTTATAATAATTTTAATTTAAACATATTTAAAGAGAGTTCATTTCTAATACTTATATCGAGTGAATTCCACAGTTTAATACTAGATGGAATAAAGGATTCTTGATAAAGGGACAATCTGCTGGGAGTTTGGTATATATTTTGACTACTTCGTAGATTGTAATTGTTTGTTTCTGCAACGGTAGGAGGTATTCTGCAGCATACTCATTCATAATTTTGTAAAATAGAGTTATTTTTTAACTTCCCGTCTAATCTTTAACTTTTCCACTCCCGTTTCTAAATAAAGTGATTGAGTGCTAGCATAGCTTGTTAAACCAGTGACAATACGTGCTGCTTCCAGTTGTAATTTTCTAATCTTTCAGAATTCAATTGTCCGCAATTATCCCAAACTTCAGAAGAATATTCAAGAACGGGCCTAATAAAAGTTAAATATATTTTTCTAAATATTCCCTTTTAGTCGGCATTTCAAACGTCTAAGAACATTTAATTGTTTTGATACCTTTACTATTAAGTAATCTATATGCTTGGTTCACTTGCAGTCATTACTGAAAAATAAACCTAAATGTTTGTGACTAGTAACTGTATCTACCTGAACTCCGCCAAAATCAAAAATAAAGTTATTTTTTGAATGTTTGATACTAAACAACATGATATTAGTTTTATTTGGATTGAATTTAACTAGCCAATCATTTGCCCAGGAATTAATATTTTGTAAATCGATATTTATCATGATTTGAAGAGTAATTTCATCTGGAGAAGTATGTCCAATAGATGTATCGTCTGCAAACATTCTACTTAATCCAATCATATCAACTGCAATGTCATTAATAAAGATTATAAATAAAAGGAACCCAGTACCGAGCCTTGTGGAACACCAGCTTTAAGATTGCCTAATTCGGAAGTCGCCTCTTTTAATACTACCCTCTGAGTTCTATTAGTTAAGTAATTGAACTTTGAAATTTAAAAACTGAAACGACTAGATATTGATATATAATATTACAAGAATAATTCTTTTGGCAACGTTCTGAAGTAAAATGTAGTTCGGACATATATATCAACTACTAGTATTTCATTTAGTACACTTTATATAATTAAATAAATTAATGGTAACCAATATTCTGATTGTTCTATTTGTAAACATGTGTCCGTTTATGGATACTTACATGTAAAATATAGAATGGTCTAGATGGTAATTATTTTATGGTACTGTTTAAAGTTACTAGCGTCTGATTTAAAATATATATAACACGACATTTGATTTTTTGTTTTACCGTGTGTATATCTTATGTTTCCTATTCTATAAGATCAGTCAGAAAATTAGCAGTTTTGTTAACAATCCATAACATTATAACATATTTGAAAGTATTGGTATAAATTGTTTTGCAGATGAAAGGCGGATGGATGGATTTCAATTGTTTATATCTAATGTATCTACCATTCCTCCTTCTGTCAATGATCTCTGCTACAATGATACTACTCCGGGTTATCCAGAGATCAATCAGACCATTCCTTGCAATCACATTGGACAATACGTCATTTATTATGATGATGTACCGGCAGTCAGTGAGAGTGGGAGTGTTATTGAATTATGTTATGTTTCCATTAATGGTAAGTTGTATGTTACTTGGTGCAGTTAACTTTCTCATAAATAAAAGGTATAAAAGAAGTGATTTCTCTGTCAAATTTAAGATTGATAAACAAACATCAAAGACACTTTTTAATTTATTATAAAACTGATCAACTTCAACGCTAAAAATCACGGTGTAGCATTACTACCTGATAAAGATACCCCGAAGCCGTTGAAAAATATGTAAAGTCAGGTAAGTTCAAATTTTTCTTATTTTCATTATATTCTAGGTTTGCTGACAAGTAAAGTTTTGTGATACTGATTCCTAATAATGTAGCTATTATTTAGGGCTGATTATGATTCTTAATTGGCTTTCTTCAAATCGTCAGAATCAGACCTGGTGTACTGGTCAAACAAGCATGTGACGAGTTCAAAATTGTTAAAATCACATCCTTCAATTATTCATTTGACGTTTTCGTAGAACAAAGTTAAATCAGATTTAAGCTTGAACAACACTGTATTTCGAAAATGAATTATTGTTTTCAGAGAACTTAATGTACATAAGCGGATAAATTGTACGGCGAATAGTTCTTTTTACCGTACGAGGAATAGAATAGATATTTGTTGCTATCACAGTTTCTTTGCATCGGGGTGCCCACATGTATATCCTGTGGTGATGCTGTAAAGTGAAAATACCTGCTGGCATTTAAAAAAGATCTCGCCATAGCGCTTGGTTCAGACAACAGATTGATGCTTAAATCATTTGGACCAGAGTTACTGAAATTTTAAAAGTTCTCCAATCCATTTGCACTGATATCAGCATATGCAGCTATTTATTTATTTCATGTGAACAGTCTTCTATTTAGAAGTTTAGATAGTAAAGAACAGTCATTTGTAGAAAAAAATATTGCGAACAGCAGACATTTTTTATTTACAATCACAACACTTTATGTCAAACGAACTTCGCTTATTTCCTTTTAATAGCTCATTTTCAGATTTTTTCAATGTTTCTCAGGGTGTCAGATGAACTTTTGGGGAAGTAACTGCACTAAGTCCTGCACAGAAAAATGTATAGATCAACATTGCTATCCTGGAAATGGTTCGTGCGTTTGGGGATGTAACGACAAAAACTGTTTGAATGATATTTGTGATAAAAGCACCGCATTTTGTACCACCGGTTGTAAAGAAAGACGCACTGGAAACCATTGCAACAAGTGTTAGTAAATTTTATTTTAAGATTCGACATAACTTGACACTTTTCTTTATTTATTAAACTTTCGTGAATGTAGAAAAGTCGTCTGTGTAGCCTCATAAGGTATAAAAGAGTGAGGACTGTAAACTTTTATTTTCCAGACTCATTTTCAAGGACTTTATTATCATTGTATTACTTTAGAATAATTTTTCCGAATTAGTAGATATATGTTGAAATTCAAGTTTTCATTGATAAAACGAAGGTACATCGTTACTTTCTACACTTACATATTGCCCAGCGTGTAATATGTTTTCAATGTTAACCTGTTGAATATACCAAAACAATCCGAAAAACAAAACTCTATAATAAAAGACAATAATAACAAAAGTTCCGTATAATAAATTAAATAACACATAGCTGAGAGGATGTAAGAGTATATTGTTTTCCTTGACAAAGCATTGTCAATCGAGTTGAACCTCCAGGTTAAAGTTAAAAAATGAAAACAACCCTTTATAACTTGCATGTGTCCAAACGCTTTTGTGATTGATTGGTTGATTGACTATTGGTTGCTTTAAGTCCAATGGAAAATGTTTTATGCATGTTCAAGACGAGAACAAATTAACAAAACATACAACAGGTAGGTCCTGTCATAGGGGCCGTCCGAGACGTAAGTACGGTAAAGTTGGACTGCCACTGGAAAATGAGGTTTGATAGGAACAGACAGTTTGCCTTACAACAGACCCCTAGGGACTCATCAATAAGCTTTACAAGGGTAAACATGAAGAAAGCGTGGCACTCTCGGATTTAACGTTCCATTCTGAACGAACGTGACTGTGTACATTCACGGACGCCCCACTTTGGTAAGGGTTTTATTAGCTGTCGGAAAAGACCAAAGGGACCATATTTCTATTCTGCAGTCAGACGGGAAGGGGAGGGGCGGTGTGGGCAAGCCTTTTGCTGGATTTAGCTTCAACATGAACGCTCAAAGTCGAATATTTGAAAGCCAAGGATGTATAAAATATTATATGTATGTTTTGAGTCGATATGTCAGACTGATTTAATATTTTTGTTCGTCTTATTTTCGGCAAGATTTCTCAATTATTGGAGGTTCGAAGAAAACCGACAGCTGATTTTGTTTAATTGTTGTAAAAGTTTTGAACCGCGATACTTGTAAGCATAGATGTTTTATTTTTCTAATTTTAATTGGTAAATACACAATGTAGCTAGACAGAAACAATCGGGTAAGTTATTTGCTCCTATGTTACCGCTCTCTGTCGTCATAATGAAACATACATGAGTTTCACGAAAAATGCCATGAAGATAAATGAAAACATGATACAAAAATGGCTATTAGGGCAGAAATGTTCTGTTCTAACTCTTTTAGGTAATTTTTAGTAACAACAGACAAAAGAACTATGTCAATTGTACCTGCTTTGATACGATAACTTTCCTTGAATTTTTACTAGATAACATTTTTGTTCGCTATGGAGATTCCGTATATCGTCAAGTTATCGGAATTCCAAAGGAGAATAACTGTGCACCACGTATTGCGGACCTGTTTCTGTATTGTTATGAGTTACAATTTATGACTAAAATCAGCAAAGACCAATCGAAACAATATCTGATACAAAAATTTAATAACACTTTTATAAATTTGGATGATATATTGGCTCTCAATCAGGACGACTTCAGTATGTACACTAAAGAGATTTATCCTGTTGAACTGACTTTAAATAAAGCAAAAGCTAACAATGAACACTGCCTTTTCCTGGATCTTGATATCTATATCTTTAACGGGAAGCTTAAAACCAAAATTTATGATAAAAGAGATGATTTGTCATTTCCATTGTTAATTATCTATTTTTAGATGGTGACGTTTCCTTGTCACCATCTTATGGTTTTATATATCTCAACTTGTTCGATTCGCTCGTGTATGTAACAACGTATTTGATTTTCACGAGAAAACCTCTGTATTACTGAAAAATTACTACACCAGGGTTTTCGATATCACAAACTAGTCAAAACATTTACAAAATTTTATCATCGATACAAGGACATCATTCGTAAATATAAATCAACATGCTTAAGATATCTTATACGTTAAGGTATTTCACATCCAATCTTTTATTGTAATATTCTATACAAAGCACAAACATGTAGGCATTCACCTCAAAAGCTAACCAAACCTTTAAACAGACTTATTCAGAATGGAAATAGTTACAATACTGTTGTCAGGTCATTAAAGATGGCATATTTTGGTATTAATATTGATTCACTCATAGGGTTTTTTCATCGGAAATAAACACATTTATTCTAAAACCAGTTGTTGGCATGATACGGGTTATGTTCTTCTCATATATTTTATGATGGTATCATACTAAACCCTTAACCGGCGGGATTGTGCTTGATTTTCATATGATGAAGACATCATCTTTCAATCAGTTTAATGGAGGTCTTGAGCTTGCATGCCAGTAACTGCTAGTAGTCCTTTTTATATTATGTATCATTGTCATTTTGCTTAGTTTCTTTTGTTACCTATTCTGACATCTGACTCGGACTTCTTTTAAACTTAGTTTTACTGTGCGTATTGCTGTGTGTTTGTTTATTCTACATTGGATAGAGGTATAGAGGAGGTTGAGATCTCACAAAATATGTTTAACCCGCCGTATTTTTGCGCCTGTCCCAAGTCAGGAGACTCTGGCCCTTGTTAGTCTTGTGTGTTTTTAATTTTGTTCATTTATATGTTTTGGAGTTTAGTGTGACGTCCATTTTCATTGAACTAGTACAAATTTTTGTTTAGGGCAAGCTGAAGCCCGCCTCCGTGTGCGGTATTTTCTCGCTGTGTTGAAGACCCATTGGTGACCTTCGGCTGTTTTCTGCTCTTTGGTCGGTTGTTGTCTCTTTGACACATTGCCCATTTCCATTCTCAATTTGATTCTAAACTTCTAATAAGAACCAATCCCGTTTAAAAGGTGAATGAGAACGTTGAAAAAAAACAACGTTGAATATAGATTTCAGGGCAAACGATACTTGTTTCTAGAATAGCTTTCATCAAGTGAGCTCTAGGCAAAACATCAAAGAAGGATAGTGGATATGTTATTTGTAACTTAAAATATGTTACTTAAAGCATAGCCAAAAACTGTACGAGAAACATTTTCAGTTTATGACGTCTCAACTTAGTTTAAGAATGATAACAAATTAACTGAAACTTTTGTGAAAGTATATCATTAAACTTGTTCAACCCATGCCAATACCGCAATACATAAACAACTACTACTACATGTAGTTGGATAGTACAATTAGGGATAAGCAGTGGTACTGACGCAAAGATAGTGATTACACAATTGATACCTGATAATCACGTGATATATAACGTGTTCCTGGAAAAAGCTTAATTTTGACGTACCAAATAAAGTAGTAAGAAGCCAAGTGTATGAAATGTGCGAGATTATCAACACTAACTGATCCTAGTAGGCTACCAGTCAGTAACTTCTTATGTCATATTTGCCTTATGTAATTGCTAGCTTATTACTTAATCTAAAAAGAAGACTGATTAATTTAATATGTCTATTTTATGATAGATAACATTGCAACTGACGCTTTAGTCTCACAGAGTCCAAGTGGTACTCAACCGGCTAATTTAGCAATTGATGGACATAAAACAACGTGTTCTAAAACACAGGGACCTAACGTAATGTTTCAGGTTGACTTGACGGAAATAAGAATTGTGACAGACATTTATCTTACAGGAAGAGGTATGTTAGTTGAAAGTTTTGTAAATATTTGTATCTATTTCTCTCACAAGGTCAACGTTTTTAAAATGGTAAAATAATATACTTTTTATATTTCGCAACAATTTTATATTTTACCATACAACCGAAATATTATTTAGGGCTACATTTTGCTGTTAAAGGAATTCAGATAAAAACAAAGGCAAATTTTGCGTTGAGAACGTCGCTTACCAAAATAAGTTAACACATGACATGATTGAAATCTCTTTGTTCTTGCTGTTTGGTTAACTAGGATAATGCACCGGTCAGGTGTGCATTAACATCCAAGTTAACTGCACGGCACGATTAAGTTCAATTCTACTAAAAAATCGAGGTGCATACAAAAGGAGTATATCGAGACGACTATATCAATAAAATACCTCAGCTGCAAGAAACACATGTTTTAATCATTTGACTCTAAACGTGATATTAATCATAAAAAGTTATTAACTGAAGGTCAGAATTTTCCTTTTTCTACCAAATATTCATAATAAAAAATGTTTAATCACCACGAAATTGTTACCTCATATACATATTAAACACACAGTTTTGAAATTAACCATGCACTTTTCCTCCTGGTGATACACAATCTTCGATAAAAGGACTACTTTTTCCAATGGCATCTACATACTTTCTGTAAAATTGGCAATATTTCTGTACGCATTGCCAACATAATGCTTAATAACTTTTGATGCAATTGACCGGTGACGCAGTCCTCCATTGTAAGTTGTACAGTTTTCACCTTTGAACTCAATATATTCTCCATTATCATCTTCGCCAATGCATATTTGTTCAACCTGTAAGTAACGGTACTCGGCCAGCCTGTAAAGTCCAAATAACTTAGAATTATAGAAAAGACAAAACGCAGTAAAGTTTCCGTGGAAGAAAACCAAACACACCACTTTCTCATAGCTTTTCTTCTTGCTCAATGCTTAGTGGATCTGCCTGTTTTGTGTTAATGTCAAGTCCATCAACAGTAAGGGTTTTCATTAGTGCATCAAGAATTTTTCTAAATCTTAAAATCTATCATTCAGAAAAATCATATTGTTCACATCAACAGACCTCATGTATCTCAATAAACCACAAACTAACACATATAAAGTTTTGGGGGATATTTATCTCCGTCTTTTTCCTTACCTCAATCACAAATCTTCCTAAATTGTTGTTTATATGGTCAACTTCAAAATATTGCAATTCCGGAATAACATGGCCAGAAGATTTGACATTTTTATTAATCCGCCATTCCTCAAAAGTAGAAAACGTCTATTTTATTGATTTTGTCATGTTTTGTTTCGACGCCTCTAATCAACTCGTCGATTTCCTGTCGTTCACGTCCACAAAACGGCTACTGATATTGTTGTTCTCGTTCGGAAAAACACAAAGAAATTTGGTATAAAAATCGGGCATTAATTTAAACAAAAATAGATTATTTCATTTTAAAAACACTGTACTGTATATTTTCTGCGGGATAACATTTTTAAATTGACCTTTCTTAATTATCCAGGACCCGCAAGGCGGACGGGAATAACGAAAACAAATGTGAAAAAGGGTTCCAGAGTTTATAATCGTTTTATTTGATAAAATAATGTCGGTATTTTCAAGTTGAAATTCTGTTTCAATATTATTACGTGCGTCCATGTCGATCAAATCCGCGCATTGGATTATTTTTCCAGGAAGTACTGATGATTACGTCATGTGTTAAAACAGTTATTGACCAATCATATCGGTGTATGTTGATTTAACCTGCACAGCTCGTGTGACCTTTTGACCCGAACTCCTACGTCGTTCCGGTCAAGGAGGTCACACTCGCCGTGCAGGTTAAATCAGCATACACCGAAATGATTGTTCAATAACTCTAACTTAACTTGTAGGTTGCACTATACATAGAAGAACGAAGTTTTGGTTATGGTTAAAATATCATTTTAATCATTTCTGGGATACATACTCAAAATTTGCCGAAATCTGCCAAAATTTTGGTTTCGAGATGCGTGTAATTGTAGGCGTTTATAATATGATGACATGATTAGAAATAATCCACAAATTGACGCTATGATATTGCAAATAAAAATGAAAATTCACAGACTTTTTAAAATAAGATCAGGGAATATGGTCCAACCTTTATTTGGATGACATCAAACAAGTAATTTAAAGTGTCCTGTAATATCTAAGATGGAAGTACATTAAATGCTTATCTTATTTTCTATCGTTTTTGTTGATTCTTTTAGAATGCACATTTTGGGCGTTCATATTATTTATTATATACTTCTCTTTTAACATTCTGTGGGAAAAATAAGTGTCATGAAGGCAGCAATCCGAAAACGATTTATTAGTACAAAGATAACCATGTTATTTAAGTTTGAATGAATAGACACCGTATGTCAAGCTTTGATTTCGACCGAGTGTGAAACAGACAATTGGGGCTCTTTGTGACGCTCATTGATCAACGCTCCTTGTATATTCATATCCTAATACGTGGGAGGCAAAAATATTTAAGGGATGAACAATTGAATCATGGTAGTCTAGTTATATAATTTCAAATTTGATGTACAGATCACGTTAGTTTTTGTCTTTCTTTTTAAAGTGTATACAAACTTAGACCCTGTTCACACCAAACGTCGCGCACTGTTAACCTGTTTACAATTGGTTGCATGCGATGAACACTGGTTTCATATAAAATGTGTTCTCATCTGTAAATCGGTTTTAATTATCGGTCCATGAGAATTGTTCACACCAGAACATGTACATTACATAGAATTGAATTTAAAATTTCTCTGTAAACTTTTGTATCAGACAAGCGCAGACCATTTAAGAATTTTGTTTTTGGGGAGGGTTAGATACATCATTGTACATTTTATAAATTCCAATGTTTTAGGAAAAACTGGAGGGACGTGAGAAAATTGTTTGATTCTATTGAAAATGAAAGGCGGGGAATTCAACATGGAGTTTAAAATGTTCTTATATGCAATTGAAAAAGTTTTTTTTTACTAAAGTAATAAAAACACTGCTTGTTACACAAAGATGAATGGTCAGTACTTTGAGAAAATAGCTCTATAAATTTGGAGAACTTTGAGATTTTAAAGATGTCATACACGATTACACAGGCTAAAACAGCGTATTAAAAGGCGAAGAAAGGATTTAAGAAATGTTGGATGGATTGCTTGATTGTTTGTTGCTTAAAGTCTAGTGACAAATATGTCATGCATGTTCAGGACGAAAGCATATTTACTATAAATACAATAGTTAATTCCTGTAATAAAGGCCGTCCGGGATGAAGATCGGGAATTTTGGACTGACATCGAAAAGGAGAGTATATTAGATAGGGACAGATATTTAGTCTTGCAACAGGCAACCTATGGACTCATCAAATATTTGATGCAAGGTTCTTAACGTGCAGCGAGCGTGGCACTCTCTACACGAGACAATCGGGAATTTAATTTCCTCATTCTGACTGAACTTGACTGAGTACTTGTTCACCCAGCACAGCCGAACGGACACCCCACTTTGAGTTTTACTGCCGATCGGAAAAAGACCTAAGTGACCATATTTCTAGTCACCAGTTACCCGTGGGTAATTTTGGAAATGAATATTCTGGACCGGTGCTAACTGTTAAAAATAACCTTGTCCAAAAACAGTATGAAAATGAATAGTTTGTCCTACTAAAGACAGGACATTGCAAGAAATAATTGTGTACCAAGCGTGAAAATTATTTTTCGCACTAAATAAATAACAACTATTAACAGGTGTAAAATGAATGTTCCACCAGCAAAAATCCCTCCACATAAATTTCATGGTCAACGAAAACTTTTAAAATTAACCATGCTTTTAATTGAGCATTGTTTTAGTTTTTGACATATAAATAGGTAAATAACTTAATTCATAATATAATAATCATTTAAATTCAATATATGTAACTTTCTTAAATATTCATAATAAAATCCACATTCTAAGTATCTAGTGTTTTGCACACTTAACCCACACAAGGTCTACATTGACTATCGACTGCATGCAGTCAAAACCTGATTTAAACTATATGTAAACATTAAATTTTACAAATGGGAACTTAATATTTACAGTTTAGTTTAAGTGTTATACACTAACGCCAAACCGAGTTTAGCTCTAGCTCGATGTGAACACGACCTTCGTCTGATGTTTTTTTCCTTTACATAATAAAGTGTTATGAAAGTGTGACTCATACGTGTAAAGACAGTCATAGGGCTTTTGGCAACCAAAAGTCGATGATGAATGAACAACACCATGGCCAAAAGAAACAGACCCTGAAACTTATTCTGAAAATTATAATGAACATTTACTTTTAAATATCAGACTTCTCCCTATTCACATTTTAATAATATACCACGTTTTCAGTGAACACTACAATTCATGGCCAGAAACATACAATTTACGCTTCAAACTCCAGTGGTTCTCCAGAAAAGGGAACTGTGTTATATCAAGTGGCATCTCTAACTCAGCATATCAGCATTAATGCTGTTTTCAGATACTTGACATTAGTACCAGCTATGAACAGTTCATTTATTGAACTCGAAATTTGTGAAATTGGGATTGTTGGTGAGTTCATTATTTGCAGCAGAATATAAAAATTTTAAATGTTTATAGAATTGGTCAAAATCGTGTTAACAGTCCCTGAATGGTGGAAACTTCCCACTTTCACTATTGAATTAACCACCATATACCATTAACCGATACATCATTACATAATACACAATTCCCCAAACACCATACACTATGACACCAAGTCAATATATATTAGGACGAAATACATGTAATATATTCTAATTTTTAAATATGGAAAATTTCAAAATTGATTTTGAAGCCTCAAAACATGATTTTAATAAATATAACAGAAATAATGATCATATTAATAATAATATGTTAGAATAAAAATAATAATGATAAAATAATAATGATAATAATAATAATTACTATTCCCTACCGCAAAATCAGTCTCCTGCAAATATTTGCCGCAAACACAGCCTGTATTTGCGACATGTTTGCTGCAAATGTACTGCAGGTCTGCTGCAAACAATTTACCATGCAAATAAGTGTTTAACGTTAAGGTATTTGTAGACTGCAGATGACGAATAATTTAAGCACCAAATTTCAAATTTTTAACTTCCAGGAAGTCTTCCAGGAGTTACCAATAGGCATGCTCAGTCATTTCATGTAATTCTTGCAATGCTCTTGCTAACATAAAGAATGGTCAAAGATTTCTACAATCTAGCTGTGAACATCCCTTATATTCTAGTTTTTCCTTCAATCTTACTGCAAACATAATTGTTTTTGCAAACTTGCCGCAAGCTTGCTAGCTTGCAGCAAACAGATGCAGTGTTTAATAAGCTAGCTGCAAACATCTGCAAACATTATCTAAAGGGTTCATGTAAAACCCTTTTTAATGATATAGTTAATTATTTTGTTTCTAGGTTGTCCTTCTACACAGTATGGTCCACTTTGTAATAAAACATGTCCAGCAAAGTGTCGCGGACCGTGTGATCTTGAAACCGGCAATTGCACAATTGGCTGCTTAAATGGATGGATTGGTGAAAAATGTGACACTGGTATTATAATCATATAAAGATATCTATTTACTTTTATACTTTGCAGTTATTTTAAATATTTATCGTCAACTATTTAGCCTCTTTAAGGAAAAGTAGATTCTAAATTAAGATAGATGAAAACATTTTGAATTCTTGATAAAGTGAAATTTATATCATGCGATTGTCAAAAATATAATAACAAATATGGGTCACAAAGATGTTTATAAGCTACAGATTGTGCAAAATATAAAGATTTTCTAAAGATTATACATATAAATACCAATGTCGTGTGAATAGAAAGGAAACTGAACTGTAGAAATTTTACGATAAATTATGAGAAGGTAGCTCTCAGATTATGAAATGAAAAATTAGGGTTACGGAACTTGTTTTCCTACTACATTACAGAAAAGGTACATTGACTATTTATTCCTATATAAAACTTGATTATCTGAGTTATCTCCCGTTAAATTGCTCAGTTGAAAAAAAACAAAACAAATCAAAAATAAATTATTCTGTTTTTTGCCGAAACAGTCATACAAAGTAATAATAAGATAAAACACATTAGTGTCTTCTATCAGATAAAACCCTTACAAATAAATTGCATTCCAGACCTTTGTAACAATTTACATATTTAATTCAAGATCTAGACCGATCGTCATCTGCTTTTTCACAATCCAAGATGGCGTAATATACCCTTTCTACCTTAAACTGCTATTATAATTTCACACTTTCACAATTGATACCTAATCTATCAATGTGCTCCTAATTTTAATAAGAACATAGAAAACGTTCTTGATAAAAGTCATTCCAACTGATTTCACATGAAATAACACCTCAAAGAAAACAAAGAAAAATAACGACGAAAGAATAAACAGCTCTACAATCTGTTGATACCTGTATCTTGGCATTGCACAAGGTCAGGTTTTTGAATGTTTATGACGTCTTTATCTAAATCCATTGGATGTTGGATGTGTATTGATTGATAATTTAGTCTTAGATGCATGATTTTTTTATTTGTTGTTATTGGCTTTGAACTAGCAGTCAGTAACTGCGAGTACTCTCAGATCTGTACTTAGTGTCTTTTGTTGTTAGGATGTACAAGTACCCGTCAACGTCTACTCTGTGTTTTTGTTAAATGTATTTCTATTTGTATCCATCTGATGAGTTAAGCCTTTTCAATTGAATTTTATAGTTTGTTCTTATGTTGTACTGGTACACCACTGTCCCAGGTTAGGGGAAGGTTGGGCGCCCGCTAACATGTTTAACCCCCTTTTCCCACATTCTGTATGTGCCTGTCCCAAGTCAGGAGCCTGTAATTCAGACTTGAGTGGTTGTCATTTGTTGCTGTGTGACATATTTGTTTAACGTTCATTATTTTGTACATACAGTAGGCCGTTAGTTTTCTCGTTTGAATTGTTTTACATTTGTCATTTCGGGGCCTTTTATACCTGACTATGCGGTATGGGCTTTGCTCATTGTTGAAGGCCGTACGCCTATAGTTGTTAATTTCTGTGTCATTTGGTCTCTTATGGAGAGTTGTCTCATTGGCAATCATACCACATCTTCTTTTCTATATTAACAACATTTGTCAGTATGTATTTTGTCAAGTTTGGTATACTTGAATTCAGTTGCTAAGTTAGTAACAAAAGAGTTTTAAAACCAGCTACTTAAAATATTTGCTTTCTCTTTCATCCTTATTTTGCTTGATAGCAATAAAACGTGTTAAAAGTATATAGATATAAGAAGATGTGGTATGAGTGCCAATGAGACAACTCTCCATCCAAGTCAAAATTTTAAAAGTAAACCATTATAGTCAATATAGTTTGTGCAACAAAATTGGTGAACCTAAAGTGTTGTTGGTCAGTCTTTAATTTTATTTTGTTGCACAACCATAGCAGTTTAAATTTCATAATGGGTCTTATTGAAAGTTGTAATGTTGTCTGATACTCGAAAATCCTAACATTGCGGGGATTTAGAACAATATCAATAATTTATGTTGTCTAATTGATTCGTTTTAGAGCAGAGCAGACAATTTAGATTTTTCCTTAAAATAGGAAAGTTGACTTTGTATTAACAACTTCATTACATCGGCCTATTTATGAAAAACAAAATTCTTTAGATTCTATAACAATCAGTTACACCAGTACCTACAATTTTTATTCATTTATCTATGCAAAAGATAAAACACAATTTCACTACTTTAAACGCACCCATCCTACATTTGAAATAAACAGTATAGCGGATATAATTAAGTATGTCGCATGTCTAGACCTACATAAAAAAAATGACAATGAGGATGAGAACTCAACTCTACGACAACAGCGATGACTTCAGCTTTGTGAATGTGAGCTTTCAATTTTATGTAGCCCTATTTGAGCAGCAACTGCATATGGAGTACATATCCATCAGTTAATATGATATTCCAAAACGTTTCCTTACATGATTTCCTTTATAGGGTGTTGCTTTTTACAAGGAAGCTGTTGAACAAAGAGTTACTAAGAGTTCCTAATGAAACAGTCGAAGTAATTTCATTGAAAGTGTTACTTGTATGTATGTCCTAACTCATATGCTTTCGCGGTCTTGAATTTTGAAAACATAATACTAGTAGATGGATGTAGACGTCTGATAGTACAATTTATCGATTGTGTCCTAATCCCGATTGGGACATTTTTCTGATTGTGTATTCGCTTGGTGGGTGATGCATGCACAGCAGGAAAAGCTACCCTGTTGACGCACCTGATCTCGCTCCTTTTGAAGTTAAAGCAATTTCCTTTTTATGGCCTTGATTTGTAATTTCTTTTTCATGGCCTTGATTTGTATCTATCTTTTATGGATTTATGAAATTTGAACATAGTTAAACTACTGTTGCCTCTAATTTATGGACGACATCATGATTTGGTTTATCGTAATAAAATATCTATGTCACAAAAGACCATGAATATGTTCAAATTGTTGCAGCCACAATCACGATCTTCGTTTCGTTGAAACATCATCAAAGCATACTTAGAGACTTATCACAAAATTTTACTTGCATGACCTATACAACATTTGTCACTAGTGGTGAAGAATCTGGTTTCCTTTCCGGAACATCTGACATCAACCCAGTTTTATAGTTTTGTGTTTGTTGCTCACTCGTTAGTTATCTTCTTAATGTTTTTGCAGTCTGTTTTCCCTTTTGATTTGTTCATTTTTCGACCTTTTATTTTTTTTATTGTTTCTTTTGTATATTCTGCCTCTTTTTGCAATCTTTTCTTTGAATAAAATATGCTAACCTTCATAACAATGGATCAAATAAATGTTATTGCTTTACAGCGTGTGATTTTGGTTTTTATGGAAGTGAGTGTCATGAGCTATGTTCAGTAAACTGTATAAATGCATCATGTGATCATACTAATGGAGAATGCATTGGCGGATGTAAAAGTGGATGGAATGGATTCAAGTGTACACAAGGTTGGTTGCTTTATGTTTATTTCTGTATAATGACTAGAAAATAAATATATAATACGGCCAATATATATTTCAACACTAAACACATAGCCGTATAAAGCCGGTGAATTCTTAAATAGTTTATTTGTTTGATTCTAATTCTGAAGATTTTGAGAGTACTTATGATACACATAATTATGTACCCTTGCAATTGCCTATATTTGTATTATATATTACCAGCAAAAGATAACCCTGGACCTATGAATTATAATACTCAGGGCTTCAAATGAGGAAGCTGTATCTTTAAACGTTTAAGGAGATTTATTGGATTTTTTTCAGATACCGTTTGTCGGGTTTTTTCGCGTGTGTTTAATTTTTGGTTTGTTCCCGGTACCTAAAAGGAGAAAGTCCGGTAAGTGCTAGTATTGGCCTCAAATTCGAAGTACATCTGATGAAAGATTTTTACATTTTTAAACACTTAAGTGTATACTTCATTCGATTCAATTAGTTTATGTAAAAGATTTGAACTGATTTGGTCATTAAAGACGCTCAAATTCAGATTAAATATGAAAAATCTATCAAATATGCCATAAAACGTCACTTTTCAGATGTTTTGTTTTGTCTAAAATGGAAGTGGCCGCAAACGTGTTCAGTCTCAACCTTAAATATTAAGACTGAACACAAATGCGTCCACTTCCATTTGAGACAAAAGCCGTCTTAAATTTTGCACAAATGCTACAATTGTGAAGATTTCAGTAATTTTGCATGAATTCATGATGCTATTACCGGATGCATGTGCATTGTATTGTCAAAACAGCCCAAATTTATTGAAAAAGTATTCAACTTTCTAATAAAGAGCTTAAAGTTTACATTTAAACAAATTTGTAAAAGTGCTATATGTTGGGCCAAAAGGGTGTCTTATAGGGCCTACTCCTTTCCATATTATTCTAAGATTGATCGCTTTTAAACGTTTCCTACATATATATGCATTATATTATGCTGTTAATTATCAGTATACACGAAATTGACATGTAAACTCTTTTCATCCTAAAGTTAATAACATTATGTATAAAATCAGTCTTTTAGTTGATTGACAGATCACCAAAATGTGCACATTTAATTAGGATCTCCGATTTCATACTAATTAAATTGGCTTATCATACACGTCATACCTTTTGACAACACAGCAACCAGTGACATGTTAAAAATGTTAATTAGCCACGATCTATTGATTGTTTTCATAACCCGAACTCCCAATTCTGTATATTTTAGTTTGTATTACTTGTATTTATTTGTAATCGGTCATCTGGCAATCAATGAATTTTATGTTCTTAACATCTTTAACAATTCGATACAGTGAATATTTTAGTGTATTTTACAATTTAACGAAAATAATACAAAGTTAAAAGTTAACCTGTCCATTTTGTCATCAAGTTGCGGCGACAAGAAGCGAGAACAGCTAATACTAAGTTTGTAATTCCTTCAGGAACGGTTTAAATCATAAAAATTAAGGCTTTTATGTTCTTTCAGAACATTTAGTACTCTTTACACTAGGAAAAAGAACATTGCTGTACCCCAATTTTTGACATTTAACCTATTATGTCTGTTTGTTTTGCTCACACATTCTTGTCAGAAGAATGGAATTATATGCGACAGTCATACAAATGAGAGGTTTAGCTAGGTATAAAACCAGCTTTAATCCACCATTTTCTACATAAGAAAATACCTGTTCCAAGTCAGGAATATAACATCTGTTGTCCATTCGTTTGATGTGTTTGAGCTTTTGATTTTGCCATTTGATAAGGGACCTTCCGTTTGGAATGTTCCTTGGAGTTCGGTATTTTTGTTATTGAAATTATTTCCTTTAGAGTTATTTGTATCTTTTAAATAGATTGATGCGAATTGAACATAGTTAAACTACTGAAATGAAGGCCATCATGATTTGGTTTATCGTAATTAAATATCTATGTCACAAAAGACCATGAATATGTTCAAATTGTTGTAGACAAAATCCTGATCTTCGTTTCATTTAACATCACCGAAGCATACTTATTACCAAATTTTATTTGCCATGACCAACACAACGTTTGCCACAAGTGGGACAGGATATGGTTATCATTTTGGAGCATCTGACATCAACCCAGGTTTATAGTTATGTGTTTGTTGCTCACTCGTTAGTTTTCTGTCGAGTAGTTTTGCAGTCTGTTTTTCCTTTTGATGTGTTTATTCTTCGATCTTTAATTTTTATGGTTCCTTTCGTATATTCTGCATCTTTTTGCAATTCTGTTTTCAATGGAATACGCCAACCTTCATAACAATGGATCAAATACATTTTATTGATATTACAGCATGTGATTTTGGTTTTAGGAAGTGAGTGTCATGACCTGTGTTCAGTAAACTGTATAAATGCATCATGTTATCATACTAATGGAGAATGCATTGGCGGATGGAATGGTTTCAATTGTACACAAAATTGATTGCTTTATGTATATTTCTGTAAAATGACTAGAATATTAATCATAAAATAAGTCTAATATATACCTTAACATTAAACTCTTGGCCATATGAAGAAAGTAAACTATTTAATGGTTAACTTGTTTGATTCCTATTTTGTTGATTTCGAGAGTACTTATGATACATATGTGAACCCCTTGTAATTGCTTGTACTATCTTTTAGTTGTAGATAACCATGAGCCTATTAATAAAACATAGGGCTACAAATGAGGAAGCTTTTCTTTAAACGTTTAAGGAGATTTATTGATTTTGTTTTCAGATAATACAAGTAAGACTAACTTGTACTTCCTTCAGGAACGGTACACATCATAAAAGCTAAGACTTTTGTGTTCTTTCAGAATATTTAGTACTCTTTACACTAGGAAGAAAAACATTGCGGGTGCAAAAAAACTGTAATTTTCATTAAGTGTAGACTAGGTAACCTTCCATCGCCTGCATACGGAATTATATTATTTCTGTTTTACTACGTTATTCCAAGTCTTGTGTTTCCTACTATGATTGCTGTTGTGAACTTATTCTCAATAAATACAAATGGGTCCGAGAAGTTTAATATAGGTCTTCACAACAAACTGTGTGTATTTGTCTCTCTGTTTCGTTTACTGCAGCTAAAAGCAATCGTTTATTTATGTCACCGTAGCAATTTATCAAAAGAGTACAGCTATTATATTAGTACTTTACTAAATATTGTGTGTACTATATTTACTATCATTTACAAATTCATTCATTCATTCATTCATTCATTCATTCATTCATTCATTCATTCATTCATTCATTCATTCATTCATTCATTCATTCATTCATTCATTTATTCATTCATTCATTCAATCATCCATTCTTTCATTCATTCAAATTTCAAAACGGAAAGTCTCTTATCAAATGGCAAAATTAAAAGCTCAAACACATCAAACGATTGGAAAACAACTGTCATATTCCTGACTTGGTACAGGCATTTCGTTATGTAGAAAATTGTGGATTAAACCTAAAAGGAGCTATTGGATATATAACTTTTCCCTATTTCCAGGTAAGCACATTTAATTTTTAGGCCTTATAATGCATGTTTTCCTATCAAATTCACGGTTCATATTCCAAGGAAACTCAAAGTTATTATTTGAAATAAATGTTTATTATAATTAAGTACTTTCAGTGTGAATAAAAGTTGTTTGCAACATATATCGTCACTATATCAACGCCCTATTTAATACAACCCAAGTGGCCATTAACCCTGTGACATTTATATAAACAACGTGTTAAAATACAATACTTTATTATAGTAACACAAAAAAATATACAATCACTTTAATTACATATGCTTAAGCGTGCAAACAGAATGTAGAAACGGACGTTCTATAATATGTCGATCACGCTGAATTTGAACAGGGACAGTTTCGCTTTATTTATAGGACGATGTGTATTTTAAGTGCAAGTCTTTGTAGGAATCAGGTAATTTATAAGAATTTCAAAACATGACCGGAAGGACCCACTGATCTTATCATCCTATTTTGAAGTTACCCTCATCCTGAGTTCGAAATGGTAGGTCTTTTGTTTCTGCGTGTCTGGTAATTCGAAAATCCTAGATAACTTTTGGTTAAAATGATACCAAATAACAGAGTTAGCTTCCCTTAACTGTTAATTTCTAGTGCATTTCAACCAAATTATATCTTGAAATACCAGAACAGGAAAAGTAAACTTACTTTAAATAAAGCTAATACTAACAATGACCACTGCCCTTTCCTCGATCTTGATATCTACATCATTAACGGAAAGCTTAATACAAAATTTATGATAAAAGAGATGATTTTTCATTTCCTATCGTTAATTATCCATTTTAGATGGTGACGTTCCTTGTCACCATCTTACGGTATTTATATATCTAAACTTGTACGATTCGCTCGTGTATGTAACAACGTTTCAGATTTTAACGAAAGAAATTTATGTATTACTGAAAAATTATTACACCAGGGTTTTCGATATCACAAACTAGTCAAAACATTTACTAAATTTTATCATCGGTACAAGGACATCATTCGTAAATATAGCTCAACATGCAGACTTCTTATACGTTCAGGTATTTCACATCCAATCTTTTATGGTAATATTCTTTATAAAGCACTAAAATGTCAGTATTCACCTCAGAAGCTAACAAAACCTTTAAATAGACTTATTAAGAAGGGATATAGTTACGATACTGTTGTCAGGTCATTAAAGATTGCATATTTTGGCTTTAATATTGATTCACTTATAGGGTCTTTGCATCGGAACTAAACACATTTATTTAAAACCAGTTGTTGGCATGACACGGATTATGCTCTTCTCATATATTTAATGATGGTATGATACTAAACCCTAACGGGAGGGATTGTGCCTGATATCCATATGATGAAGACATAATCTTTCAATCAGTTTAATTGAGGTCTGGAGCTGGCATGTCAGTTAACTGCTAGTAGTCTGTTGTTATTTATGTATTATTGTCATTTTGTTTATTTTCTTTTGTTACATCTTCTGACATCGGACTCGGACTTCTCTTTAACTGACTTTTAATGTGCGTATTGTTATGCGTTTACTTTTCTACATTGGCTAGAGGTATAGGGGAGGTTGAGATCTCATAAACATGTTTAAGCCCGCCGCATTTTGCGCCTGTCCCAAGTCAGGAGCCTCTGGCCTTTGTTAGTCTTGTATTATTTTTACTTTTAGTTTCTTGTGTATAATTTGAGTTTAGTATGACGTCCATTATCACTGAACTAGTATACATATTTGTTTAGGGGCCAGCTTAAGGACGCCTCCGGGTGCGGGAATTTCTCGCTGCATTGAAGACCTATTGGTGACCTTCTGTTGTTGTCTGTTCTGTGGTCGGGTTGCTGTCTCTTTGACACATTCCCATTTCCATTCTCAATTTTAAGTGTTATATTCGTGCATCATTATATATTTTGAACTTACAACAATGTTAACTTGAGTGGGTTTTGTTTGTCATGTTTTCACCACTGTCTGATTTTTAGGCAGATTGGCACTTAAATACTTGATGCTAAAACCAACATGTAAAAGTGTAATGCAATCGTTTTCATTCTTTAACATTTACTTCTAGCTTTCAAATAACTCTGCTGTCTTCTTAATTTGATTTCAATTTTCGGAAATACAGCTTTCACAACACATTTACGGAAGTTGACTTCAACAATGGGAAACTGAAAGTGAGGGAATATGCATAACGTTACATTGCTCAATATGTAATTTCACAAAACTCCCCTCTTTAAAAGCAAAAACAACATAAAACCATGTATCGCCTTTGAAATGAAAAGTTGTTTACAGTATTCTTTTTAATTCTCAACAACTCACAACTCACCTCAAATATAAAAGTAAGAATATGCAGAATTTCATAATAATAAAATATTGAGCTCATGAAATGTCACTTCATTATATAATAAATGTATCAATATCAACAAATCTAACAATATATTATCAACATAAAGGAATTGTCTCTTATATTGTCAAATATCACTTGAATAGGGTGCATACAGGTGACTTATACAGTAAATTTACTTCACTAATAATCTTCCGATTTTCTTAACCACGTTGCTGTTGAGGTCTTCCCTTTTCAGTGAACACGGTTTGTTTATTTCTTCGTCTAGTTTTCTTCCCAATGCTTGGGTTTTATCTTCCAAAGTTTGATTATTTTCTGTGTTTAACATCTTCTTTTCTTTGGTTCTCAAAATCATCTTCAGGTTCAGTCTGAGTAGTTGTGTCGATAAAGTCAGCGTAGTTGTTTCTATTATTTCAATAAATTAACTTCTTCTCGAACATCAATAACAATTCCATGATAGTTTATAGCAAGGTCTTCTGTTCCTTGAATGTACAAATTGACCTTATATGGCGCTTGGTTCTTCTTTTAAAAATACTACTAGTATCATTATCTGGAAAATCAGCTGCTAGTTTAGAATGAAGTTTATACATTTTCACATGGTTCTCCAAACAGTGTAAATTGTCTCATTTAAACATGTTAAATACACATATAGGACAATAATATCGACAATTATTGTATGCTATGAACATGCCAGGTTGCATATTTGAAAGCTTTGATATGATATCCATTTTCATACATATAAATGGTGCCTAGTTAATTTCAAATTTCATCTTCAAAAACTGGGCTAATATGGAACTTGTTAAACAACTAAATCAGTTAAAAGACATAAAATTATATATTACTTGTTTAATTCAAGATTGAATAGAGCTGGATTCTTGTATTTTAATGTTATTAACATGGATATAAAACTTTTCTGGAATCCGTTATTTGTAAAACTACAGGACTAAATTAAGTTAAGACTACAAATGGACTTATCCATGAAATTTGAAGTTTTTGAAAAATTATTTCTTTTATATACACGATGGCACACACATTTCAAACGCACCCGTTTGTAGATTTACACTTCTTTTAAACATGCAAAGTACATTATCAATAGATAACATCGAAGATATCATTTCCTTTTACCCATTTGCAGGAATCAGAAAGTATTTTCCTTAAGTATAAGGTGTTTTTTTACTAGAACAAAATATTCTTAATTACGTCAAGTAGTAATCCGAAAGGTGATTTCTCATGGTCCTAAGTTTAGAGAACCCCAACACATCAATTGGAACCATAACTTCAAAATAATTATGTATTCCATTGAGGAATACGCCAGAGCATGGGCTAAACGAGAAGAAGTTCAACTGGACACTTTGTCAGAATGGGTCAAAACAATCAGGTCTCTGATAAAACGTCGCATTCATAAGTTAAAAAACTGTGTGAATGATCGACCAAAGTCCGTTTTCAGAGACAAAGAGGCAGTGAAATGTCTATCATCTCTTCAAGATAAGTATGTTGTTGTTCCTGCGGACAAAGCTTCAAATAATATTGTCTTTGTATGTAAATCGTATTACTACGAGTGTCTTGTCAAAGAATTAGGAATAAATGAGCACTCAGGTAATCCCACATACAAAAACATATCATTTGACAAGGATGAGATTTTGGCGAATCATAAGTCCTTCATGGCTTCAATGAACATTGCATTGAACAACAAATCGGAGGACTTACCTTGTTTGTATTGGATACCTAAACTTCACAAAATTCCGTACAAACAACGGTACATTGCCGGCTCATCTGCATGTTCCACTAAAGAATTGTCCATTAGATTGACTAAAATTCTGTCCGCAGTGAAAGAGGGTCTTCAGAAATACTGTGAAACGGTTTACTCGCGTAGTGGTATTAACCATATGTGGATTCTTAAAACTCTAAAGAACTTCTGGATAATTTTAAATCTCGGTCTTTTCTGAAATTAGTTCTATCAAAACTTTTGATTTTTCTACCTTGTATACCACCATTCCCATGTGAAATTGAAAACCGTCTAAAAGAAATAATCCACAATGCTTTTCATCATAAAATGGCAGCATACGCTCTAAATTTATTGCTTTGGGATACCATAAGGCATATTTTGTTAATAGCGAACAAAAGGGTAAAACATGCTACACAGAGGAACAAGTGATCAGTATGCTGGAGTTCCTTATTGACAACATATTTGTTGAATTTGGAGGTAGACTTTTTCAACAAATTGTCGGCATTCCTATTGGAACGAACTGTGCGCCTCTCCTTGCCGACCTCTTCTTATTTTCATATGAATCGGAGTTCCTTCAGACACTTGTCAAAAACAAGAGGATCAAAGAAGCCAGGTTATTTAATTTCACTTTCAGATATATTGATGATGTTCTTTCCATTAACAATCCGAACTTTTCTGATTGGGTTCCATTAATATATCCACCAGAACTAGAAATTAAAGAAACAACAGACACGGCTTCCTCCGCCTCATTTTTAGACTTATACCTCGAATTTGACATACACAGTCATCTCAGTACCAGAATCTATGACAAACGAGACGATTTTAATTTTAAAATTATCAATTTCCCCCACCTTAGTAGCAATATACCAACTTCACCTGCATATGGGATATACATTTCCCAACTTATTCGGTATTCAAGAGCTTGCAGCTCCTACTCAGACTTTGCAAAACGTCACCAGTGTCTGAGCAGAAAGTTGATGAACCAGGGGTATGTCAAAGAACGTCTTGTCCTTTTTCTAAAAAAGTTCATCGGAAGGTACCAAGAACATGTTGATAAATATTCCGTATCAACTTCACAAATAATACACGATGGTCTTGAAGTATAGATTTTGCGTAGTGACGTTGTTTATCATCTTAATAACGTGTTATAGTATTCTTTTATTTGTCTTAATTAATACTACTTTTACTGTTAAGTCCAGTTTTTTTATATATCCATTTGACGTGACTCTGTGCTTATGTATCCCGTCATACCTTGAACGACAAAATTATTTCATTTTTTAATATTACTTTTACTGTTAAGTCTGTTTTTTGTGATATACATTTGACATGACTCTGTACTAATGTATCCGTCATAATTTGAACCACACTATTAGTTTATTTATTAATATTACTTTTACTGTTAAGTCTGTTTTTGTGATATCCATTTTACGTGACTCTGTGCGTATGTATTCTGTCATACTTTGAACGACAAAATTATTTTATTCATTAATATCACTTTTACTGTTAAGTCTGTTTTTGTGATATACCTTTGACGTGACTCGGACTTATATATCCGTCATAATTTTAACCACACTATTATTTTATTTATTAATATTACTTTTACTGCTAAGTCTGTTTTTTGTGATATCCATTTTACGTGACTCTGTATTTATGTATCTCTTTATACCTTGAACGACAAAATTATTTTATGTCTACCTGTGCGAATTTCAAACGCGCGATTTTACGCCAGTACTTAAAACCTTCCATCCTTTATAGGTGGATTTTACATAGATAAATAAAATCGTATGATATAAGCATAATGAGGATGTTAAATTTGATGTATGCCCCCTTTTTGTGCTTCTTCGTAACATTTGTTTGTTTTTATAGTGATTAAGATGATAACATATTGTTGACTGCTGTAACCCTATTTTTGACATTTTTACCAATTGTGTCTGTTTGTTTTGTTCACGCATCGTTGTCAATATAATGGAATTTGATACGACTGTCATACAAGTGAGAGGTTTGGCTAGCCATAAAACCAGGTTCAATCCACCATTTTCTACATAAGAAAATGCCTGTACCAAGTCAGGAATATGACAGTTGTTATCCATTCGTTTGATGTGTTTGAACTTTTGATTTTGCCATTTGATTGAGGACTTTCCTTTTGAATTTTCCTCGGAGTTCAGTATTTTGTGATTTTACTTTTATAAGTTTGACTATTTTTTAATCCATATTTTAAGTTTGTAATTAAAAATAAGTATGAAAAGGTAAAGGATTCATTATTTAATGCTATTGACAGAGGTGAGAAAGTTTATTTGTATTTTGGAAAATCTTAAATCTTTAATTTTCAACAGAATAAATGAACAAACGATTTTAGCTATCTGATTTGAACAAATGATTCTACACAGGATTTATAACAATAATTTTTCATTCAATGGATTAGATACTAGTAGTATCTGGAGATTAGTGACTAGGATCAGAAGATCAGTATGTACAGTATAGTCGACAAGCAACTAACATAAAAATCACATATGTTCAATGTCGGATTTTGTTTCAGTGAGATCTAAATTGCAGGAAGAATCTAACGGGGCAACGATAGGTGGAAGTCTTGGTGCTGTCATTGCAATTATTTTGATAATATTAGCAGTACTTTTTATTTACAAGTAAGTTCGTTATTCATGGAAAGTACCATCGTGATTTAAAAATAACGTATTGAATTCATTTATTGGAGGTCTAGGAAACCTTAACATTTGTGAAATATAGATTAATGTAATGTAATATCAATGTAATTCATGTTGCAATAAATAAATATTATTCAGATTGCTTGCTGTCAATTTTGTAATCAAGCTTCTTTTTCAGTTATTTTGCATAATACCTTGCGATTTCTATTTATCTAATGCATTACCACCAGCCCAAAGGCACACTTTATTAATTCCATAACAATATGAGTATTGCTTGTATGAAATTTGAATTGATAAAACATGTTTAAAACATCATTTGTGAAACAAGGAATGTATCTTCCTGATTCATAGCAATGATTGTTTGTCCGGGCTGGTGTATATCGTTGATCTTTATCACCTCTTCATCCTCACCTGTTATATGAACAAATATTTGAATACTACAAGATATTATAAGATACAGAAGTATGATGAACCGATGAGATGCTCTAAAATAAAATTAAAATCAAATGTCTTTTCGTTTAACTATTAATGAAATATAAAAATTACGTTAGAGTTTGAGACAACACTTCATTAGAGTCAAAACTACCAAAATGTAAGACTTTTAAGCAAAACCAGTTGTACTTAGAAATGTTACAATGTGTTGTTTTGTATTTTCAGACGTAACTCAAAATCAACAAAAGATAAATACTCGGACAAATCAAAATCAAGTCGAAAGAATACTTTTAGTGAGTGTTAGTAATAATTTCAGATATTTATTGCAAGATCATTTTTTCTACGTAAACTAAAAAAGATCTATAATTTATCATACACTCACGTGGGGATATACAGTAGCTGCAATCTTTTACTTATCGTCCATTCATAATTTTGTAACATATTGTTTTGAATTCAGAAACAATTATGTATTTAGTCTCGAACTTAAAGTGTACATGTCTTCCTTGTGAGAATGTTTCAGTTCCGCTTGCATCATTTCCTATTTACCCTTGCATCATTTCCTATTTAACAATTCATTGATTTTTATTACCCTCTGACCAAAGAAATTTTCGTTATGTATTGCTCAGCTTTTTATTAGGGAATGATTTTATATTTGGTTATTATATTCATAATGTTTTGTTGTAATGTGTATACGATTTTAAATCAGCCAGACAATCACTTCCTATCTCACGTTATCTTCTTTTCATAGTTTCACGGTATCTATAAAACGTGTGAGGGTATACTTTAGACTTTTGTTTTACTTAAATTGAAGGTTTGCCCATACAAACGAATAACGTTCTTTTATTTTTAAATATTGGCTATACGTAAAATAATTGAAGCTTTATGTTCAGCAACGAACAGTATGGCAAACTGACAAAGATCTTAAGAACCATGTTGTACTTGCGTCTTGATACAGATAAACTAATCATAGATATCAGGTTTAAATTTTGTACGCCAGACGCGCGTTTCGTCTACATAAGACTCATCAGTGACGCTCGAATAAAAAAAGTTAAAAGGCAAAAGAAAAGCATGAATGATAAAAGTAAATTATTCCTGAGAGGTGGAAAATCCTGAGTATTTCGAAAAAGTTTTGTAAACAGCTATTTTATAATTATGACCATATCAATGAAAATGAATGTCAACACATCAGTTCTACTGGGCTGGTGATACGTTCGAGGAGGAAACCTCCACTAGCAGTAGCATCGACCTAGTTGTTGTAAATGAATTCATCATAGATAGCTATTGGAAATTTGAAGGAAGTTATTAATGAAAACTAAAAGATGGAGGTTTCAAGAAAGAATACGAGGTTAGACATATAAATGTTGAAAACTCTCAAAATTTTTATTATTAGAATTAATTGTTGATCAGGTCCCTGATTTATTTCCATATTTGAATAAAAACATTGTATCTTCATTTCTTTTCATCGTTTTATCAATGAACTAAAAAAACAATGATTCAATGTTGGGGAAAATAGTCGTAACTACTGATAAATTTGCTATAGTAGAGTCTTGTAAATGTTAGATAAGTTATTTATAGATAGTAAAAGAGAAACCAATGATGGAAACGAATACGTTAATGCGGCCATTACATCGGATCTAGGAGAGGTATCTGTGTATCTTAAGGACACAGAAGAAACAGAACTAAAATCTGAAAGCGAGGACGTTGTGTACAACAATTTACCGACTGAACAATCCGTCTACAAGATACGTATTCGAAATTTGAAGGAGGTCATTAATGAAAAACTGAAAGATGAAGGTTTCAAGAAAGAATACGAGGTTAGACATGCAATATTATATTTAAAATGATAAAAAATTCTTTCTTCATATTTTCATCGGTTTTAGCAGCTACATGTACATGATGCATATGTCTTTTTCTTGTGTAATTGTTTATTTACCCCAAATATATTAACAGATGTCCTGGTTTTTCTGACATGATAATAATGTTAAATACGGTTTTTTTTTTTTTTTTTTTTTCACTAAATATTAAGTAATAAAATCAAAAGTTGACAATAACAGCACATAATCACTCACGTTGTGTCTTAGTAAACTATAAGGTCAAAGTGAATGACTATGTCTAATGATTATAGAAATTTGGTTATCAAGTGGTAGAATAGAAAAATGATTTCAGGAAAGGCGCACATAAGGACCGTCGTAATGACAAATGACATTTAAAACTACAAAAGCATCTAGTGTAGTATAGTAAGTATCTTTTGGTGTAATATTAAACACGCTAAAATCAGGAGTTTTGTAACCTTATTAAAAGAAACAACAATTTATTTGCAGTCTGGATCTTCAAATGAAAATTTGTATGGTTAAATTTGATGACTAATTTATAATCATTTGAAACTAAAACTAATGTATCCTTAATTTTGTGATAGTCAAGAGACTTGCAGAGTACTAAACGGGTGTGATGCCAAATTACGTGCAATGACGCATTAATGTTTTTAATATAAGCAAAACATGGACGGCGTTTGTCACTAGTGATTCAAGAGTTGTTGAATCGTATGGATCACCAGAGCTAACACCCGTTTTTGTTTGTGTTTTGGAGAACCAGAGTTAGCACCTACCTTTTTGGTTGGTTTCTTGTTGCTCAAACTAATGTTTCCATAATACTGATTTTTATACCTTAGTTTTTCATTGTGATTGTTTATTGCCCTCATTAATTATCTTCTTAACTTATTTTTGTCATTTATAATCTTTCTTATTTCATTAGCTCTTTTTATTTAATTATAAAATTATTAAAAACATTGATCATTATAATACATATTTTTGCCTAGATTTTACCCAAAGGTCTTGTCCATGCACACGTTGAAGGCTCAAAAGAAGAAAATAAAGTTAAAAATCGTTTCCTGACAACATGGCCTTGTATGTTAAAATTACTTATAATAATAAGGTCTGACAAATTTGCATATATCACGTTAAAATTCGACAACCACACAGCGATGGTGAAGAGGAACAAACCGTTATGACCGATAAGGTTAACAAACATGGCAAGAAGATATTATAAAATTGAAGAGAAAATAATTACACCAATTAATTTGATAACTGTTTAATATACTGCAACGGATGTACAATATAAAAACAAAACACACACATTATCGCTGTATTACCTCAGTTATATTTCACGTGCTGCATGGTTCTGTTTTGATTGTTTATCAAGGTCACTATAGGTATACTTCGTCAAATTCGGAAATTAATTAGCAGCCAAATTTTTCGCTCAATAATTAATGAGTGAAATATTTCTTTGTCAATTATATGTGAAGGATGCGTAATCTTTAAATAAAACGTTAATAGAGGACTTATTCTAGTATTTATGCATGCATATTGGTTCAATATTTTTCTTAACATAAAAATCACAAGAAACTCGTTACATTTGACTTTGAAATTACTTTGAAATAAATACACCAAACACTGTGAATTAATTGTGAAGACGATAGCAAACTACTTTATCCGAATTAACACAAATAAAATTGATACAAGCATATCAGTTTGCGTTTTTGTTTTGTTCAACTTAGTATGTTAATAATTATTTGGATAATGCATGCAAGATCTATTTTTCGTATATTTGTTTTTTGTAGATGATCATTCACGTATCGTACTGAAGGGAAACACAAGGACTGATTATATTAATGCTAGTTACATTGACGTAAGATTTAAAATTGTAATATTTTTATTTTGCATTGTATTATGGCATATACTGTAAACTTTGATTAACAAATATTTCTAAATGTAAAAAAGACTTGGTATCTTTTACCATATAATAGGAAAAACAGTTTCCGTCATGGAATGCTGTTTTGACACGCAAGAATTTTTCGGACAATTGCTTCTGTTGATAATATTGTCAACAATTATTTAGTTTTTAATCTTTAAATTAATATTTTAAAAATAGTTCGATTAATGACCACACAATTAACTGCCATCTGTTTTTATATAAAAAGTAGATGGACTTGAAATATTGATATCAGTATAACATATTGCTATGGATTCTTTAGCTTTGAAAAGCGCTAAACTATTGGTAATACTTCTATGCACCTGTATTTTAGAATTATGAAAAGAAAAGGCCTACATTGCAACCCAAGGTTTGTGAAATTTTAGTTTTAAAGAATGGCAAAAGTCTTTGCAAACGACACATGTTTATGAAATACCCATAGCATTTTGGATAGACATTGATAAAGGTTAAAATTATATCTTGTTTTTCAATCAGTGCGTCCGGTATTTTGAGGATACACATTACTGTCTTTTGGAATAAATTTTAATTTTTCGATGATGTTGATGACTTTTGATGATTCGGTTTCTTTTGTGTGTGTTAATTGCTCTTTCAAACATCTTATATTTATTGTTGAAATATATTTATGTGCGAAAAAAAACATCCCAAATCCAAAAATATTTCTTGGTCTTGCAATACTTATAATCATTTAATTTCCTCATACGGGAAGTTTTATATATAAATAAACTTATCGTAGATACCAGGATTGAAATTTTGTATTTGCGCCAGACGCGCGTAATGGATATAAAATATAAAAGGAACAGAAAAATGTATTAAGAGGACAGAAAATATTGTTTCGAGATTCCAGATGCTCCAAAAGGGTAAAGAGTTCCTGTTCCGCTAATGGTATCGGTTATATATCGTATGATCAAGGGACGAAATATACATTTTTATGATCTCTCATTGGTACAACGAAGTTATTACTTGTATTGAAATTATTCCACAAATTGTCTTATATTCTAATAGGAAAATCACAAAAAGGAACTAGAAAATATGGTAGTTTTAAAAATTCTAAATCATATTATATAACAAATTACGATGGTATTTTGCCGAAATATATTTCAATACTTTAATATTAATCGACTTTTATTTCTATAATTTGTTATCTAATTGAAGGTCCTAAGAAAAATACCGTCAGAGATTTCTGGCATATGATATGGCAAGAAAATGTTGGTAAAATTGTAATGGTTACACAGCTGAAAGAAGGAAAAAGGGTATCAAATTGCATTATCACATTATATATTAAATAAATGAAAAACAATTATATCAATTGAATATGTTAATCATTTTTATAACAACCAGTTCGAGAACTCGGCATTAGACGAGACATACACAATATTAAGAATGTAAGAGGATTTGGTGTGATTGTCAGAGATCAAAGGACGTCAGCTGTTAGCAATTTTAGATGTTGTGTGTGGTATACGTTACGATTTGAACAGCTACTAGTATGTTATCGCGCATTGCTCTACAAAACATACCGTCTTGGTTGTCTTGGGGTAGCGCACTATCCTAGAGTGCGGGAAGTCGTTGGTTCGATTCACGACCCAGTCAAACTAGAGACTTAAAAATTGATGTTTTCTGCTTATTTGCCAAGCTTTTGAAATATTAGAGTTCGAGCAAAGACTGGTTGGTTCGAAAAAAAAATGTGTCCGAGTAGGATGAGACAAGTTCCTTCGAACTGTTACTGTGTTGACTAGCTCGTGCAAATATCCGGCTTAGAATGTAGTTCTTACAAAGCAGAGTTAATTTTCATATCACATAAACATATTCTCGTCCTGAAAGTGCATATAATATTTGCCACTGGACATTAATTTACCATCATCTTCAAACGCGTTGATATGGATGTGAATGTTTACAGGCTTGTTGTCTCATTGGCACTCATACCACATCTTCTTATGCTCTATTGTTATTGCTTTGAAGACTGTGTTAGTTATAATTCAAATTGTCTTCTGAAACTATTGAAATAATTGCATTTAATAGTTCCAATTGATATGAAAAAGGAAAAAGAGAAATGTAACTTTGCATGTTAAAACTTGAAATGAACGGTATTTGTCGATGTACGAAATATTGTTTTTCTGAACAGTTATATCTTGTTATGCAAAGCAAATGTTTGAGATTTTTTTTTCAGGATAAATGTGTACAATATTGGCCTGAGGCAGTTAATGACCCAATGGTAGTAGACAATTATCGACTTTTAATGACAAAAGAAAAAGAACATACTCTTTATGTATACAGACTTATAACGATATCCAACAATACTGATACGGTATTTATCACAACTTTCTTAATTGAAATTGTAAAATAGAATAATTTCACGATGATAAGAAATAACCCTATTGGTTATGTTACAGAGATTTAAATATTTTTATTTAAAGCAAATCAAATGCAGTTAAAACATATTTTGATATTTCAATTGAAATGACTTACTGATAAGTAAACTTAGATGTAGGAATCTGATGTACAGTAGTTGTCGTTTGTTTATGTAATTAATACGTGTTTCTCGTTTCTCGTTTTTATATAGACTAGACCGTTGGTTTTCCCGTTTGAATGAATTTTGGGGCCCTTTATAGCTTGTTGTTCGGTGTGAGCCAAGGCTCCGTGTTGAAGTCCGTACAAAGACCTATAATAGTTTACTTTTATAAATTGTTATTTGGATGGAGAGTTGTCTCATTGGCACTCACACCACATCTTCCTAGTTATCTATTAGATATGTTTTATATACTTATTCTACTGAAGCACGGATGCATTCATTTTAAGTGAAGTTTTCTATATCCAGATTTTGCCTCTGTTTTTTTTTGTTTTTTTTTTTTTGTTTACCGTATAGTATGTCTAGCTTTTTAATCACACGTACCTGTTTTCAGAAATCTCTTCTTTTAACTTCTTTCTTTGAATTCCTATCGTTACTTTCGTTTAGTTGTTTATCGACGAATGAAGGTTCAAATATCAGTCCATTCTCAATTAATGACAACTTTATTTTGAAAAGAACATACAGCTGATAAGGCTGCTAATAATATCATTATTGTTTTACGTAAATTTTACATTGAGGTTCTGCAAAAGGAAATCACGAATTCGCCAACATTCCAACTGACTCCATTTTCGGAAATGACATCTGTAACAAACATAAACTTTTAGCTACCTCTTTACAGGCAGAACCAAATACAATGAAAGTTCCAACTATGTACTGGCTTCCGAAGCTGCACAAAACACCTTACACATATAGAATTTATTTCGTCTCCAAGCCATTGTTCCACTACTAAACTGTCTATTCTACTTACTAGTACATTTGATACAATCAAAACCTGGTAATAAATTGTTCAAATAAGGCCTTTGAAAATAGTGGAATTAATTACTTTTGGAGTGTCAAAATTCGTTGGAAGTACTTGATAAATTGCATTGCATATTGGTTATTCCGAATCTGTTCAAAGTTTTGATTTTTTACCCTATATACCACTTTCCTCATAATCTTATTAAGAAAAATTCACACACCTAATTAAATGGGCTTTTAAAAATCAGAATGCGAATATATATGTTCAAACTCTTTTAGGTCATTTTTAGTAACACCAAACAAAAGAACTATGTCAATTGGACCTGCTTTGATACGATAACTGCCCTTGAATTTTTACTAGATAGCATTTCTGTTCGCTATGAATATTCTGTATATCGTCAAGTTATCGGATTTCCAATGAAGACTAACTGTGCACCACATATTTTGGATTAGTTTCTTTATTGTTAAATGTTACAATTTATGACTAAAATCAGAAAAGACCCATCGAAACAACATTTGATACAAAAGTTTAATAACACTTTTAGATATTTGGATGATATATTGGCTCTCAATAATGACGACTTCAGTATGTACACTAAAGAGATTTATCCTGCTGAACTGATTTTAAATAAAACTAATACTAACAAGGAAAACTGCCCTTTCCTGGATCTTGATATCTATATCTTTAACGGGAAGCGTAATACCAAAATTTATGATAAAAGAGATGATTTTTCATTTCCTATTGTTAATTATCAATTTTAAATGGTGACCTTCCTTGTCATCATATTATGGTGTTTGTATATCTCAACTTGGTCGATTCGCCCGTGTATGTAACAACGTATTTGATTTTAACGAAAGAAATCTCTGTATTAATGAAAATTATTACACCAGGGTTTTCGATATCACAAAATAGTCAAGACATTTACTAAATTTTATCATCGGTACAAAGACATCATTCGTAAATATAAATCAACATGCAGACATCTTATACGTTCAGGTATTTCACATCCAATTTTTATGGTAATATTCTATACAAAGCACAAAAATGTCGACATTCACCTCAAAAGCTAACCAAACCTTTAGACTTATTCTGAAGGGATATAGTTACGATAATTCAGATCATTAAAGATGGCATATTGTGGTATCAATATTGATTCACTCATAGGGTCTTTGCATCGGAAATAAACACATTTATTCTAAATAAAGGCAACAGTAGTATACCGGTATTGAAAAGTCATAAATCGATTGAGAGAAAACACATCCGGGTTACAAACTACAACCGCGGAAACACATCAACTATGAGAGGAAAACAAAGGAACATCAGGAACACTGAAGTGCAACAAAAACAAACGCCAACATACATAGAAACGAACTATTTGATAACAACTGCCATATTCCTGACTTGGAACAGGACATTTCAAGAAAACATTCTAAAACCAGTTGTTGGCATGATACGGGTTATGTTCTCATATATTTTATGATGGTATCATACTAAACCCCTAACCGGAGGGATTGTGCTTGATTTTCATATGAAGAAGACATCATCTTTCAATCAGTTTAATTGAGGTCAGGAGCTAGCATGTCAGTAACTGCTAGTAGTCCCTTGTTAATTTATGTATCATTGTCATTTTGCTTAGTTTCTTTTGTTACCTTTTCTGACATTGGACTCGGACTTCTTTTAAACTGAGTTTTACTGTGCGTATAGCTGTGTGTTTGTTTTTTCTACATTGGCCAGAGGTATAGGGAGGGTTGAAATCTCACAAAACATGTTTAACCCCGCCGCATTTTTGCCCTGTCTCAAGTCAGGAGCCTCTGGTTTTGTTTGTCTTGTATGTTTTTTTTTTTATTTTAGTTCATTTATATGTTTCGGAGTTTAGTGTGACGTCCATTTGCATTGAACTAGTACACATTTTGTTTAGGGGCCGGCTGAAGCCTGCCTACGGGTGCGGATTTTCTCACTATGTTGAAGACCCATTGGTGGCCTTCGGCTATTTTCTGCTCTTTTTCGTCGGGTTGTTGTCTCTTTGACACATTCCTCATTTCTATTCTATCATCGTAAATTGAACTTTGGTGGATAGTTGTCTAATTGGCAATCATACCACGTCTCTTTATTTGTATATAAATAAGACCTTCAGTTCCTTGCAAACTAGTAACTAAGTTTTAATTGTGCTATGTAACAGAATAATTTGTATGATTTTGGTCCACTGTTGTCCTACAATTAAATGTATTGCAAATAGGGTTTTTTTGCAGAACATTTTGTCGTGAATGAATATCTTAATATTTAATGACAATGAAGGTGATTGATTTTGATAAAATACCTGTTTAAAAAAATATTTGAAAACATCCGATTATAGATATAAAAGGTTTACCAAATTACAAAACACAAGAAAAGTTAAAATGTTCTAATTATACCCCGCTTTAAAAAGTAGGGGTATACTGTTTTCCTCTGTCTGTCTGTCCGTCCATCCGTCAGTCTATCCGTCAGTCCGTCCGTCCGTCCCATGAATATTTTTCGTCGCATCTTTCTTAGGAACTACATTACAAGGATTTCTGAAATTTGGTTTCAGTGTTTATATGAGTCAGCTGTACCGTGCGATGCTTTTTCAGATTCATCACTCAACAACTTCCTGTTTACCTTATACTTTTAGCGGGCGGGGTATCATAGTGAGCAGTAGCTCACATGTTCACTTGTTTTACTTTTATTATTGCTTTTCTCAGTCAATCCTTTATGATATGAGTAAAACAAGACAAATAAGTTACTCATGTTTCTATTGGTATTTAAAAAGAACATGTGTCACAGAGTAGCAAATTATAGAATTGGTCTTTAACTGTTTCAAACGTGCTATGTGCATCCGCAGTTGTTGTTCAAAAGTTGAAAGAAATGCCAGTTTGCTATTTAATGGTCATGATAAGTTCCTTTTGTTTGCTTAAAAAAAAAAACCTTTCAAAATATTATTCTTACCTAGTATTTTTTTTCAATTCTATACCCACGCAACTTCTTAAATCGCTTTTCATAGTTGAGCTCATCATGTCTGAAGGGCCAGTGTGAGCTATTCTAATGACTTGATGTCCATCGAACGTCGTCGTCGTCTGCTAATTTTTATACAAATTTTATCTGATGAAACTACCAAGTCAATTGCAACCAAGCTGTGCCAAAATCACCTTTAAAGTATCTTGTTCATAAATTATGTGCGATGAACCAATCGGCAAACCAAAATGGCAGTCCTAGCTTAAATAGAACATTCTGGTAAATTCAAGTATTGTCCAATATCTCAAAACCGTTTTTGTAGAGAAAATCGGACAAGGGCATCATTGTGAATTTCGACTTAACCGTTTAGGAGTTATCGCCCTTAATTTATGATTTAACTTATTGTTTGCGTGTTTGACTGTTATTAAAAAAAGAGAGAAACTTTAATTTTCAAGAAGGATTATTAGGGCAAGATGTACAAATAAGCCAACATTGACGAAATCACCAGTCCACCCTTATAGAAGAGTTATCGCTATATTAAAGAGATTATTGCCCATTTTTGTATATTTGACGGAAATTATGGTGAATATGGAATAGCATATTGAACAACAAAACTTGTTATTAAGACGAAATCTAAAAACAAGAGAAATGACTGAAATCATCAGTATACTCCTTATATGACACATGTATGAGTAATTATCATAGATATAAGAAGATGTGGTATGAGTGCCAATGAGACAACTCTCTATTCAAGTCAAAATTTATAAAAATAAACCATTATAGGTCAAAGTACGGTCTTCAACACGGAGCCAAAAATTACTAGTGTAAAACCATTCAAACGAGAAAACCAACGGTCTAATCTATATAAAAACGAGAAACCAGAAAAACTTATGAACCACATCAACAAACGACAACTACTGAACATCAGATTCCATGGCCATTTTTAACGACGTTCCCTCAATTTTGGTGTTTTGGCTACATGTATAATCTTGAAAACTATAAGAGATTTATAGAAACTTTATACAGCAAAATTGATTAGCGAGCAATGATCTACAACATTTGATAGGCCTACATTGCCGAATCGTCAGACGATTCCTTATCGAAGTTTCTGCGCTTCACTGATGATAGTTACCTGTTAAATGATTATCAACATGAGATCTACTAATAAGTAAAACTACCGAATTAATTTGTAGACTCCTCATAAGAATAATATCCCGTCATTGACGATTTTCTATGTTATTTAACTCGAAGTCCGTAATTAATTAAGGCTTTCAACTTTTTAATCGAGTACCCATCGATGAAACTCATGTAGGCGAAACATGTAAGGCGTAACATTATAAGCCTGGTATCTTTGAAGAGTTAAATACGTTTTGCTTTTGTGTCGAAACTGTTATCAGCAAAATGAGATCTACAAATAAATCGAAATTTCCGGAGTCGTTGCTCTTTAAAGGAACTTTGACTTTTATTACTGTTATAGATAGACGGAAACTATGAGATAAACAAATGATCAGAAACAGACGTTATACAATTAAGTGACAAAGTCAATCGACTTCTAACATTGGTTGTTTTTGTAGGTCTTCATATACAATTGACAAAATGTATCATGAATTTTTAACCAATTTTCAACCATTTTGTTTTGCGTATCATCTTGAAACTGTAATGGATAGACAAAACCCGTTCAGCAAAAATAATCAGCAAAGTAAGAAAGTAGAACACACAGTTTCCATTCAACACAATATGTTTTAGCATCATATCAGTGTTTATGTATAATGCCATATAAGCATGAGGGGTGCTTAGAACCAAAAGTTTAAAATTATATTTTACTTATTAATGCTTGCATCTTAGCAAGGAAGATCTAATTAGGCCTTTTCCATTTTTATTGTATCTTTACCATTTACCACTTGAAAAAATGAGTTTGTGTGATTGTATCTTTACTTGATTTCTGATTAAAATCTAATTGATAAAAAAGAATAATTGAACAATTTAAGTTTTTCAAATACAAGTAAACGCATTTGTTGTAAGGTATCATCTCATTATCTGCTCTTCAACGTTTGTCATGTTTGTATTTGGTATTGAACTTTCAAAATACCTTCTTATTGATCATCACTTAAGAAACATTTATTTTCGAAATGCGCAAAATCTGATGCAACGACATTGGTACCATTATTGTTATTACAACCTTCGCTCGAAAATATTATTTCTTTGCTTTTGTTCATATACCTTTCACACTCACTTAAGTTAAATGCCCCCGCCAAGTCCCAACATCCTATTTGCTGTGGTTCATGTTGTTTAATCTTTAATTTTCCGTTTATTTTCTTTTGATTGTGGTGTTTTCTTGCTTTCTTAAATTGTTTATGTATATATCTTCCTTGATATTTTCTTTTCACAATATCAGCCTTTATTTTAGAAACAAAAAGAAAGAAAAGTTCACCAGTTTCATTTCATCCAATGGCCAGACCACGGTGTTCCTGACAGCATCAAATTGGTCCACTTTTACAGGAAAGTCAAAAGTGAACATTGTGATCAAAATGGACCAATGGTTGTACATTGCAGGTGGGAATGTGACATTAGGAGATTATGTTTTAATTTTAATGGTTCATCTTTTAGAACAATTCAATAACATGAATACCATATTGAAACAATATATATTTATTATTGAATAAAACGCTTATCAAAAACCTTTTAAAATATCTTAAACATCAATTTGAGTAATTTATTTTTTGTGTCATTTGTCAGGACCAGTCATGACACTCCTTTCATGCATGAGCTAGATATCTTTGTAGTGGAAACATAAAAACAAAATTATTTTTCGAATTTTATTTCAACAGATTGCTGATGCGTTTTCATTAGTACTAATTTCATATTGATAATGTCTTTCGATACATGATTTTTAGCGCTGGTGTTGGAAGGACAGGAACATTTATTGCTATAGATGCATTATATGAGCATGGAAAGAAGGTCGACTATGTGGATATTATGGAGTATGTTCAGATGATGAGGAAAGACAGAATGAATATGATTCAAACACATGTATGTAAAATTATGTAGCGATACCGATTTTGAGTGTTTATGCCAAAATTGAACAATTGATTGTATATAAATATACTCCTTTCGCAAACAGAGTAAGAAGTTTTTATCCTTTTCTGGCTTTGATAATCAAAACCTGAATCTTTAAACAAATGATAATTTGGTGTCAAATCTTAATTTTAAACTTACACATTTGCTGCTTTTGAATCGCTATTCTGGATTTATTTTCAACAAGAACATTAAAGACAGACAGGTTTATGTAGATCGACAGTAAATCTATTTACAAGCCAAACATTTTTACCAGAGGATGCATACAAAGTATTAGAAACCCTTTTCCATTCATTTTTAGATAGGGGTTTATAAGTCTCAGATAGTACAATATGCCATGATACTGGCATGATTTGAATGAGTCAGTTGTCTTTAAACTGCTGTTAAAAATAATCTTGTAATTATACTAAAGGCGATTTAAAAACTAATAAAAAAGGCAAACGTGACCTAAAACAGTGTATTCTAGTCTATTTGAACCCTTTTTGATTTCATGTTTCTTGGATTTATTATCTGTTGGCTTCCAATTTATTGAAAGACAGTATGTAAGACAGGTGCGCACAGAACGTTTTTTATCCTGACAAAATAAAGAAAGGCAATATTGTATGCCAGTAATCATATTATGTTACTTATAATTATCTTAGAAGATAAAGTTAAAACACACACGATTGTTTTCGCTATGCAATTGAAATATACATTTGCAACAACATTCCACTTGCACAAATCCAGTTTATATAGTTTGAACACTATCAAGTTTGAATTGTAAGCTGAGGGTCTGTTGTGTTGTTGGAATTTAATTCAACCTAACCTATCATTATGTGTTATCACTAACTGATTATAGAATTTTCAAAATGTAGGTAGTTGCAATATATGAATATTGATATTTTACCTTCCATTTTCTTTTCAAATTTTTATGGTTTTGTTATGTCATTTGAAGTATGGTATCTAAAACAGGTTATCCTGATTTTAATGAATGACTTTTAATCAACGTATATATAGATCTCAGTCAAAACCCTGTTTAAGGCTGAAGCTATTCTGTATCAGCCTTTTTCAAAAGACTTTAGATGTTTATATTTTTTTTTATTAGGGGAAGGGTTATCAGTTCTATACAATATGTGTATTCCTTGTAATAACAATTATGCAGGAACAATATGAGACTGTATTCGAAGCACTGCTAGAATTATTTACAATACCAGAAACGACTATTCCAAAGAAAGATTTCTGTAAATATATTGATGATCAGGAATGTAGGACATTACCAAAAAACCAGAAAGTTTACAAACGAGAATTTCAGGTAAGACGTTAAACCAATACTTTATTCATTATAACCCTTGTATGATATCCCTTTCTTAGTGGTTACATTCCGAATTATAGATACTTGAAAAGACCATATACTTGCATAAAGTAGTTTTCTAAATATCAAATTCAGGAGATTATGGGTGGCAGTGAAAAAATAAAATGCATAACCATCTGCAAGTCAAAGTTAGACTTTTAAAAAATGATACATAACAGTACCGTAAGCCAAGTAAGTTCAATGGAACGTGATATATATTCTGTCCAATACTTTCTTTAGCTAATATCAATAAGTTGAACAAAAAAAACCAAATATAATGGAACAGAAAGAAATCGAATGTGAATAGCCAAGTACATTAATGATGTGACAGCATATACCTTTTTGATTCCATAAAATTACCATTTTCATAAACAGCAAAGTATGAAATAACAAAAAAACTGTCATTAATAGTCAACTTCACCAGATGCACATTTCGAAAATACATGGTTCTTTACTGATTCTCGAGGTCGCAATAATTGAAAATCCAAAATGATTTAAAAATTAGAGAGCCGATTTAACCAAAACGGACATAACGTATAGCCAAATCCGAGTCCTTGATCAGAGCTTTGTATGAGACTAACAGTTCACCAGCAAAGGTATCGTAGTTTTAACATTAATTGTACTAATTTTACTGTACCAGATTCGCATTTCCACAATACATGTTTCTTCAGTGATGATGAATATGTTGATAGAATGAATTTTGGTAGAAAAATATTCAACAAAATAAAAATGTCGATCAATGTATACGCGCAGTTACTGCTATTAAGTCAAATACCCAAGTCTTTGTTGTCAGGTGCAATCAAGTTTAACTAAGCACTCTTTAGCAAATATCCTTCTTAAGTAACACGTTTAGCAAACAACAACCAATTAAGAACTGTGATTTCATTGATGGTTTATTTCAATGGGCTATTCAATATAATTTAATTTTGAATTAGACACTAGAAAATCTGAGGCCATTGTATACTGCATCGAATTTTACCGCTGGAAACTTGAAAGAAAATATATCCAAAAATTCGGTAAAGAACATTCTTCCACGTAAGTACATGTCATTTCGTTTTATCTATTAATACTTGTTAACTATATATATGCATTAAGTTTGCCATCTTTTGACAAAATTATGTTCAATGTCATTAGTTATTATTATCGTTGCAGCATCACAAAGTACTGGTGTACTTAAAGACTTCTACTACCAAAACATGTTGTTTTAATTGATTGCCGTATACAAGAACTATCGCTTTCTGCACATGAATTAAGATTTTCACTAGAGTGCAAATATTGTATCATTCCCAGTGATCATAAATCGAAAACAATAAGCAAACTTGACGTTGTTTAGATACCAACACTATTCATTTTCAATTCTGGTACAATCTGTCGTCAAAATATAAAATTTAACCATTTAAAATATGGAACAGTACAAATAAATCCATCAACTTTATGATCAGGAAAATATTATAATAATATAATTTAAAATTAACTTTCTTAATGAATGACAAATATGAGGACTTTATATATTTGAAAACGGACATCACCGTGACCAAAAAGAAAAACAACGAAAAGGCAAACAACAGGCTACAAAACACTAGACAGTCAACAAAAGATTACAAAAGATTGCAAAACACAAACCCAGCTTAAAGCTGGGGTGAATTCGGATGCTTGCGAAGGTCCTGCTCCACTTTTGGCATCCATCGATTCATAACAAGTAAAAAATGGGAAATAACTCGCATTCGGTAATGTCAAAATTGAGGAAAAGGGTTTTAATTGTAACTGCGACTTGTGAAACATTTTCGTGTGACACAAATATTTTGTAACAGCTAATGATTCATGATTGCCTCTGTAAAACTTTTGAATTGACGACCAAATCTATACTACTTGAAAAAAAGAGAAGACGGATACCAAAGGAACATTCAAACTCATAAGTCGAAAATAAACTGACAACGCCATGACTAAAAAAGAAAAGGACAACCTTTGGTTAAATAGATACCTTTTAACATGTTTAAGTAGCAACGGTCTATCTTTGAAATCATCCTAGGAATCACAAACCCTTGAATATCGTTTCAATACAAATACCAACCTTTCAAACATAAAAATAAGAAGATTTTGTAGGGTTGCTCTTGCGACAACTATCATTCAAATGACTTTGGTGTAGGGAACTATGGATCATCGTACGATCTTCAACAAGGAGCAAAACCAATATCGTATAGTTAGCTTAGAAGTTTGTCTGCTTATGTTGTCATCGTCTTGATTCCGATTTTGAGTTTTTTTCTGTTTTCAAGATTTTAACAAGATATTTGTTACAAGATATCAAACAGTTAATAGGCTTTCGCACCTCTTATCTAAACATCTCAGTCATTGTCGTATCCGATCCGATACTGAACCTATACAACAATAATTTTGTAAGATGCAAGATTTTCACGTCTAACATTCCAAATGGCAGTCTTTTTTTTACAGATGAAATAAGCAAAGTTTTTAAAAAGTTTATCTTTTCTTAAATATCACAAATATATGCAATAAATAGTTACAGATAATATTTTATTTTCGTATGAATTTATTTTGGATGTTTCGCTCTTACGATTATTAAAACTTCGTTCGTGATTTGCCACTGTTCATTAACAATGGTCGTGTATACTATTATGTACGTCCTTGTCATATATTTAGAAAATAAGCTAAATCTACACATGAAATTGTTAACTAAATTTTGTAAATTATGGTAATGCAAATACTTCACGTGTATCTGTAAATCTCTACCCAAATCAATACTTTACAAGTTTATGAAGACAAGTTCGTTTTGTGTTGCATTCTTTTTTTAATACAAATGGTCACGTCAAGAGCATTCATTTGCATTTTCCAACGCCAGTTTCATTATCCGCCCTTAAAATGCTGTGTCTATCTGCGTTTTGTAGTGTTCTTGATTTTGACATTCGAATTCTTATATAAAAACAAATACTAAACAAAAAGCTAGTTTTCATATAACAGAAAAATACCATAAATCTGAACGAAGTCGTTTACAAGAAAAAAAGAATGAACTAAGACACGAAATCCCTTTTTTGCATTTGATATAGAATAATGAGAAAGATGTAAGATGAAGACAAAAGAAACTAGAGAATTTGAAAAACAAATGCATATGATTAAATATACTAACTAAGGAAACCAAAATATGATTATAAGCATGTTATGACTGTTTTGCCCTTTAACATAAAATAATGAAATAAAACATCAAAATTAAAAAGGCGTGGGAAAACTTGTAATTTCACAGGCAAAGGCGAGGTCAAATACCAATAAAACGATTTGTTTGCCCTGTTGGCTTCGTCATTGAGTGATCCAGGTTCCTTTGAAATAATTAAAGATTAACGTAAGTTTTCGAAATTTTCTTGCTGTATTTTATTCTATTTTTGCTGTCTTCGCTGTTTCTGAGTAATTAATACATCTAACTATATTGTAATAACCCCTTTTAATAGCATCGGTGGTCTTGAGTCGGCTTTTTGCAATTGCAAGAGGTCTTTGGATGATCCATGTTAGCGTGTCTACTATTTGACATTGGATATATAAGTAATTATTAGATGTTCATTAATCAATAATTCCTTTCTCAACAATAATACATTACATTGTGTTGCAGATGACAACTTTCGACCATACCTTATGTCATATGGAAGAACAAGAACTGATTACATAAACGCAGTGATTATACCTGTAAGTGTAGTTTTTATCCATTTATCCGAAAGTATAGAGGTATTGAAAAGTATTGAAAATGCTGACACCTTGGATGCAAAACTAATTAGAATACCATCAAGTTTTAATGACTACAAAAGGATTGTTTTGTTAGTATTGACGATTCCATTAGGATTAACCAGATCTTTTGACTAACATATATGATTGGGTTTGTTTTGGTTTTCTTTTGTTGAACTGCGTGTCGGTTAAAACAAAAGCCTACTTAAACGAATGAAACAGTACCGATGTTGCTTTACTTTGTTTTACCTTTATTACATTGTATTTCTGTTTGCCCATGCACACATTTTCTCCTTGTTATTAAAGCGAAATCGGATCTATTTCTTACAACTGTTCGCTTAAATTCATATGATTTTTATTCATTTTCAGGGATATAGAGAGGAAAGTCGATTCTTCGTAACACAATGTCCTATGAAAGACACTGTTGTTGATTTCTGGACAATGATATATGACCATAATTCCAGAATCATTGTGTTATTGGACCAAGTTAACAAAGTGAGTTTGTCGTACATTTCTAGTCGGTGAACACTTGATTTGTCAGACTTTCTTTTGAAAATGTTCTGTCTATTTTTTAAGTTAGGTGCATAAACATGTCTTAGATTTAAGCAAGACTTGATAAATATAACGGTAAAATAAATTCCATATTATTAATGTCCTTGCCACAAATCACATAGATATTGTTATTAACTTTGTCTCCTTTCGTTGCATTTTCATATCCTTTGTTTATAAATTTCTGATAACCATTTCAATTTTGAAAACACAGTTTTGTTAACTCTTGACACGATACCTTATTTGCTCAGTTTTTAAAAAAGTTTGGTTCATGGTTTTTATTTTCAGTTGTCCTACATCATTTGGAAAATAACATACGCTATGTCTGCAATGTCCTTTTAATCTTATTATGAATTGCTGAAATATAAATACAAAATACACGAAAGTTCTCCAAAACGAAATTATCAATTCTTCTACATTCAGAGAGTCAAATTGTAAACAGCATATCACTGCCACTACCCAGCTTAAAGCCTCTTCCGAACATTTGAAAGTCCCGACTATGTACTGGTTACCTAAATTACACTAACAACCATTTAAATTTCGTTTTACCTCCGCATCTAGTAGGTGTTCTACTACTAATCTGTCAGTTCTTCTAACTACCTTCCTTATTACTATCAAAGAACTTGTTATTAACTTTTGTAATAAAGCTTATGAAAATAATGGTATTAATTATTTTTGAGTGTTAAAATTCTTTAGAGATTTAAGATAGAATTCGAACTTTTGATGGTCTTTTAATTCTGTTGACAGTTATGATTTTTCTACTCTCTACACTACACTTCCACACAATCTTTTCAAGAAAAGTTTTTATATTTAATAAAATGGTCTTTTGAAAGATCTTGTTGCAAATTTATTTGCTGTAACTGTAAAGCCTTTTTTCTGTAACGAAAAAGGAAAGTATGCTAGATACACTTACTGGAAATGTGAAGATATGATTTAATCTATAAATTTTCTCCTGGACAACATATATGTACGTTTCGGCGATAAAGTGTATCGACAGGAAGTAGGTATTCTTATGGGCACTTATTGTGCCCCTTTAATAGCAGATTTATTCCTGTATTGCTATGAATCTCAGTTTATGACCTAACTCAGTAAAGACACGTCATTGTTATATTTGGTTGACACATTCAATAATACCTATCGTTATCTTGATGATATTTTTCGTTGAATAATCCAGAGTTCTCTAAATCTACCACCGAAATTTACCCAAAGGTACTTACTTTAAATAAATCTAACATAAACAGCAGTAGTTGTCCTTTTCTAGATTAAGACATTTCAATTTCTAAAGGAAACTCCACACTAAAATTTAGGACAAAAGAGACAATTTTTCATTCCCTATTGTTAATTTTCCTTTTTGGACGGCGATGTTCCTTTGTCTCCATCGTACGGTGTTTATATATCCCAACTCGTTCGTTATGCCCGTGAGTGTAGTGATGTCACAGATTTTAACGAACGTAATCAATACATCACTGGTAAATTATTAAGTCAGGGATTTCGTTACAATAAATTACTTAAAACTTTTACTAAATTCTTTCATAGATACAAAGATTTGATTAGTAAATTTGGCTGTACATGTAGAAAACTTATTAAAACGATATTTCACATCCTCAATTTTCCAGTGATATTGTACTAAAAGCGCGGAAATCACTAAGTGATCCGTGTAAACTCATGTAACCTTTAAACAAACTTATGATTAAAGGTTATCTTATTAATGTTGTAATAAGATCTTTGAATATTGTTTACATTGGCACACATATCGATTTTGTCATCAGCAAATTAAAACATAACTAAATTTGTATTATTTTCAAATGGTTTTATGGATGTATAATATCCACGTTCATTTTTATATACAGATTGCTTTATCTATATATAACATTACACATATTCAATATCAGGTTAAATCCAAACTATCCTACTGCCTATCGATACTTTTATTTTGGCATTGCACAAGTCATGTCTTCTTTGACTGTTCATGGCGTTAAAACATTAAATCTCTGGGATGTGTTTTAGTTGATTTTAGTCTCTGGTGCATGATTTTTATTATTAATTGTTTTGGCTTTTAACTAGCTTTCAGTAACTGCAAGTACTCTCAAATCGTACTTTCGTGTTAATTTGACCTGTTACACAATTTGTAATGCATTTTGTTATTCAATGTTTACTTATTTTGTGTTCTATCTCGTCTCACTATTTCTAATATGTACCACCTTTGATAAGTATTTAGTATGACGATAAATTTTCATTGCTGTTATCGTACAATGAACAACAAATTTATTTATTTTGTAAAAATATCTCCGTACTCCTAACAACAAAATTATTATATTTTAATTTATCTGTGTTCGTTTTTTATTTAACGTCATCTTGTCCAAGGTTATAGTTGTCTTTTGACATTGTGTCATAGATCAAATTTATTCGTTCAGTGTATTTTACTTATTTTGTTAATATGTCTTTTGATTGAGTTAAGCAATTTCAATTGATATTTTATAGTGTGTCTTTCTATGCTGTAATGTTACACTACTATTTCAGATTAGGGTGAAGGTTGGCGCCTGTTAAAACGTTTAAACCGCTGCATTTGCTTGCACCTGTCCTAAGTCAGGAACCTGTTTCAGTGGTTGTCGTTTTTGATGTGGTTCTTAAGTGTTTCTCGTTTCTCGTTTTTAATATAGATTAGACCATTGGGTTTTCTGTTTGAATTGTTTTACACTAGTCATTTTGGGGCCCTATATAGCTTGTTGTTCGGTGTGAGCCAAGGCTCCGTGTTGAAGGCCGTATTTTGACCTATAATTGTTTACTTTTTACATACCGTGACTAGGATGGAGAGTTGTCTCATTGGCACGCATACCACATCTTCTTATTTCTGTCTTACATGGTCTTATATTACAACTCTCTCGGCATGTTGACCTTGATTGTTCTATTTTGTTTTTGTTTTTTTTTTTTTATTGCACTTTTACGAATTCTGAGCTCATTCCTGAAACATGCATGTTCACTGATCGATATCATACAATTTTGTATTGATTTAATAAAAATAAGGAGATGTGGTATGATTGCCAATAAATATCCACCAAAATTAAAATGAAGTGGATTGCACATTTTAGAAATAACATTAATTATATTTTTTTTTATTTTCTTGGGGGAGGGGGTTATTTGAAATGCTTATATGCAATTTCGAAATAACAAATACGCCTTTTGACAGTATGGTAGTTTTAGACATATGCAAAGTTACGATCATTTTGAAGGTTTTAAATACTAATTGGAATCAACAATACATGATTTTATCTCTATTAAAAAACGAAAACATCACGTTACAAATTGCATGCGTTCGATGCGCGTTTCGGGATTTACCTTCATCAGGAACGCTCAAAGCCGAATCCACACTGCCAATCAAGAACGACATTTTATACGATCATATTTTGCACATTTTTTTAAATTTTGATATGATTTAAAATAGAAAAAAAAATGTCAACTTTTCTTCTTTACCTTGGATACCATAATTACAAAAACATCGCCATAAACAATGTCACATACTCCTTTTCTGATATTAATACCATTCGTCTTACATTAAAAGGAAAGTCTAAGAAGATTTTGTAGAGTTGTAATCTACCAGCTTTATCAATATTATATAGATTCTGAAAATTCGAACGATATACTGAAGCGTATTCTATGCAGTAAATATATTTTGCAAAATCAGATGAGTTTTTCTTATATATTAATTTTATGATGTCTATCCACTAAATGATTTTTTAATGAGCACTAGATAATTATAACACATTTTACACATGATTTAACTCAAAATGAAGGATGCTATACTATAATTTTTTTCTAATACTTTGTTCAAATTTACTTTGGAACATCTATAACACTGATGACCTTGATTCCCTCGAGTTTGACATCATCGTCTATGACTAATCAACGAATTTTTACTTGCCATGAACAACACGGTTGGTACCCCTAGTAAAACAGAAACTGCTTTTCCCTCCGAAGCGCGTGATTTCTCCCTTGGATTTTGTTGGGGTTCGTTAGTTGACCTTAGTTGAATTTGGATTTTCCTGCCCCTCTTCATTCATATTTCCCTTTACAATTTTGGGTCTTATACATCCTTGAATATCAAAATGTTGTCTATTTGTCGGGGCTTTTTGGCCATGGTTTGTCGGTTTTTAGAAGACTAATGCGCTTATGGTAGCCTTCTTAGTATCGTCATTTCATGTTTTCATTCAATATATAAAACGTAGCATAGGGAATGATAATAAGATATGCTGATCATGTAGTCTCACTTTGAATACAGCAATTCGGAATGTTTTTCACAGTTTTATCGGAACTTTATATTTGTATCTCATTTGTATCAACATATTCATATACATTGTATGACATTGATTGGAATCCTACTTGGAATCTTACTTTTGTACTTTTATTTATTTTAGAACGCAAAGTTATGGTTAGGGAAATCGGAAATGCTAGTAGTCGATGACTTTAGCATACTGCAAGAAGAAAAGCATAATGTGAATGAGCTGGAGATAGCATTAAGTTATGAGGTAAACGAAAAAGATTGTGTAGCTTCGAAATTTAAACACTTTTATTTGAGTGACTGTTCAACTTGAAATGTATTTAAATAAGGAATTGTAGTATGAACATAAAGTGGGCCGTTGTATTAGAATTCTCGTTTGATATCAGAATACGGATATATGGTATGATTAACAATGAGACAACCATACACCAGAGACCAAATCACGTGGGTGTTAGCTAGTTCTTTTTTTTTTAGGTTCTTATACTGTTTGTTATAATTTCATTGTTACCTGAACTATATCAAATCCAAACCCTTTTTAACCTTGAACGCTTTCTAGTCTATTTAATGATCCTAGTCAAATCGGAATCAATATTATAATAGTTCATTCCTTTTTTTCCTTTTTTTGTCACCTTGATGTGTCTTCTCACTCTATTTATGAGATTTGATTATCACTAAAGTATTTTTGATTAAATTTACCGATTTTTCAAAATTGGCACATCAATTTTGAAAAAAAAAGAGACGATAAAACAAAATAGTGAACGGAAGAAACTCTGAACGAAGCGAAATAGGGTGTGTCGACCAAGATAAAAAAATAAGATATCGTAACAGATAAAATATTGAATTTTTTCGTTCTTCTCTCTTACCTAACTAGAGAGGAGTACATACCTATTTAAATTTCGTATAATGTTATAACACTTTTTCAAGACTTTTACTTTGATAACTTTGTCATAATTTCTCTTCTTCAAGAAACAACAGGATAAACGAAAAATAAATGTTTTTACGACAAGTGACTGGCAAGGTGCCACACTACCTTCAACAAAGCTGATGGTGGATCTATTGAAAAGTGTTGTTAATTGTTGGAACTCACAGAAATGTCCAATTACGGTCGTATGCAGGTACCCAAATTCAAGATATCAGAATACACTCAATTCCAAAATTATATTTTATATTTTACCCCTTTAACTTTTTCTATTTGAGCGTCACTCATGAGTCTTGTGTTAACGAAACGCGTGTCTTGCGTACAAAATTTGAATCCTGATATCTATGATGAGTTTATCCACAATGATATTTTATAAAGAATGAAAGTATTGTACAAACTCTTTAAATCTAAATACAAAGAAAATTAAACATGAACTCCAAATAAAAAGAGACCATGTGCGTCGATGCAGTAGACAACTGCTATACGTGCATCATATGTGAAACGATACCAAGGTATAAAGTGTCAAAAGACGGAACCGATTATGATGTCATATGCTGAATTTAGTACAATTTCGAATGTCTCTAATAAGCTAGGTCACGAAGACTTTGTAACAATTCCCCATTATGCGGTGGCAAACTTTGAACGTGTAAATGATAATTGCAGTCGTTCTTAATCATACCCTCGGTGTATATTTTTTGAAAGTTAGGAAAACGCCTCTGTTGAAAATAGTAACTATATAGTACAATTGTCAATATTATATTTTGTATTTCTGTATTATTTTATGATTTCGATGATTCCATTGCCTTCTGTTGCTTAATTATTCAACAGTCAATACTATTTCATACATTACGTACACACTTCGAATAATTTAAACATGAAGACAAACATTTATCAAATTGGTAGAAATATAAGTCGATACTTGAAAGTACATGGAATATTCAAACAAGACGTCCGTGATTTTAGATTTGTTCCCATGGGAAAAAAAACAAACAGCGAAAACCAGCATAGGTTTATACTCTTAATGCAGTGAATCCTTTTTTTAACTAAATCATTGATTATATTATCTGTAACATTTCAGAGATGGTTGCACCAAAAGTGGGTTGTTTGTTGCACTTTATCTTATTTTGGATAAAATGGAAATAGATGAAGAGGTCGATATCTTTCAAGTAGTAAGGAATATTCAAACTAGACGTCCAGAATTCTTGAAGAACTGTGTAAGTTTATGCTCGACATAGTATAATGCGACGCTTAATGCACCTACCATTGATTTTTACTAGTCTAAATAGCTGGGTTTTTTGAATACATAATTACACGACAATACATTTAAAAGAAAAAGTCCAGTTTAAATGATTATGTTGACCTCACATTTCTTAGGTCAAATTTATTTGTATGCTCACCAAAATAAATTTGGGGATATATAGATGGGTGCAGTCCTAACCTGTACAGCAAGTTAACTTGATAACCAGTCATTTGGACTGGTCAAAGTTAACCTGTGACCGGATTTAGGACTGCTCTGACCAGTCCTAGGACCATAATCTAGTTAACTTGAAAAGCGGACTTGGTCCTAGGACTGTTTTTATGTCTGCCAAAAAGTTAACTTGGAAACAGGTCCGCTATTGATATAAGTTAACTTCGAACCAGTCCTGTCATAAGTTAACATAAGTTAACTTCGAAACCAGTCCTGCCACAAAGTTAACATAAGTTAACTTTTGCTTTGACAAATCCGATCGAAACCAGACCTGTTCCCAAGTTAACTTTTGACTGGTCTGCTCAACACTAAGCTAACTTGTAACCAGGACTGCTCTACATCGATTTAAAAAAATATTTTTAATATCTTTGTTTCGAAGTATAAACATCGAAAATAAAGTAAAATGAGTACTTCCGTTATTTTATAAACAGGATTAAATATAAATATTTGAAAATAAAGTACACATAAAACGTTGCTTGTAACACAAATTTATCTGTGATCTGCCAATCTATAAATTAAAAAACGATCTTGGTTACAATGATAACGGGCACTGAATATATATATTCCAATACCTATCAAATTCAACCATATTTGCACTTTATTATGTATATCTATGAAAGGACGTATATTAGATGTTAGTTATACGTCCTTGTTAGTTATACGTCCTTGTTAGTTAAACGTCCTTGATCTATGTAGCCACAATCAGCAATATTTTAATTTCAGGATAGAATTTATTATACAAAATGAAAGCATCATTTACACACATGACTACAAATTTTTGTTCGCATAAATTTAGGGTGCCAGCATGTCCTCCTTTTATTCAAAATATTGATACGTAACAAAATTTCAGTAGTTTTGATACCTCATGCTGACTTGTACAACAAAATTATTTGACCGCATCGACCAAAACAGACCATATGTGCACTTTAATTTGTAAATCTATATACCCACATATTAAATCAGCAACATTTTTTATGTCAGGATTCAATGTGTAATACAATGGACAGCAATATTGCAATACAATAACAACAAATTTTTGTTCGCAAAAATTTAGGGTGCTAGCATATCCACCTTTTATTCAAAATATAGATACGTAACAAAATTTCAGTAGTTTAGATACCTCATGCTGACTTGTACAACAAAATTATTTGACCGCATCGACCAAAACTGACCATATGTGCACTTTAATTTGTAGATCTATATACCCGCATAGTAAATCAGCCACATTTTTTATGTCGGGGTTCAATGTGTAATACAAATGACAGCAATATTGAAATACAATAACAACAAATTTTTTTCGCAAAAATTTAGGATGCCAGCATGTCCACCTTTTATTCAAAATATAGATACGTAACAAAATTTCAGTAGTTTTGATACCTCATGCTGACTTGTACAACAAAATTATTTGACCGCATCAACCAAAACTGACCATATGTGCACTTTAATTTGTAAATCTATATACCGGCATAGTAAATCAGCCATATTTTTTATGTCAGGATTCAATGTATAATACAATGGACAGCAATATTGCAATACAATAACAACAAATTTTTGTTCGCATAAATTTAGGGTGCCAGCATGTCCACCTTTTATTCAAAATATTGATATGTAACAAAATTTCAGTAGTTTTGATACCTCATGCTGACTTGTACAACAAAATTATTTGACCGCATCGACCAAAACTGACCATATGTGCACTTTAATTTGTAAATCTATATACCCGCATAGTAAATCAGCCATATTTTTATGTCAGGATTCAATGTATAATACAATGGACAGCAATATTGCAATACAATAACAACAAATTTTTGTTCGCATAAATTCAGGGTGCCAGCATGTCCTCCTGTTATTTAAAATATTACTATGTAACAAAATTTCAGTAGTTTTGATACCTCATGCTGACTTGTACAACAAAATTATTTGACCGCATCAACCAAAACTGACCATATGTGCACTTTAATTTGTAAATCTATATACCCGCATAGTAAAGCAGCCATATTTTTATGTCAGGATTCAATGTATAATACAATGGACAGCAATATTGCAATACAATAACAACAAATTTTTGTTCGCATAAATTTAGGGTGCCAGCATGTCCACCTGTTATTCAAAATATTGATACATAACAAATTTCAGTAGTTTTGATACTTCATGCTGACTTGTACAACAAAATTATTTGACCGCATAGACCAAAACTGACCATATGTGCACTTTAAATTGTTAATCTATATACCCGCATAGTAAATCAGCCATATTTATTATTTCAGGATTTAATGTATTATACAATGGACAGCAATACTGCAATACAATAACAACAAATTTTGTTCGCATAAATTTAGGGTGCCAGCATGTCCTCCTTTTATTCAAAATATTGATATGTAACAAAATTTCAGTAGTTTTGATACCTCATGCTGACTGGTACAACAAAATTATTTGACCGCATCGACCAAAACAGACCATATGTGCACTTTCATTTGTAAATCTATATACCCACATATTAAATCAGCCACATTTTTATGTCAGGATTCAATGTGTAATACAATGGACAGCAATATTGCAATACAATAACAACAAATTTTTGTTTGCAAAATTTAGGTGCCAGCATGTCCACCTGTTATTCAAAATATTGATACGTAACAAAATTTCAGTAGTTTTGATACTTCATGCTGACTTGTACAACAAAATTATTTGACCGCATTGACCATATGTGCACTTTAATTTGTAAATCTATATACCCGCATAGTAAATCAGCCATATTTTTTATGTCAGGATTCAATGTATAATACAATGGACAGCAATATTGCAATACAATAACAACAAATTTTTGTTCGCATAAATTTAGGGTGCCAGCATGTCCACCTTTTATTCAAAATATTGATACGTAACAAAATTTCAGTAGTTTTGATACCTCATGCTGACTTGTACAACAAAATTATTTGACCGCATCGACCAAAACTGACCATATGTGCACTTTAATTTGTAAATCTATATACCCGCATAGTAAATCAGCCATATTTATTATTTCAGGATTTAATGTATTATACAATGGACAGCAATATTGCAATACAATAACAACAAATTTTTGTTCGCATAAATTTAGGGTGCCAGCATGTCCTCCTTTTATTCAAAATATTGATACGTAACAAAATTTCAGTAGTTTTGATACCCTTTGCTGACTTGTACAACAAAATTATTTGACCACATTGACCAAAACTGACCATATGTGCACTTTAATTTGTAAATCTATATACCCGCATAGTAAATCAGCCATATTTTTTATGTCAGGATTCAATGTATAATACAATGGACAGCAATATTGCAATACAATAACAACAAATTTTTGTTCGCATAAATTTAGGGTGCCAGCATGTCCACCTTTTATTCAAAATATTGATATGTAACAAAATTTCAGTAGTTTTGATACTTCATGCTGACTTGTACAACAAAATTATTTGACCGCATTGACCATATGTGCACTTTAATTTGTAAATCTATATACCCGCATAGTAAATCAGCCATATTTTTTATGTCAGGATTCAATGTAGAATACAATGGACAGCAATATTGCAATATAATAACAACAATTTTTTTGTTCGCATAAGTTTAGGGTGCCAGCATGTCCTCCTTTTATTCAAAATATTGATATGTAACAAAATTTCAGTAGTTTTGATACTTCATGCTGACTTGTACAACAAAATTATTTGACCGCATCGACCAAAACTGACCATATGTGCACTTTAATTTGTAAATCTATATACCCGCATAGTAAATCAGCCATATTTTTTATCTCAGGATTCAATATATAATACAATGGACAGCAATATTGCAATACAATAACAACAAATTTTTTTGTTCGCATAAATTTAGGGTGCCAGCATGTCCTCCTCTTATTCAAAATATTGATACGTAACAAAATTTCAGTAGTTTTGATACCTCATGCTGACTTGTACAACAAAATTATTTGACTGCATCGACCAAAACTGACCATATGTGCACTTTAATTTGTAAATCTATATACCCGCATAGTAAATCAGCCATATTTTTATATCAGAATTCAATGTATAATACCACTGGGAAAGCCATTTGGTTAATACGCCTGCTTATTATCTAAAAATATGGACTATGGTTAAAAGATAACCAGTAATCTCTAAATATATATGTTTGACAAAGAATAAGATGTTTGACAGGGAATTAGATGTCCGTCTTTAACTTTAGCTGTTTGCTGTATTTTTAGACGTTTACCGTAATCCCTCTCATACTCTTAGATAATATTAATGATGTCCCTTTAATAACTCGCGTGAACGATAACGTGTGTATTAATTAACGTTAGCTATAGTATTGAAATGTTCCAGTTAAATTAATGCACATGATTTATCTAGTTTGACGGGAATTACCTGTTCGTCCGACAAAACTGATGTGTATTGAGTTGTCAATAAAAGAGTCAGTGATGCGTGAGCGACGGTTATAAAAACATTATTGTAAGGAGATGAATACATAAACAATGTTTACAGAATCTGTTAAAACTAACCATCTTATTTCCTTCGTTTAAACGATGTTTTTTTTGAAAATATACTTATAGTTACCTGTGAATTAAGACAGACACAGATAATATAGATCTATGAGTTAGATGGTTATAAATATTTTTTCTTGGAAGCTTTTATCAGTGTTGCAGGTTTTGAACTAAGGGGAAAGATCGACATACAAATACGAAACGCTTTTAAGCATGGCTTTCCTGATGAATTAAATATCGAATTTTTTCATTGGTCAATAATACACATCTATTTAAATACAACCAATGGCCAAGATGAATACACGTGGTAACTCTGTAATACACAACTACAAATTTATGAATGGAAGTGGTTTAATCAAATTAAAGGTTCAAATTGACAAATGTGTTTAACTGAGTTTTATTTCTATTTTTTGTCACTTGTCAATAGCCTATATTCATTCTACAACAAAGGATGCCGTTATAATCGATAAGTATGTTTCAGCTGGGAACAGTATCATGTTCCTGGTTCCAGGTTATAAATATTAGGGACTAATAAAATGTTTTTGATTACAGGTACATGTATATTGTTTGGTAAGAACACACTTAACAGGCACGTGATATTTATTATTGTTATAATATGATGACCCTACTAGAATTTATACATAAAATGCCTTTCTGGTAATATTACGATCTAATTTTAAAATATCTAGGAAGAAATTTGAAAAATAAGCAGGACCACCAGCATTAATTATCGAGGGGTGGACGGGTACAGGAACATGAGAATGAGGGATCGGGAAGTGGGTGTCAGATGGACGAAAGCAGTAGGGTGCGGAAATGGTTACTAGGTTTGTTCTTTACTCTTCTTAATTTTCGGTTATTAAATCCAAACAATAAGTATATAAATAGAATACGTAAATACATATGGTGCACAGAATGTATAGAGTTCAATTTGCAAAGACCACATTTCATATAAAATATTTGTATAGGTATGTTCCTTCCACACAAAGATCATTACATTCTTTCTGCAACAGTCATTTTGACTTAAAGACTTTTAAGTTGCTGCATATTTATACCTGCCACAAGGGCCACACAACGTGGGAACAGGTTTCGGAAATTCCTATCAAAAACGAAGATGTCCAAGGGATGACCATTAGTTATGAGCCTGTTGTTTCGTACTTTGGTTTACTTTGTTGTATTGTACATATCATGACCGACTCTTAATAAAATTTACTTACTTACCTGGTGTAGTTTATAGGTGTGTTTACCTTTTGTGGTTTTGAATATAAATAAGGCCGTTGGTTTTCCCGTTTGTATGGTTTACACTGGTCATTTTGAGATCTTTGTAGCTTGCCCTTCGGTGTGAGCCAAGGCTCCGTATTTAAGGTCGTATTTCTCGAGGGGGAGGGGACATTTTTCTTGGTAGGGTGACGGAAACATCTAGTGCCAAACCCTTTTCGTATATTTTGTTTATGAAAATATATACCTTGTCGTATATCAATAAATAAAACAGACCTATGTCTTGAAAAGTTGTCTGACTGGCACACATACCACATATTCGATACCCAGTCAAACTTGGAAACGAATAATTAGATATAGGAAGATGTGGTATGAGTGCCAATGAGACAACTCTCCATCCAAGTAACAATTTATAAAAGTAAACCATTATAGGTCAAGGTGAGGCCTTCAACCCGGAGCCTTGGCTCACATCGAACAGCATGCTATAAAGGGCCCCAAAATTACTAGTGTAAAACCATTTAAACGGGAAAACCAACGGTCTAATCTATATAAAAATACTATGTTCCAGAGTCCGCTCAGTAATGTGTACGTTGACCAATACTGGCCCCGTCCCTTCAGAGTCTGTAGCCCCATATTTCTTAGTTACTTAAGATAATCTTTTATGAAATGGTGTGTGTTTAACATAGGCGGGTCCAGGAGACCCCCAAATTTGTGGGGAAAATTGATTACATAGGGAATCACTGAGACACGACTGGAGCCCCCTTCTAGGACAGTCCATGTCCCCCCTTTATGAGCATTTCTGGATCTGCCACTGTATAATTACATAATTCGTTCTTGTTATTACGTCCAATTAATATTCTCTTTATAAATGTCATGTGACCGAAACACAAAATGGACTAAGTTGTATATAGACATACCTGGGTAAACCGGACCCTGAATACACCGGATTCCTGTCTATTCCGGTCCCAATATTTTCCTTTCATAACCTTTGCAAAATACTCTCTATAAACCGGACCCTGTGTATTCCGAATTCAAGTCCCATTACACATAATTGCATTATCAAATGCTGTCAAAATCGGTTTAATTTATTTAACTGTACATCATGATCGAGTATTGATCGCCGTCAATCAACACAAATTTGTTTACACAAGAGGGTCCTTACGAGTATTAAACCGTGACCTTATTGTAGTGAACTGTTTTATGAACAATATTAAGTGGTCATTAAAATAAGTTAATTCAAACAAGAATGCAGAAACTTTATGTACGCCTAACAGAGAAAATAAGATTTTGATAACATTCTTAATACACCTTCGCCGAAAAGGTCTCGCAAAGAACTTACATTAAAACAAAAGTACAATCTTATTACGGAATATGAAAAACACCTAAGCCAACGCAAAAGATCTTGCATTACAGTTTGGGATTGGCAAAACAACTGTTTCATACATTTAAAAGAGAAGTGGTGAATATAAAACAATTTACGAGGACAACACAACATCTGCAAGAGAACTGTATAGTGCATGATAACCTATAAAATGAACTAACAATCGCCATGGTTTATATATTTAATTATTTTTACCAGCATATAACATTATTACAATGAAAAAATAATTATCTATTTTTTTAAATCTAATATATCAAACTATTATATTCTTTTAAACTTTAATGTCGAAACACAATTCCACCATTTATTAGATTGCACTTTCATATATAATAGCTAAATGTCTTAAATGTTAACATTCCTGGATGAGAATAGACCATGCCAGTATTCGCAAAAAAAAAAAAAAAAAAAAAAAAATATATTACTTATCTTCAATAACGAATTCTAAAATGTATTAAATAATTCTTTTATAGTAGATTTGACTTTTAAAGTAAATTTTAATAGCGAAATTATGCACGTCATTTATATATTTGCATGCCAGTAATCAATTTGATCTTGAACTTGACTTAGCTCACAATAGAGAGCTGAAATCAATTTTGTGAACTGCACGAGATTTTCATACGGCGGTAAATAGCATGTAACTAACACAAGTGATAAAACTGACAGACTGTGGAAAGTCAATTCAGGGTCAACTTTGATGTGTAACGATTGACATTGTTGTGCGTTAGCGTTGAGGCTCTTGAGGAAAGTTCATTACGATTGATTAACGAGAATCTAAATTAGTGCTGTTTTTCTCGATAATTTCACAGTAGAGATAACAATTTTGCTTGGTAGAATTGCTGGAAATACGCATTGATAGTTTTGTTTATTATCGTTATAGGAGAATAATTCACTTCAAGTGAGTAAACTCGCATTTTCGAGTATCGACATTACGTTGCACTCGCTTTTGCGAGTGCGACACAATAAATATCGGAAACTTCCGTAACTCTTGCAGACCTGCTAAAAAAGCAGTTTCAGTGTCAATACAATTATGTTAGAAACATTTTTGGTGATCCCGACTGGGGTCACGTTGCTCCAAGTAAATCAGCTACTTTATTTTCCCAGCTGTTTTGTTATATAACACTATGCTCTCTCGTTATATGTAGACTAGCCTCAGGGACATTATATGTGAACCTTTCTACAAAAAAGCCTGCACAGGTAATACCTCGGATGTACTCTAATAAACATGTCATCGCTGTCCCACAGGTGTCCTTGTGTAAAGAAATTTCAAGGTATTGGTGTATGCTCAATTGGTTAACTTAGATAATCAGTGAGAGATAATTCAAGATCCGATTATTTTCAACCACCTACTTATTGAGCGTTTTTAAAATATTTTAATACTGAATTGAAACAAATAAAAAATATAACCTTTCTATATTTTCTTTAATTCAAAAAAATGAAGTTGTGAACGTAACGTTATTGCAATGAATTATTCGTTTATGCAGATTTTCTTTGACCATTATACGAGTTTATACGTTTATGTAGTTTATTGAATATCGACTCTGAATAAAACTTTGAATCTTTGAATCTTGAATCTTGTAACGAGGGTCTGGATAGGAAAAAGGAGGGGGAGGTTTTGTTTTAAAGTCATTTATCTCTATTTTAATAAATTTTGCCCATTATTCTCTATTCTTTACATATAAGCATATACCCATTATCCATTATTCTCTATTCTTTGTGGTCTATTTTGTAAAATCTACTTTTTTCTCCCTTCTATTCTGCACTTTTTCCATTCTTTATTCCGTAAACCCCATTCAGACCCTCATACACGTAATGAAAAATCTAGTAGTAAGTTCTGCTACTAACACTAGTTGACATGGGTACAGAAAATTTTCATCCGTTGTCCATCCTTTATTCTGCTAACCCCATCCATACCCTCATATACATGACGGAAAATCTAGTACGTTAGTTCTGCTACTAACACAGTCTAGTTGACATGGGACATAGACAATTTTCATCCGAGTGTTTTCGGCGGAGGACATTTTAATGAAAAAATCGGACGTTTCAGCACCAAAGCCTAACCATTTTAGCGAAAATTGAAATGCTCATTTTAGTGAGTCACTGACATTTTTGATCCATTTCATAAAAATAATAAATTAAATTTTATTGTAAAATCAAGACAGCACAATGTGGAAAGAATACAGTGCATGCTTTTCTCCAACACATTCGTTTAACACATTTGTTTCAATGGTGAACCAAAGTAAACATATACACAACTTAAACATTAAGCCAGAATAAATAACTGCATGTTCATGGTTTTAGTAAGGTGGTGTATTATTCAACCTGGGATATCGAAAATACAGTTGAACGGACTAATCCTGCGCTAAAATGGGCTCTACTGTATGCGCTAAAATGTCCCATGTATTTTAAAAATTTTCACTAAAATGTCCTCCGCCCGTGTTTTCCCGTCCGTAATATCTTTAACCCTTCCTTGCTGTGTTAGGCAGTTCGGCATCTAGGATTTATACAAAATTCTAGATTTCCATTACCTTTGGATGATATTACATGTAGATATTAGAATTTACAGAAAAGGAAACTAGCCAAACTTAATACAGTAAAACAAAACGAATTAAAATCCATTTCAGTAAAATAATAAATATATAAATTGCAACTGTTAGTAATTATTAATTGATGTTATTCGTGGAAATAATTCTAAACAGTGTCACAAATGTGAAGGCATTAATACTACTACAAAGACGATGTCATTTTATTGCTACAACAAACCACCGATTAAAAAATATACGAAAGAAATAAAGATTAAACGGATAGTAGCTACGATTTTCATTAAAATAATTTTTTTAATCTGTATGCCGGATTTTGTACAAAAAGTTAATTAAGTATAAATAAAACCATCACTGATTACTTTCCATTTAGCATTTAGAAGCTTTTTAAACTTTTAACACCTGAATTTAATTATTGTCTATAGACAAAAATTCGATGTTAAGCCAACCCTTATTCATATGACCTATGTTGACCTTAACTCGGCAGCTCTCAATGCGCAATCGCACGTTGTCCCACGAAGGGAAATTATCGAACAGAGGAATGTTATCGCGGGAATGGAACATGAATTTACAGTTTATGCGGGAAAAGGGATCAGAAAAGAGGTGCAGACAAATTACTGTAAATTGAAAATAAATAACGGCGATGAGATTGGTCATTAGAATCACTTAAAAAACCTGTCACGCAGGCAAAGTCACACTGAAGTAGCCGACAATACGACGGTTTGCGAATGTTTACATTTCTAAACTATTCCAGATCACGTGAAAAATAATTGCGACGTGTTCAAATCATTTTTGTCCAAAATATATTACAAATTTACGAGCAGTGATCTCTCAACTTAGCAGAAATTAAAAATCAACTTCTTACAATTTAATATTATTCTTCCGGTGTATCCTTCATGATGGCCCCAATATTCACAAACACGTGTATACATTATCGGCATTGTTTTGTCATACAAATGTAAAACAAGTGTATATAATCGCCATTGTTTGAGAACCTTTGGTTCGAATAAGATGCAGGCTTTTGTTATATTTTGTTGTTTAAATAATTTGATAAATGGTGTCAAATATGTACGTTTAATTTAAAGAAATTATGAAATACGTAAGAAAACAAAAGCACATGTCCATATCTATTTATATCTGGGTCGTTTCACTCGCTGTGTCGGCAAAGTTCGGAAGTAAACCCGATGCATAATTAATAAGATGAATAGGCACGCAACACGATATTAATTATGAATTATTAACACTTCTGTAGTTTATGTAAACATTCCAGCGATCTTATTGTTCATTTGAAGTACATATCTTTGATTTAAGCAGCTTTAAAACGTGGTCATAATTTTGTCAAAATCGTAGCTACTATCCCTTTAACTTGAAACAAAATATCAGACATTAATGTATACCTTTATTTTTGTTTTCTGTTAACGGTTCTCGGTTCTCGTACCAATTCACGTTGAATTTTAAAATAATTAAGTTGAAAACATTATTTACAAATAAAAAAGATGGAATACTCTCCTAGCATGAGTTATTTCCACGTCTGGTACATCTGCTCCTTCTAAAGTCAAATTCATTCTTATTTCAAGAATGAAAAAAAGAATCAAAAATGAAACGCTGACTCATTTCCACATTTTGACATTTCGGGATAGTTTTCGTAAGTATTTTTAATTTTTCTTTGTTCCCTAACAGTCCCAGGATTTTGAAGGCGGAAAGTTAACCCTTTGCAATAAATAAATAAAACCTTTAACCTACAACATTAGTTATAAGAAAGAAATATATATACAAAATATTTGCCACTGGACTTGTAACAACAAACTTCCAATCAGTCCAAAATGAGTAGAAATGCCAGTTAGTAAAATTGAGAATGGAAGTGGAAATGTGTCAAAGAGACATCAACCCGACCAAAGAGCAGACAACAGCCGAAGGCCACCAATGGGTCTTCGATGCAGCGAGAAACTCCGCACCTGGCGGCGTGCTTCAGCTGGCCCCTTCACAAAAATGTATACTAGTTAATTGATAATGGACGTCATTCTTAACTCCGAAATATACACAAGAAATTAAAATTAAAAATCATACAACAGAGGCTCCTGAATTGGGAAAGGCGCAAAATGCAGCGGGTTAAACATGTTTTTAAGATCTCAACCTCCCCTATACCTCTAGCCAACGAAATTTGCTTCAGAACGAAGTCCTACTTTTTAATTTTAACTTTTAATAAAATCGCACGAAGACAATAATCAGACAGTCCTATCTTTCTGAAATTAATGCATTAAAGCTCATTTTAAAATATGATGCTTGCAATTTAAATTGCTTGGTCTTTCTTCTTCTGTGAGTATTATCCTTCCATTTAGGAACACCAAGAATTTCTTGTATCAATAAACGTATATACACTATTTACAGGTTCTCCATATGTCCTCTCAGGGAAATATGTACATGTATACACGACCCAAGAGTCACACATACATTTCCAAATTTCCTCAATAATATTCTTTAAAATCTAAAATCATTTTGCAACAATCAATGAAATAATAATAATTAAAGATTTAACCGCCGAAGCTTTGAAAGTGTTCAATTTACACACACACTTCTGTTAACCCTGTTTACCTGTTGACTTTTGTTTAGAATAGCAGATGTGCGTTGATCGATATTTACGACATGCAGTCATGCGTTTATAACCCTTTATCTCCAACTTCTCCGGGTAATGATTGACAGGTATTGTAATCAATGTAACACATAAATCGGGGTACAATAAAGGTATCATGTTTTAAGTAAGTAAAAACAATTCTTTCTTTATTAGAAGACAAAATTAAAATTAAAACATGTTGAAACTACACAAGTAATTTAATTGACACAATTTAAATTTGGTATAAATAAAGACGTGTTTATTTTTTTTTGTATAATTATCTTATTTGCACTCACAAAAAGATAGCAAACTTCAGTATCAGAATTGATTTTTAAATCGTAATTTCCAAATATAAGATTGTCAGCGCGGACTTCGCGGATCAATAGGGACATAATCTAGGTGACAAGTTGTGATAATTTCATTTTGTCCATCAAGGATTTTCCTGAATTTTAATGAATGTCCATCACGGAATCGAGGACGGAATCAAGGAATACGCGTTTTTGCAGTATTGCAGTGTAGAAACCTGCCAAATTCTTTAAGTCAAGCCCTTCAAAATTATTCAACAGTGATATTATCCATATGCTTCTTTGTTTCCGTGACCAATTATTGGCATCGATATGTAATCACTTCTATTCATAAATATTTGTAGTTGTGTATTACAATGTTACCACGTGTATTTATCTTGTCCATTGGTCGTATTTAAATAGATTTTATTATTGACCAATGAAAGAATTCGATATTTAATTCATCAGGAAAGCCAGGCTCAAAAACGTTTCGTATATGAATGTCGATCTTTCCCCTTATATACTTAGTTTGAAACCTGCAACACTGATAAAAGCTTCCAAGAAAAAATATTTATAACCATCTAACTCATAGATCTATATTATCTGTTTCTGTCTTAATTTACAGGTAACTATATTTTCAAAAAACATCGTTTAAACGAAGGGAAATAAGATGTTTAGTTTTAACAGATTCTGTAAACATTGTTTATGTATTCATCTCCTTACAACAATGTTTTTATAACCGTCCCTCACGCATCACTGGTTCTATTATTGACAACTCAATACACGTCGGTTTTGTCGGACGAACAGGTAATTCCCGTCAAACTAGATAAATCATGTGCATTAATTTAACTGGAACATTTCAATACTATAGCTAACGTTAATTAATAATATACACGTTATCGTTCACGCGAGTTATTGAAGGGACATCATTAATATTATCTAAGAGTATTAGAGGGATTACGGTAAACGTCTAAAAATACAGCAAACAGCTAAAGTTAAAGACGGACATCTAATTCCCTGTCAAACATCTAATTCTTTGTCAAACATATATATTTAGAGATTACTGGTTATCTTTTAACCATAGTCCATATTTTTAGATAATAAGCAGGCGTATTAACCAAATGGCTTTCCCAGTGTACAATGGACAGCAATATTGCAATATAATAACAACAAATTTTGTTCCCATAAATTTAGGGTGCCAGCATGTCCTCCTTTTATTCAAAATATTGATACGTAACAAAATTTCAGTAGTTTTGATACCCTTTGCTGACTTGTACAACAAAATTATTTGACCACATTGACCAAAACTGACCATATGTGCACTTTAATTTGTAAATCTATATACCCGCATAGTAAATCAGCCATATTTTTATGTCAGGATTCAATGTATAATACAATGGACAGCAATATTGCAATACAATAACAACAATTTTTGTTCGCATAAATTTAGGGTGCCAGCATGTCCACCTTTTATTCAAAATATTGATATGTAACAAAATTTCAGTAGTTTTGATACTTCATGCTGACTTGTACAACAAAATTATTTGACCGCATTGACCATATGTGCACTTTAATTTGTAAATCTATATACCCGCATAGTAAATCAGCCATATTTTTTATGTCAGGATTCAATGTATAATACAATGGACAGCAATATTGCAATACAATAACAACAAATTTTTATTGGCATAAATTTAGGGTGCCAGCATGTCCTCCTTTTATTCAAAATATTGATACGTAACAAAATTTCAGTAGTTTTGATACCTCATGCTGACTTGTACAACAAAATTATTTGACTGTTTCAACCAAAACTGACCATATGTGCACTTTAATTTGTTAATCTATGTACCCGCATAGTATTGTACCTAGCGTTTTTATGTCTTCTTCTGGCGCTCCTGTGCACATTTTAGTAGGACTGCAAATGTAAGCAATAATATTGGAAAACAATTAATGCAAAATTTTTCCGCATAAATTGAGAGTGTCAGCATTTCATCTCTGTATTCATAATGTTGAACAGTCACTAGAGATAGTAGTTCAGGATGGTGTGTAAAACCAGGAACATATAAGATATACTGTTCCCAGGTAAAACAAAACTATTAGGCCGCATCATCCAAGTACCAACACTGACATGTCTGAATTCTTTTGTACTTTTTAATAAAAAGTATGAGGTTCTCTTCTGGGAATAGTATACTGTTAATATATTATGTCGGTTGATTGATTTTGTTTGTAGTTAAACGTCAAGTGGCAACTATTTCATTCAAGTGCACATTGAGTATAATTTTGAGACGTCCCATATATCAATTAATCGTCAAAGACATTTTGAATCTCTCGACAAATCTGACGAATTTGACGAGATTGTTGATAGTTTTACCACACCGTACTATGTATCCGGACACTGTACAATTATCGTTAGAATATTCTGCGGAAAATAGAATAGTAAATCCAATGCAAACAAGTTGAATAACAATGAAATATCCATGCATGTATAAATGCATATAAAGTAAAATTTAGAAAGAGACAGGTAAAAACGGGGAACGAAGCAACGTCGACAATGATGTTGATATCCCATGATATAAGAATATTGTTCCGATGCGTTGGATAACCTTTCTATCCGCCTTCTAATAAAAAAAAAAACAAACAAAAAAAACAACTCTCATTTCCTTTATGATAGCTCTTTTTATTGCATAGCCATTGTTTTATGTATATAAGAATATATCAAATAAAAAAAAGAATTTTGTATAATATCAAGTAGAGTCTAGCGAGTAAAGAAATTTGCTATCTGGGGAAAAACAATGCGAATGTTGTTTACATATTTTAATAAAAGCTCAAGTCTGATATGAAAACTCTTAAACACGATAATCTGTCATAAGCAGACAGGTCTGGTCAATAGCAGACTTGTCCACAGGTCTGGTCAGAAGCAGACCTGTCCACAGGTCTGGTCAGGAGCAGACCTGTCCACAGGTCTGGTCTGGGGCAGACCTGTCCCCAGGACTGGTCAAAAGCAGACTTGTCCACAGGTCTGGTCTGGGGCAGACCTATCCTCAGGACTGGTTAAAACAGACTTGTCCACAGGTCTGGTCTGGAGCAGACCTGTCGATAGGTCTGCAGCAGTCCTAAAAAGCAGACCGTAGGTCTGGTCCACCAACGACGAAGTTAACTTGCTTGTCTGCTTAAAAATTCTCAAGTTAACTTAGAAAGCAGTCAACAAGTCTGCTCCAAGTTAACTTTTGTCAAGGTTAGGACCGCACCCATCTGTAGTCATCACGTTGTTTGTTCGTCCATATGTTCGTCATTCCGACCGTCCGTGTGTACAAAACAAATGGGTTACGAAAATGTAACTTGAGATTTCCTTCCTTTATTAAAATGCAACTGATACAGATTGAAGACAAAAAAGGGATAGAAGCCTATCGATATCATGGGATCAATAGGTAAAAACGTAAGGTCATGTCTCTAAATTTAAAAATAGAAATTATATGGGTTTCTGGGTGTTTCCCTTTCTAAATTGAAATCGAACTAATGCAGATATAAGAAAAAGCAAGTAGGAGACGCCTATTTATTTTAGGATATAAATGCAATGCTCATTCAAAAAGGATTGTCATTATAAATATTTTCTGAGTCGAGAATTGAGTTTTCATTACCTAACTTGGATGAAATATATAACGATGTCGAGAAGGGGAAGACGCATATTGATTTTTGGAGTCAATGGTCAGAGTTGAAGATCAATGTTACTTAGAGAAGAATTTTTTGGAAAAATAGTTTGATGGTTGCATGGAATAAAATTCTTACATATTGAAGGTATAGAGTAGGAAAGGCATCTCATATTTTAAAACCAACAGTTATAAGCTCAAGATCATCACTGCTACATTTGGAAAAAGCTGTTTTCATTGATATATATGTTTGTATTAATTTTTAACATTATTATTGGCCATGTTTTCCTACATTCCTCTATTTCATAAAAGTGGATGCCTTAAACAGATTTTTTTCTGTACATTAGGGCTTTGGAGAAAGAATTTCTCACAATTTTGGTTTCTAGGTATCTAACTCATGTGTTGTTTGAGAAACACCTGTTGGCAGTGACAACATTCTAATTGTTAATTATATAGCTATGTAGCATACCAGTACACATGATCCGTGCGTCTGAAATAACATAAATTAATTAACCTCCACAGCGAGAGTGGAAAGCGAGATACATTACAGATTTAAGCATGTAATAAAACATATTATCTTTATAAAATTATAGCAATTTTTTAAAAACACATTTGAGGAACATCGAATTTAGAAAGAAGAAAATACATGTCTAACAAACCTAACAAGTTTAAACGATAATAAAACTTTATTAAATTTGTGCCTAAAGTTTCTAAGTTGTTATCGTTGCTTTTGGTTCAACGTTGTCATGGTTGTTGTAACGTGTAATTTCACTTCTTTAATCTTTCGTTTACAGGATCAGTATGAATTTTGCTACAAGTGTATCAAAGAACTACTTGAAGGAGAATCAATGTATGCAAATACATAATGATGCATAATTTACTTCAGTTATGTAAACGTTTTAATGCCTATACCATAGAACAATTTGAATAAAGTTATTGCTGTACATATAGTATGAATATAAGATATTAGATATTAGGTAGTCACGACTTTAGTGAAATTGGACACATTTTCAAATTTTCAGGAAGTAACAGAGAACTTCAATATAAGCATTGTAAAAATGGAAACAAATACATACCTTATCATCTTAATTGACTAACAATAGAGTTATTAGTTCGCAGACAGAGGAAAATAAAACCGGTATCTAAAATAAGTTATTTGAAGATGAAAACAATTGTGTTAGTTTTCATCCAACACAGCTATGAACAACGAAAATGAAAGAAAAAGTATCTTCCTATTTATATTTTTTTTATTTATGACCTCAATGTGACATGTTTATATGTGTTTGCCTTCATGGTGCAGTTGTATTCTTTTCCATTATTTTTATCATATGAGTATAATTTATTTTAGTACTCATGTGTATCTCGTCAATGTAATGATCATGTTAGAAGGCTAATCGTCTATTTCAATCTTTTGATTAAAAGCTTTGTTTCTTTCGTTGTAGTTTCTGCTTTTGCTTGGAAATTTAAAGTTTACGATTTTGTACGATTTCACTTAAATTAAATCTATGATTTGTTTGTAGATACAGATATAATGGCTGCTTAAGGATAAATCATATATTAAATAAGTTCTGATATTGGTCCATAATATATTTCTCTACATTTAAAAAATGTTCATATAAATTTCTAGAATTTCAAAAAATTTTTTTAAATATACACTTAGAATATATGAAAATAAATTCAAACAAATTTTGATAGATTCTGGAAGTAATCATTACTGTCTAAAAAACTAAATGTTGGCTTATCCTTTAGCTGAAAAATAGATCTAACTTATTATTTTTACGTTATGATTATAAGTCATATGTTTATATTATTTTGTAAACAGCTTGGTAAAGAATCTTATGCACCCAATTTGATGTGTAAATTGGTAGCATATTACTATCAGACTCTTTGTTTATATGATGTTTAAATCTGGTGGGTTTTGGTTTGACAAGTTTTGTGTATATTACCTTCGACATTTCGAAATATAATATTGTTTATTTGAAATAAATATTAATTTTTTCTGAGCTGGGAATATTTACTATAAATGATAGGTTTATGAACTATACACGATTTCAGAAAACGCATACACTTAAACCTCGAGACCAAAAATACAAATTACTGGATACACTTCGGACATGAAATATAAAACAAATAAACTGATTACATTATTCACATACATCCTGTTTTTTTTCAAATGTTTCAAAATCTATGACAAGGTTATTTATAGAATCAATATGATTATATTCATCTAATCAGATGTCGAATTTTTCACATATGCAATTAAATTTACAGTTGTAAATTCGTCAGATATTCAAATTTATATCTCCGTGCAATAGCGTACTCATGATAGCTAAAATATAAAAATAAGAAGATGTGGTATGGTTGCCAATAAGACAACTCTCCACCAGAGACCAAACGACGTAGAAGATACAACTATAGTTCATCGTATGACCTTCAACAATAAGCAAAACTAATAGTAACTGCAATAGGCCCGAAATGACAAATGTAATACAATGTAAACGAGAAAAGTAACAGCCTGATTTATGTACAAAAAATAAAGAGAAAACAAATATGATATACAGAAACAAACGACAACCACATGACCCTGGCTTGAGACAGGCACATACAGAATGTGGCGGGTTAAACATGTTTACTGACCGTAAACCCTCCCTTACCCTGGGACAACGGTGTGACTGTACAACATTGGAACAAAGTATAAAATCAGTTGCAAAGGGCTTAATTCATCAGATCGATAAAAGCACACAAAACACATAGTACATATCTGAGAGTACTCGCAGTTACAGTCACTAGTAAATGTTTTACTACTGAAAAGGTACTGAACGCTAGTTCAAAGCCATTAACAACTAATATATAGATCATGTATTGAATACTAAAATATCAATCAGTTTACATCCAACATCCAATGGATTTAGTGTAGAGACGTCATCAATAGTCAGAGAAAACATGACATTGTGCAATGCCATCATTAAGGTATCGACATATTTTAGGACCGTGAATGCACATATGTGTATGACAATATAATATTTTGTGTTTGTGTCTAAAACAAATGATTTGGTATTTATTTCTGTTGGGACTGTTCTGGGGCACTGGATGTCTCAGCTGCTCACAACTTCCATAAAAGTATTGAATCCCACCCCTTGCTTTGTTTACTTTCATCTTCTTATACCTAATTGATATGAGACAGTGACTATATTTGGAATACTCTTTACCAACGGATTTTTTAATTTTTCACGTAAAATAAATAAACAGTCATGAATATTGTCGAAGATAACATACTTGCAGTCAAAACATATGCATCATAGAAGATGAGAAGGGTAACGGGTGTGTAGAAGACAGTACTTGTTACTTTTGAAGGTCTGTATATTAGTTTTAATCATGGAACACATGATCACTGTGAACCAACCAATTTTGCAAGCAATTCAAATCATCGCGAATATGTAAAACTATTATCTTCTGTTATATAAATACAAAACGAAACTATAGAACCGTGACAATAACCGCCACGAAGTCTGTTAGAAAAGTCTTACAAGGGACAAAATAAAGTATACGTGCAAATAAGTATTTTGTTTAAATTTCTGTATACTTTCATCTATAATGATTAGACAATCCCAAATTATCATGATTTCAAAACAAACAAATAAAATTCCTAAAGTCCTTCTCTGGATTTTCAAAACAAAATCAAAATATATACCTATAAAGATTCAAAATTTGTATAATACAACATTGTGTACTCGTGTTTACAAGGGCATGGCAAATATAGGCACTTTGCTGTACCATATATCTCAATACCAATTATTTGGTGAATAAATACATGTTAAGTTTGCATTTGAATACTATTTATGCAAAGAAATTGCAAAAATAATTGTTATCTCAGAGTGCACAAATATGTTTAACCCTGCCAAATTCTTAATGATCCTATCCAAAATCAGGAGTCTTGTAATCAGTGGTTGCCGTTGTTTGCTGTCCGTCATATATGTTTTTGCTTATTGTTTTTTTTTTTTCATAAATCAGGCCGTCGGTTTTTTCGTACGTTTCAATTGTTAACATTTTTTCATGTCGAGACCTTTTAAAGCTTACTATACAGTAGAAATATATGTTCAGTATAAAGAATAAAAAGAGAAAGAAAAAAACCAATAAAAGTCAGATCACACATAAAAACATCTAATATATTAATGTCTCTACACTAGACAAAGTAAACAGTTATTAAATAATAATATGCAGTTACTCAAACCTCGTTCAAAGTAATTACCTCCTAGTGTCCTACTTTATAATATTCTAATATCGGCCGCTTAACATACTTCCAAGTTTATTCATACACATACGAATACGCCAAAACAAATCTTGCTCAAAGATTAAGATATCTTAAGTGGTATGTTTTGCCATCATAAATATATAGCATAAGTAAACCATACCCGGGGTTGCAGCATGTAGTCTATGACTCGCCCTCTTAATTTATTCATATGTGCATTTAGTGTTAGATCTAATCAATGAGGTTCAATTTATAATAAAAAAAAACTAATTGGTCTCATTATTTAACAAAGATGGTTGTGGCATAAAAGATATATTTGGACGGCCTTGCTGCTATTCGGACATCCATGTAATCGTCTCTATGTACCTTTGATTTTATTGGTTTTAAGGAATAAAATAATGTATAACATTACAATAGTTAAAGATGAAAACAACACGTTTAAACTTTCATGCATCCAACGCGCTTATCAGGATTTACCTTCATCAGGAAAACTCAAAGCCGGATATTTGAAAGTCAAGGATGTATTAGAACCCAAACAGTAGAAGAGCTATATGATCAAAAGGACCTGAAAATTAGCTAAATCCATTTAAGGTCAACTTTGCCTGATTGAGTTGAAACCTTAATTCATAAACGGACAACTTTAGAAAGGTTTGTTATAAATCATGTCAGTACCGAAGTACCGACTACTGAGCTGATGATACCCTATGGGACAGATATGAAGACCCTACAACCTATGAGTCTAAAACTTAGAAATTTACAGATTAACAAAAGATGTTATATTTTTATGTCATTGGGTTGCAGGCTCTTTGGCGCACTCACCAAATTTGTCATCACGCATATGATTATTAATTGTTTAATTCTTATTTCTAGTGTTGTCAAACAGAAAATTTCACTTAACCGGTTACTCGGATAATCTTTCCACCGATTAATCTGTTAACCGATATTAGAGTTGATGTTCAAAGACAATGTCTACAGTACTTTACAAATCGGTTTACGTTTATCGTGACATCCTTTCCTAGGTCATTTTGTATTGTCTGCATGTAAATGGTACAATTGATTGCTTGATAAGTTTGTTTTATGTCCAGTGGCAAATATTTTGTGCATGTTCAGGACGAGAACAAATTAACAATTCGGAATTGCTGTATTCAAAGTGAGACTAAATGATAAACATATCTTATTATCATTCCTATGCTACGTTTTATATATTGAATGAAAACATGAAATGACGATACTAAGAAGGCTACCATAAGCGCATTAGTCTTCTAAAAACCGACAAACCATGACCAAAAAGCCCCGACAACTGCTATAGGTGCATCATATGTGAAACGATACCAAGGTACAAAGTGTCAAAGAGACGGAACGAATTATAATATTATATGTGGAATTTAGAACAATTTCGAATGTCTGTAATAAGCTAGGTCACGAAGGCTTTGTAACTATTCCCCATTATGTGGTGGCAAACTTTGAATGTGTAAATGATAATTGCAGTCGTTCTTATTCATACTCTAGGTGTATGTTTTTTGTAAGTTAGGAACACACCTATGTTGAAAATACATAGTTCATATTGTAGGAAATATATTGTACAATTGGCAATATTATGTTTTGTATTTCTCTTTTATTTTGTAATTTCGATGATTCTATTGCCTTCTGTTGCTTAATTATTCAACAGTCAATACTATTTCATTCATTACGTACACACTTCGAATAATTTAAACATGAAGACAAATATAACACATCATTTATTATATTGGTAGAAATATAAGTCGATCCTTGCAAGTATATGGCATATTCAACTAGACGTCCGTGATTTTAGATTGGTTCACATAGGTAAAAAACAAACCGCAAAAACCAGCGTAGGTTTATACTCTTAATGCAGTGAATCCTTCTTTTTACCAACTCATTTATTACATTATCTGTTACATTTTAGAGATGGTTGCACCAAAAGTGGGTTGTTTGTTGCACTTTATCTAATTTTGGATAAAATGGAAATAGATGAAGAGGTCGATACATTTCAAGTAGTAAGGAATATTCAAACTAGACGTCCAGAATTCTTGAAGAACTGTGTAAGTTTATGGTCGACACAGTATAATGCGACGTTAATGCACCTACCATCGACTTTTACTAGTCTAAAAATTTGGTTGATTGAGAACATAGTCACACGGCAATACATTTAAAAGAAAAAGTCCAGTTTAAATGTTTATGTTGACCTCACATTTCTTAAGTCAAATTTATTTGTATGCTCTCCAAAATAAGTTTGGGGATATAGTCATCACGTTGTTTGTTCGTCCATACGTTCGTCATTCCGACCGTCCGTGTGTACAAAACAAATGGGTTACGAAAATGTAACTTGAGATTTCCTTCCTTTATTAAAATGCAACTGATAAAGATTGAAAATAAAGAAAGGGATAGAAGCCTTTTGATACATGGGATCAATGGGTAAAAAAGTAAGGTCATGTCTCTAAAGTTAAAAATAGATATTTATGGGTTTCTAGGTGTTTCCCGTTCACAATTGAAATCGAACTAATGCAGATATAAGATATAGCAAGGAAGAGACGCCTATTTATTTTGGGATATAAATGCAATGCTCATACAAATAGGATTTTCATTATAAATATTTTCTGGGTCGAGACTTGAGTTTCCATTACCTAACTTGAATGAAATTTATAACGATATCGGGAAGGGGAAGACGCATATTGATTTTGGAGTCAATGGTCAGAGTTGAAGCTCACTGTTACTTAAAAAAGAAATTTTTGGAAAAATAGTTTGATGGTTGCATGGAATAAAACTCTTACATATTGAAAGTATAGAGTAGGAAAAGCATCTCCAGATTTTAAAGCCAACAGTTATAAGCTCAAGATCATCACTGCTACATTTGGAAAAAGCTGGCTTCATTGATATATATATTTGTATTAATTTTTAACATTATCATTGGCCATGTTTTCCTACATCCTGCTCAATTTGATAAAAAAGAATGCCTTAAAAAGATTGTTTTTCTTTATATTAGGGCTTTGGAGAAAGTATTTCTTACAATTTTGGTTTCTAGGTATCAAGCTCATGTGTAGTTTGAGGAGCACGTGTTGGCAGTGACAACTTTCTAATTGTTAATTATATAGCTATGTAGTATTCCAGTACACATGATCCGTGCGTCTGAAATAACATAAATTAATTAACCTCCGCAGAGAGAGTGGAAAGCGAGATACATTACAGATTTAGGCATTTAATAAAAATATTATCTTTATACAGTTATAGCAATTTTTAAACGACACATTTGAGGAACATCGAATTTAAAAAGAAAAATTACATGTCTAACAAACCTAAAAGTTTAAACAATTATAAACCTTTATCAAATATGTGCCTAAAGTTTCTAAGTTGTTGTTCAACGTTATCATGGTTGTTGTAACGTGTAATTTCACTTTTTTAATTTTTCGTTTACAGGATCACTATGAATTTTGCTACTTGAAGGAGAATCAATGTATGCAAATACATAATGATGCATAATTTACTTCAGTTATGTAAACGTTTTAATGCCTATACCATAGAACAATTTTAATAAAGTTATTGCTGTACATTTAGTATGAATATAAGATATTAGATATTAGGTAGAAACGACTTTTATGAAATCGGACACATTTTCAAATTTTTAGGAAGTAACAGAGAACTTCAAGGACAAATATGAGCACTGCCAAAAAGGAAACAAATACATACCTTATTATTTTAATTGACTAAAAATAGAGTTAATAGTTCGCAGACAGAGGAAAATAAAACCGGTATCTAAAATAAGTTATTTGAAGATGAAAACAATTGTGTTACTTTTCATCCAACACAGCTATGAACAACGAAAATGAAAGAAAAAGTATCTTCCTATTTATATATTTTTTTTATTTATAACCTCAATGTGCATGTTTATATGTGTTTGCCTTCATGGTGCAGTTGTATACTTTTCCATTTTTTTTTATTATATATGAGTATAATTTATTTTTAGTACTCATGTGTATCTCGTAAATGTAATGGTTATGTTAGAAGGATAATCGGCTATTTCAATCTTTTGATTAAAAGCTTTGTTTCTTTCGTTGTAGTTTCTGCTTTTTGCTTAGAAATTTAAAGTTTACGATTTTGTATTCACTTAAATTAAATCTATGATTTGTTTGTAGATACAGATAAAATGGCTGCTTAAGGATCAATTATATAAAATAAGTTCTGATATTTGTCCATAATATATTTCTCTACATTTAAAATGGTCATATATAAAACTTCCAGAATTTCAAAAACAAAATAAATAAAACAAACACTTAGACATGTTAGAATATATGAAAATAAATTCAAACAAATTTTGATAGATTCTGGAAGTAATCATTACTGTCTTAAAACTAAATATTGGCTTATCCTTTAGCTGAAAAATAGATCTAACTTATTATTTTTAACGTTATGATTATAAGTCATATGTTTATATCATTTTTGTAAACATGTCTTAAACAGCTTGGTAAAAAGAACCTTATGCACCCAATTTGATGTGTAAATTGGTAGCATATTACTATCAGACTCTTTGTGTATATAATGTTTAAATCTGGTGGGTTTTGATTTGACAAGTTTTGCGTATATTGCCTTCGACATTTCGAAATATAATCTTGTTTATTTGAAATAATATAAAAAAAATTCTGAGCTGGGAATATTTACTTTAAATGATAGGTTTATGAACTGTACACGATTTCAGAAAACGCATACACTTAAACCTCAAGACCAAGATTAGAAATTACTGGATAAACTTCGGACATGAAATATAAAACAGATAAACTGATTACATTATTCACATACATCCTGTTTTTTTTTTCAAATGTTTCAAAATCTATGACAAGGTTATTGATGGAATCAATATGAGTATATTCAACTAATCAGATGTCGACTTTTTCACATATGCCATTAAATTTACAGTTGTAAATGCGTCAGATATTCAAATCTATATCTCCGTGCAATATCGTACTCATGATAGCTAAAATATAACAATAAGAAGATGTTGTATGGTTGCCAATGAGACAACTCTCCACAAGAGACCAAACGACGTAGAAGATAACAACTAAATATCATCGTATAACCTTCAACAATGAGCAAAACTAATACCGCATAGTAGCTACAATAGGCCCGAAATGACAAATGTAATACAATGCAAACGAGAAAACTAACGGCCTGATTTATGTACAAAAAAAATTAAGAGAAAACAAATATGATGTACAGAAACAAATGACAACCACAGGACCCTGGCTTGAGACAGGCACATACAGAATGTGGCGGGGTTAAACATGTTTACTGACGGCAAACCCTCCCCTTACCCTTGGACAGCGGTGTGACAGTACAACATTGGAACAAAGTATAAAAATCAGTTGCAAAGGGCTCAATTCATCAGATCGATAAAAAGCACACAAAAACACATAGTAGAGATCTGAGAGTACTCGCAGTTACAGTCACTAGTAAATGTTTTTACTACTGAAAAGGTACTGAACGCTAGTTATAATATATAGATCATGTATCGAATGCTAAAATATCAATCAGTTTACATCCAACATCCAATGGATTTAGTGTAGAGACGTCATCAACAGTCAGAGAAAAACATGACCTTGTGCACTGCCAACATTAAGCTATCGACATATTTTAGTACCGTGAATGTACATATTTGTATGACAATAATATTTTGTGTGTTGTGTCTAAAACAAATGATTTGGTATTTATTTCTGTTGGTACTGTTCTGGGGCACTGGATGTCTCAGCTGCTCACAACTTCCATAAAAGTATTGAAGCCACCTCCCCTTTGCATTGTTTACTTTCATCTTCTTATACTTAATTGGTATGAGACAGTGACCGTATTGGAAACTCTTTACCAACGGATTTTTTTTTTATTTTTCACGTAAAATAAATAGTCATGAATATTTTCGAAGATAACATACTTGCAGTCAAAACATATGCATCAGTAGAAGATGAGAAGGATAACGGGTGTGTAGAAGACAGTACTTGTTACTTTTGACGGTCTGTATATTAGTTTTAATCATGGAACACAAGCAATGAATCATTATTACTGTGAACCAACCAATTTTGCGAGCGATTCAAATCATCGCGAATATGTAAAACTATTATCTTCTCTTACATAAATACAAAAAGAAACTACAGAACCGTGACAATAAACGCCACGAAGTCTGTTAGAAAAGTCTCACAGAAGGCAAAATAAAGTTTACGTGCAAATAAGTTTTTTGGTTTTTTTTTTTTTTTTTTTTTTTAATTTCTGTATACCTTCATCTATTATGATTAGACAATCCAAAATAATTATGATTTCAAAAACAAACAAACAAAATTCCCAAAGTCCTTCCCTGGATTTTCAAAACAGAATCAAAATATATTATTACCTATAAAGATTCAAAATTAGTATAGTACAACATTGTGTACTCGTGTTTATAAAGGCAAGGCAAATATAGGCACTTTGCTGTACCATATATCTCAATACCAATTATTTGGTGAATAAATACATGTTAAGTTTGCATTTGAATACTATTTATGCAAAGAAATTGCAAAATTAATTGTTATCTCAGAGTGCACAAATATGTTTAACCCTGCCAAATTCTTAATGATCCTATCCAAAATCAGGAGTCTTGTAATCAGTGGTTGCCGTTGTTTGCTGTCCGTCATATATGTTTTTGCTTATTGTTTTTTTTTTTTCATAAATCAGGCCGTCGGTTTTTTCGTACGTTTCAATTGTTAACACTTTTTCATGTCGAGACCTTTTAAAGCTTACTATACAGTAGAAATATATGTTCAGTATAAAGAATAAAAAAGGAGAAAGAAAAAAAAACAATAAAAGTCAGATCACACATAAATAAACTAAATATTAATATCTCTACACTAGACAAAGAAAAACGCTATTAAATAATAATATGCAGTTTCTCAAAACTCGTTCAAAGTAATTACCTTCTAGTGTCCTACTTTTTAATATTCTAATATCGGCCGATTAACATACTTCCAAGTTTATTTCATACGCATACGAATACGCCAACAAAGAAAGATCTTGCTCAAAGATTAAGATATCTTAAGTGGTATGTTTTGCCATCATAAATATATAGCATAAGTAAACCATACCCGGGGTTTCAGCATGTTGTCTATAACTGGCCCCTCTTAATTTATTCATATGTACATTTAGTGTTAGATCTAATCAATGAGGTTCAATTCCTAATTAAAAAAAAACTCCTTGGTCTCATTATTTAACAAAGATGGTTGTGACATAAAAAAATATATTTGGACGACCTTGCTGCTATTTGGACATCCATGTAGTCGTCTCTATGTACCTTTGATTTTATTGGTTTTTAGGGAATAAAATATTGTATAACATTACAATATTAAAAGATGAAAACAACACGTTATAAATTTCATGTGTCAAACGCGCTTATCTGGATTTACCTTCATCAGGAACACTCAAAGCCGGATATTTGAAAGTCACGGATGTTTAAGAACCGAAACAGAAACAGAAGGGGAGCTTTATGATAAAAAATGACCTGAAAAATAGCCAAATCCATCCGAGTTCAACTTTGCCTGATTGAGTTGAAACCTTAATTTATATACGGACAACTTTAGAAAGGTTTGTTATAAATCATGTCAGTTCCGAAGTACCGACTACTGAGCTGATAATACCCTTTGGGACTGATATGAAGACCCTACACCCTATGAGTCTAAAACTTAGAAATTTACAGATAAACAAGAGTTGTTATTTTTTTTTTTTTTTTATGTCTTTTGGTTGCGGGCTCTTTGGCACACTCACCAAATTTGTCATCACGCATATAACTATTAATTCTTTAATTGTTATTTGTAGTGTTGTCAAAATAGAATAATTTCACCTAACCGGTTACTCGGATACTCTTTGTACCGATTAATCTGTTAACCGATATTAAAGTTGATGTTCAAAGACAATGTCTACAGTACATTAAGAATCAGTTTACGTTTATCATGACATCCTTTCCTAGGTCATTTTGCATTGTCTACATGTAAATGGTACGATTGATTGCTTGATAAGTTTGCTTTACGACCAGTGGCAAATATTTCGTGCGTGTTCAGGACGAGAACAAATTAATAATTAATTCAATAGATAGTGTTATCTTATTTGATGACCCTTCAATTATTGATGATCAGTCTTCAAAAATCTATCTTGCGACAACATATCAATATTACAAAATCTATGTTGTACTAGTAGTTTTGAGGATATGAGAATTTTAAGGCAATATTCGAATGGAAATACGTATTACAGAAAACAAGAAGTCAAAGCATCATTTTTTTCAAACTTATAGTAAACGGTTGTAAGAAGGGTTACAGAAAAATCCTAATTTAAGGAACAACCATTTAACCATATAACTTAAAGGGGAGGCAATTAGCTGTCGCAGCATTGGCCAAAAGTATTCTGTTTGACAAAAAAAAATTGACCATGCGCTAAATTTTTCTTGTTAGTGGTATTGTATGAAAAAAACGTTAAACTTGCAATGGTAAATAAATGCTTATGTTTTTTAGCGCAACCACATATGGCTTTTTTGAAATAATTTTGACCTTGGGGAAATATGAATTAAAATTTGAATAATGTTGGTTTTTTTTTTTTAATTTGTATTGCATTTAAAACGATTGCTCAGAATAGAGAATCGTACAGAGTTTCCCCATTTTACCCGCGTTGTATAAGATATGTAAAAGACGGCCGCGCCTACCTGCAAAACCAGGGATGTTTTTGGTGAAAGATTTAAATTTATTGTCATGTAAGGATGTGATACATGCACAATTTAGTATATATCTGGTTTTCATCAGCTTAAACTCAAGGTAAATTATTTAAAGAGATTTAAACTGGTTGTTCAGAAAACAATGAAAGGTCTTTCCACCTACTACTTGGTGAGAGATATTAGAAAGTGATTGTTTTTGTAAACTAGTGGAGAAAGATAATAACATGCGGTTTTAAAAGTGACTAAAAGTATTAGCAGAAATCTAAACTCATTTTCGAAAAAAAAAGTTATTGAATTTTTTCTATGAAATAAGGGAGACTCACTAACTGAATTACATTCGGTTTTATAAATTGATACCTTACTTTACACTCAGTTTAATTCCAAAAATATAAGATTTCTTTATGTTTCACTCGTACAAAATTTTAAGCCTGGTATCTGTGATGAGTTTTGTTACTTCCGGTCTTAAAAGGTCACTTCCCCTGTCAAATGATAACTTATTTTACACTGATTTAAAAAAAATTATATGGTTTCCATGTACTTTTTTGCATGAAATAAGAAATACAGTTTATTATATCCGCTTTTATAAAGTCACTAAGGTTGTCATCCGATAGCTAACATTACACTCAGTCTGATTCAAAACGTATGTGGTTTCTGCATAAAATGACAATGAATTACAGGTAGTTTTTTAAAATCTTAATTACCAACATGTAAGATGGAGAGGCATTCAATTGTTTTCAAAACAATTGGGTTTTAATCTTGTTGTCTTCCGCAACTTTTGTTTTTGTAATGTCGCTTTTGTTTCGCAACAAGTCGATAAGATATTTTGTATGTGATATCGAGCAGTTATTGGGCCTTTGACACTCCCCTTTTTAAAAAAAGCTTTTTCTATATGGAATTTTTCATCCCTGTATAATGTTTTATTGCCATCGCTTCTTATGAGAAACTGTAGACAACATAAGAACAAGCCTGCGTCGAGCTTACATGCAGCATGCGTGACATGGGTGGAGAGATTATTAGTTTCGAATTGATTTTTTTTACACTTTAAACGGGGAATAAATTTGAAAAGACGAACCAACGATATAGATATTTTTATTTCGCTCATTATGAGATATAAATGATTTTCACATTTGCGTTTTAAAAGCGTACGTTTTAGGTTTCCAAAATCATTTAATTATTTGAATATTTTATTAAATATTATTTAAACATTTTGCAATTTTACAATGAACGGAAATTGTTCTAAAATCCAACAAACTATAGATAATTATGGTTGATATTTGGGTAAAGGTATCTTTCATAATTTACCAAAGACAACCTTTCAAATTCAATACTCTTACAATATATTTACATACATAGCTTCCGTCATAGGTTCAGAAAGTTAACTTGTTCCGATAATAAAATAGAATAACAAACAGATCATTGGAACAAGCCAATCTCATTTACTGATTCCATAAGCTGAAGAATGTAGAATATAGAAAGGACTACAGATGTTAGGAAAGTTTTGTGAATCTTAAAACATATCTCAAAAGTAATTATTTTAAAACCCTTGAGTACCCCCTTGAATTCTTATCAAAATTTTTAGTCGTATCGATTATCGATCATGCGACAGCACTATTCTGATGAAAGGTATGTTTTTATTAATATCAAATTGATACAGCGGCATTCTAAAGTAATGTTTTAAATTTTGATTTAAATTAATGTAGCATTTCGTGTGCCATTTCAAATTTCTTTAATGTAACATAATCATTGCTTGAGTTTCATTTGTTGAAAGTAGTAGTTTTTATACATATCGAATAAATAGAAGGCTTTTGAATCCTGCTTCTCCCTGCGTCTTCATCTGTATGGCTACACGAAGCTTTTTGGTTGTCTCGTTCATTAAATGCCAATTTTATTTTAACATTCTCGTCGCAAATCAATAGATTTGAAACTCATTGAAGATTCTTCTAATTTAAAACAGGCAGCTACAAATGTATACTGCTATTGGTGTTGGCTACGAAACAAAATACAGATTTTGTTGTGCCTGACACGTTTTAATGAGATATTCTTAATCAAATACGATCGAGGCGAATAATTTAGAACACCAAAAAAAATCGTAAGAATCAAAAGAAACTATATGGACAACTGAAACCGTCATTATTCCACTTTGTCAAAGGGAGGCCGAGTTACAACATTAGTTTCAGTACATGTACATAATGTATATACTGGAAAGGACAAGGTTTGATCCGCGTCCTTTTTGGGACCAATATTAATTCCATTGTTTCAAGATCGGAGGTGTTTCAAAGTGATGCACACACATGTGAGAAATTGAAATATAACGAAAGTTTATCGAGACATTCTTCTTTAACGTTGACATTTCAACCTCGAGTAGGCCAAAACTAGGAACGGTGGGAAAGCAAAAAAATATTTTTAATTTGAACCACATTTATGCTTAGGAAACAGAACATATAGGGTTATACAAATCAAATATTCCAGTCAAATAGGTTTTTGCAACGACAAACCATATGTGAAAAGATATTGTTAAATCAAATTGAAATTTCCTACATTTGATTGAAAATTGAAATTGATTTTAATTTTGATGCAAACAAAGTCTTTGTTTTGACTACGGTACACTGTGATTATTGCTGACTTTGAAATAACAACTAGAAATAGGGGTCCAATTATGATCTTATCTAACATATTTCTTTATCGACAGAACTTTTAATTGACATATGACACTAATGGACATAAAAAATCATAAGTCGCAGAAAACCAACAATGCCATAAAAAAACGGAAAAAGCACGAAACGAGAAACAACAATCTTAACAAAATACTAGTCCTTTATAGAAAAGTAAAGATTGAGCTACACGTTTACCAAATCAGTATACATAACTAATATTTGAATTATAAGATGAAATCGAAACAAATTCTTAAATTCATAAAAGACTCCATAGGAAATTTGTATTCCAAACAAAAAACTAGACGACAAAGGTTAATAAGAATTATATGCTGTTAGATCTACCAATATGCCACCAACATAAGGTTCATTATACCAAAATGAAAATGTATCAACATGTAAGAAATTAAAAAAAAAAACGATTATTTTTTTTAACCTTTTTTATAAAACGTGTACATTTACATCGTTAATATATCCTCATTAGAGATTTAGGCGAGAGGGGCCAAAATCTTCTGTACCTCAAATATATTGAGGTCAGGGACAGACAGAGCGCATGTATACAAAGAAAGTTGATATGTTATTTTATATTTTTGATATGACATTTGTCCTATATTGTCGTTATAACCATGAGACATTGTTATATTGATTTAAATTCGGTTTGAAATCGGTCATTATTCGGCCTTATCAAACTCCTCCCTTTTAACTTGGATTTCTACCTGTTGCTCACGGTACCAATACAATGCTGGGGTCAAAGGCATCCAACTGCTGTACTGACAATCATGCAATAGAATGCGTACACATTTTATTCTAGCTTGTTGTCAACTTTATCCTCAAATAATATATTAACGCATAATTTATATTTGTTTATCATGTTTTGTTTTCATATTTTGGCAGATTACAAGTTCTGACTGTACTAAGGTTTCTGGGTGTTGTAATATGTTATCTGGTATACTTATCCACATAATTGTTGTGTTGTCAGTTACCGCACAGAGTAAGTTGGTGTTCTGGTATATATGAGTCATGTTGAATTTATGTCATAACTCATTTTTCTTATTAAATTCTTTATACATGATATAATTCCACTGTTAAGAATCGACCATTAGGTATACCAAGAGAAAAGAGAGAGAGAAAAAAAAGAAATCAATTCATTTTTCTCCAAAAATATATTTATAGTAAAATCATTTCGTAATTGTTCTTCACTCATGGCATATCATATAGTGTAGTAAAAACATACATACACTTTCAAACTGCCAAACCATATGGATTCGTTATCACAGTGTCGTTTGTAGACATGGATTAGAAAAAAAAAGATATTATATAATTTCGAATCGAGTATTTTGATAAATCAATATGATATGCAAACAAAATACTTAATATCTATAGGAAAACTTTACATAGATTAAAAAAACAACACTTAATTTATATAGGGATAATATGAAAAATCACATGTCCAACCGTTACACGAGATAACAACCTAGAAACAATCGTTTGCGTAACACTGTGTTTAAAATGTCACGTTTCACTTCTTCAGAAAATTGCAGAAATGTATGAGGTCTATTACCCGCGTTAAAACAATAAGACTTGCATCCCTGAAAAAGTTATTCTTTGTAAGAGGAATATTATAATCAAAGTTCACTGTAGGCTCATTATCATATCACAGGACAAACTTGTCTTTTGAATTTCCATTCATATCCTTTTATTATTTCATTCAGTGAAAGGAACAAATGTACGTTAAAAAAAGTTATCAATCAAAATTGGTTCAGGAAAAATGTATAAAAAACCTCTATAATTTATACTGTAGGTGATACGTATCTCAATGTGTGATTTACGCGATATTTAATAAAGTCGTACATATAATCACGTAATTCACATACATACCGGTTTTTAAATGTAAGTCTAGTAAAAGTTAAAAACGAGAAGCGTCCTCAATGTTCATTATTAACTGTGTACTTTATTCGGCCTTTTAATTAATTTATTTTTTATTCGAAGGTCACTGATGAGTCATGTGTAGACGAAACGCGTGTCTGGCGTACCAAATATAATCCTGGTATCTTTGATGAGTTTTGTCAAGGAAAATCTGGATATTTCTTTTCTTCAAATTAAAATACAAATACCACACAGAAACTGTTTCTCTTCTACCGTTTTTATTTGGTAAACAAAGATCCATATTCATTTTCTTCACAAACATTTCTCAAAATTAAAACAAAACACTTTAAAATTAACAACGCATTTTTGGATCGCTGGATACGAAAATAAGTGGCGGAAGTTATCAAAGGAAATTCAAAACTCATAAGTCGACGAAAAACTGGCAACGCCATGGCAAAAAACAACAAAGCAAGACGAACAAACGTACAAATCCACACAATATTACATAGAAACTAAATACTGAGCAACACGAACCCCGTCAAAACTCAGGTGATCCGGAAATGTAAGCTGTTCATGTCAACATGTGGAACCCGGGGTGTTGTTTAAGCAAGAACAAATCCGATGATAAGCATATAATGCAGTGATGTCACAACCAATCAAAAGAGGACGGAATTGTGTTTCCGGCAATTGGAACATATCCGTAGTCATTCGTGGCACAGATATTCCATAACGATCAATCAACGCGTGATGATGTCTGTTAAATTTTATCTCTTGGAGCCATTGGTTAAATAGCTAACTTGTAAGCAGCAACCTTCTACCAAGAACAACAAAAAGGCATACGAAATATCATATGTAATGCATGATCTTGCCAACAGGATATTCTACCAATGTCGATGTTCCTGTTCTCAATACATTCAAAGTTCAAGCCATACCAAGTGCTTTTCTTTCATAATTAACTGTTAACATCATTATCTAGAACCCCGATAAATATGCGAGATTTATGAGAAATAACTAAGACCAATGGATTCGGTGTCATAATTATGTGACCGGTATATAATATGTCTTCGTTCGGATTATTACGTTCAAAATCCTACTCAGCGTACCACTCTGTTACAAAGCACGGTTCATATGCATATCAAGTTCTAGTCTTGTATACGATTTAATGAGCAACTTGTTTATGTATATATATTTAGCTAATGTAAAATTGGGACAATTGTTTCATTTCGCTGCATTCAATGCTTTTAAAAGCAATTTCAAAAACATATTTTAAGTTATGCAGAATATTTCTATTTCAGAAAACCTCACACCATTTGGTAGAGCAACACAAAGCTCCCAGTCTGGTGAAGGTGGACCACGCAATGCCATATTACCACCTATATCAAACGAATGGGGTTATGACAAATGTACACATACAGATCCTTATAAAAGCCCAGCTTGGTGGATGTTTAATATTTCGTTTGGGCCTGCATTCATCACAGATATAAAAATATACTACAGAGAAAAGTGTACGTATGTACATTGACCAAGGTTTTCGAAATTATTTTCGTCTTAATTGCTGCTTTTAAAAAAGTATCAGCATTCATTTTGTCCTTAAACTAATTATAAAGTTTAGATGTCGAAATACATAAAAGTCGTTTTTACTGTATTGATTTTAGTTATATGGACTAATTCTTTGTTCATGCGTTTTAGATGTCAAACGGTTTGATAATGGGCTGTAAAAGTACTGTTCTACCTGCATTTTAGAAAATTTGCATTGAATGGCATTCTTGACCAACATTAACATACTTGTATGTAATAGACGTAGTATATAGTATTTTGTTTTTGATTAACAGATTCATGTTTTCGATGATTACAAACAATTTGACCAAATTAAATGAGGTGAACATGTCAGGGTGTCATGGTGTAATACCACCAAATCAACAATTTGATTGGTTTACTTCCGATGATGGTTATTATCTTTTATGCAATGAAATGTGATGTGAAATTTTCACTGTAGTACTTGACAGGATAAAACTTTACTCATGCAAACAAAGAAAATTCTGCACAATAACAAAGACAAATAGAGGAAAAGCAATGATGGTAATGCTCCTCATGCTGTGAAATTGTGGCATAGTATTAAAAATGGCCCAAGAAGGAAATAGAATCAGGCGAATTGGCTCTTGCATCAAATCCATGGAAAATGTTGGTTTTTTTTTTATTTTGTTAAACTGTAAAGAGAAAACAGGAAATATTAAATATAGGAAAATATGATTAAAATGTATTTGGACACGTTTACTACATACTGCGCCACTAAAATATATTTTTGGTTAAATTCATGCATCATTTTTTTCAAATATTAAACATTTAACGTTAAATCGATATTTTCAGAATTTTAAATTATATTGCAGTTAACGAGCGGATGGATGGGTTTAAATTGTATATTTCTAATACCTCAAAAATTCCCCCGTCTGACTATCTCTGTTACAAAGATTCTAAAGAAGGATTTCCGGAGGTCACGGAGACCATTCCTTGCAATCAAATTGGACAGTACATTATATATTATGATGATAAAGTGGGAAATGGAGACTTTGGAAATGTTATTGAATTATGTTACGTTGCCATTAATGGTAAGTTGTTTATTACTGTCTATGGTAGTTTTTAAATTAACGCGAAGCTTCTGGTACTGGTAACCGTTGATTATAACTTACGATACACGAGTGCCGTTAGATCCGAGTAAATTATCACTTTATATGAATTTTCAGTCATAATCTATTGAATTAAAAACACTATTTCTTTAAAGATTTTGGCCATGAATCAATGGATTCTTAAAAAGATGAATTTTTTATCAAATTAGTTTTTGAAAATTACTATATTTACAGCTCTCATCTATAATTATATATGCTACAATCAAATTAACACTTTATAAATTTTATGCGTCCGAAGCGCTTTTCTGGATTTACTTTCATCAGAAAATTACTCAGAGCCAAAAATGTAAAAGCCAAAGATGTATTATTAGCGAAACACGGGAATAGCTATATGACCAACTGCTACAGGAACTTAAAAATAACACCTAAATCCATCTTTAGTCATCTTTGCCTAAGAGAATTTGAACCTTAGTCTTATGGTGATTTCTCAATTAATCAACGGAAAATTTCAGAAACTAAGGAATATTTTAAATCATGTCAGTACTGAAGCACTGACTACTGAGCTGATGATAACATCGGGAGCTTATAGTTCACTACCTTTTGTGAGATCATGGCACCACCACTTGCAATATGTTCAGTGCCCTAGACCACTCGGCCAACTAGGCTTTATGTTAATACAGCTTTAGTTAGTCGAGTAATGCCTTTCCTCGTCGGCTTTATGTAGGGTTGTTATACTGGTCATGCTGTATAATGGCAAGTACATTACAAACATGGTAAACCTTGATGCAGATCAGCTGTGATGATTGTCTGTCATAAAAGATAATATGTTTAATTACCGCGCAGTTACATCAAACTTGACGACAGACGTTTTCCATCAACTTGTACTTCCTATCATGATTTTCTTGATAGCGGGTTGCAATTCACAACGAAGCTATCAAACCAAGATTTCCAAGTGGTGAAGTTGAAATCATCTCTTCGTAAATTTTACGGACACCATCACGAGTTGCTTGACCGTTACGGAATATCAGTTTCACCGATAACGACGGATATATTTCAATTGTCGTAACTACAATCCCGTCTCCTTTTCCCCGATTGTGACCTACCAAATAAGACTTATCTCTGGGTTTGTACTTCCATGAGTAGCATGACGGGTGCCACATGTGGAGCAGGGTCTGCTTACCTTTCCGGAGCACCTGAGATCACCATCAGTTTTTGGTTAGGTTTGTGTTGCTCAGTCTTTAGTTTTATGTGTTCTGTTTTGTTAACTGTTGTTTGTCTGTTTGTCTTTTTTCTTTTTAGCCATATCGTTGTCAGCTTATTTTCGACTTATGAGATTGAATGTCCTTTTTATCTTTCGCCTCTCTTTCATGACATGACATGATTTATAACAAACCTTGTCCGTTTATAAAATTTTGAAATTATAGAAACTAAGGTTTCAACTCTCTCAGGCAAAGTGGACCTTAGATGGCTATTTTTAGGTATTTTTAATGTGTCATTTAGCTCTTCAACTGTTTCGGTTCTTATACATTCTCTGGTTTCAAATATTTGGCTTTGAGCGTTCCTGATGAAGGTAAATCCAGAAAAGCGCTTCGGACGCATGAAATTATTTAACGTGTTGTTTTCATTTTTTATAGCACTGGGTCGATACCTCTGCTGGTGGACTATCAGTCCCCGAGGGTATCATCAGCTCAGTAATCAGTCCTACAGTACTGACATGATTTATAACAAACCTTTCTAAAATAGTCCGTTTATAAATTTTGAAATAATAAAGAAACTAAGGTTTCAACTCCCTCAGGCAAAGTTTAACTTAGATGGATTTGGCTATTTTTTTATGTATCTTTTATGTGTCATTTAGCTCTTCAACTGTTTCTTATACAGTCTCTGCTTTCAAATATTTGGCTTTGAGCGTTCCTGATGAAGGTAAATCCAGAAAAGCGCTTCGGACGCATGAACTTATTTAACTTTTTTTCCCCCTTTTTTTCACACATTCTTCGTCTCAAATTAAATACCATTTTGCTCGTGAATAACTCAATTACTGAGTAGACCTTCGTTACATGACAAATATCAATACAAATCGACGTGTTCATTATAACACGTTGGTATTCAACATTTTAGACAGCGATATTAAAAATCAAATGTCATTAAGACGGTTTTATATTATAAGTTTTCATTACTTATGTTATATAAATGTAGAAAAAATTTTGTCGATTGGAAATATTTTCCAGATACATCAAGTATGATCAAACACACGCCTGACTTCGTCTCAATCTGTAATATGCGTTTGTAAAAAGTAAGTTGTAAGTTTGTTTGGAATTTAAATCAGTCGAAAACGACACATGAAAAAAAACTACAGTTAGAAAAAAAACAACAGAAAAATGAATTTGATCATGCATATTTGAAGAATGACTAATGCGATTTGTTAACATACAATTATTGGTACACCGTAATGGAGGACTTTTTTTTGTTTTGTATACCTTAAAACGATTTCACGTCACTACTTCCTTCACGTAATAGCTCTCGTTCTCAACGTTAATATTTGTCAGGTTGTCAGAGGAATTTTTGGGGAAGAAACTGCGAACACGCTTGCACAGAAAATTGCATAGGTCAACAATGCTACCCTGGAAACGGTTTTTGTGTATGGGGATGTAACGCTGAACACTGTTTGAACGATATTTGCGATAAAAACACTGCAGTTTGCACCAATGGTTGCAAGGAAAGACGAACTGGACATTTTTGTAACATGTGTAAGTATTAAATACTAGTAATTATTTTGAAAATTGAAATCACCGTTCTCGTTAATATTGATGGAATGTACATTATGTACTCTGAAAAGCTCGATTGTAAATCTGTATTTAAATAGATTTCATAGTTCACTGCATAAAGCATACAAGATACACACACATATGAATTGAATCATTATAATGTTGTGGTCTAAATTAGATAAAATTTCAAACGCTGTTGTTAGTTGGATAATAATTGTTCCTTAAAAAATACAAGCAATCGCATGTTAATAAGTGATCTTGTTTAAACTTAATTTTGGAAATCAAATAGATATGGCTAATTCTATTTTATACGGCAAAAATATGATGCTAGAACTTCCTCTGCTATGCACACATCGTTATGTTTTGTATATAGGTAAAAATGAGGAAAAACCTAAAATTATGGTATCTCTATTACAGATAACATAGCAACTGACGCTTCAGTCTCACAAAATCCTAGTGGTAGTCAACCTGCTAATCTGGCAAATGATGGCGATAAAACATCGTGTTCTAAAACACAGGGAACTAACGTACGGTTTCATGTTGACATGAAAGAAATAAGAATTGTGACAGAAATTTATCTTACAGTCAAAGGTATGATAGTTAGCAGGCTCTAAGTCATAAATATCTCTTGCAGACAAAGGAATGCTAGTTGGCAGGCTCTTAGCTAGAAATGTATCATACAGACAAATGTATGCTAGTTAACAGTCTGTTAGATAGAAATGTATTATTCAGGCAAACGTATGTATCGCTCTCCGATAGAAACATATATTGCAGGCAAAGGTGACTATGTTGACAGCTTTTTAGATACAAAGAATTATACAGACGACACTATGTTAGTGTACATGTTCTCAGATATAGATGTATGTATTACAGAAAAAGGTATGTCAGTCTACAGCTGATTTATCATTAAAAAATAATAATCAGACGCTTCTATAAAATCATAATTTGATGAAACGGTAGTGAACACAAACTTGTGAAAGATGTAAGTCTTATATGAAAGAATTAAGCATCTAATTTGGTATTTGAAGATTTATCAATGTTAATGAATAATTTATCTCTTCAGATCTAGAGCAAACATCATTCTACTTTGTGAAACGTATTCGGTTGTCAGACAGAAAAAAAAACCTAAACAATGTCGTTTTTTTTTGTATGTAGATTAAATTATTGACGTAAAATCCTTGATAAAGGAAATGGTATTTGATTATTCACTTTGGACCTTTCACCCTTATGAAACTCATTAAACTATAAGATATATTTAGGTCTGCTTCATACATTGAATTGCACTTAGAAATCGTTTGTTTGGAACTCAACTTTACTGCAAAATTGTTGACTAAAATTACACTTTGAAAACAACAATTTCGATATAACACAATCGAACATCACCTACATAGGGCATATACATATTTCACGTTGGCATAGCTGTTTTCAATTAGAATTTATATGAAAGAGGGTTGCAACTTACAAGAAAGCTATTTAACTATGAGATCTTAAAGTCTTTTATTATCTTTTTGAACTTTTATGGACTCGTGATTTTGTTGACCGTTCTATATCGAATATATTTAGTTATGCTTGAAGTAGGTTTCTACGCAATGTTTCTTCTTATATTGTGTTGTCTGTTTTCCGCCCGTTGATGATTTTGATCTTGCTTATAATTTAAATAGCATTACGAGTAAGCGATAGTATTAAAAAAGTTATTGCAACAACACCTCGTAAGGTGTTTTTTTTTTTGAAGTTAACATCTTATATTGTTTTATTTTCGACGTTGAAATTAGTACAAACACTCCTACTTGTGCATTATCATTAAGAAGAAGGTTCAAATATGATACTATCTAAATTTGACTGAAAGAAATGTTGTTATGAATAACATTAACGGTACCAATTTTAATGCACCACGTGCACATTTTGACAATTAATGTATCTTCATTGATGCTCGAGAAAAAAATAATTAAAAAAAAACGAAATTGCAGCGATTAAGATCTCATTAAATAAAAGAAATACCTTCTGTAAAGGCAAACTTAAACAAGGAATTTGAGCTATGCATAAGACAGACAAGGAATTTGAACTATGCATAAGACAGGTACATTATTTAATTGAATTCAAAAGTTTTATCACAGCGATTATTAATAAAAACAATATCCGTGTTTCCATGCCAGTACTGAATCAGGTTAGGTTAGGTCATCGCCAAATTTTCAACTCTTCCTCCAATTCTTGATGCAAAACTGAGAAAACGTAGACAGAATAATGGTCAAATGAAAGGAGACAATATGACAAGTACATATCCAGAAAATAAAACAGGAAAAAAAGGTTGAGAAGTATAATCCCATTAAAAATGGAGACAACTGAAATATTTAAGACAATTATTGCCCATTTTCTTTTTCTTCTGTAATATATTAGATGATAATATTTTTTAAAAGAGGATAAAACTAAATAGTTATTAATAATTCAGCAACACGTTGCCGGTACTTTTTATTATTCAAAAGCACAATTGGAGTGCTCTTTATACAGAGTGTGCCTCTGCTGAGAAAGGTCAACACTTCAACATGTCATACTATTAATTTCAGTGAATTCTACAATGGAAGGCGTTCATACTATATATGCATCAAACTCAAGCGTATTTCCGGATAAAGCCATTGTTCTCTATCAAGGAGAATCATTACCAACAGCGATTGGCGTTCATGCTATTTTCAGATACTTGACGTATGTGCCTGCTTTTAATAATGCAGTTTTGGGAATGGAAATTTGTGAAATTGGCATAGTTGGTGAGTGATTTAAAAGCACTTATCTAAAATGATTAATGATAAGATAAAGTCGCAATTGCGAATTTGAAGTAAAAAAATTTAGGAAATGAAGTATTTAAGCTTCAATGACCTGGAGTTTTAGAATCATTATTTTTGTTATGTGGGGGTGTAGGGAGAAGGATAAATAAGATAAATTTTTAAATATATCCTTGAATTCAAAAGGACAATTGCAAGCTGATCCATTTAACAAAGCCTCTTCGTTCCTTTTTATCTTTTTGGTGTCATATCATGTACTGCAAATTCATATAAGACATTTCATCAACGTAATATATTTCCCCCGTACTGTGTTTTCTGACTAATTTGGATCTAAAGATTGTTTTTTTAGATATTCTAATTTCGAATCCCTGTTTTGTTTGATAATTTGTCTAGGGAAGAAAGAAAAATCGTAAACTATTAAAACCTTTTCAAGTGATTCTATTTGCAATACAATGGTTTATAGCCTTTAGTAAGTTCGGATTTCTTTTTATCCTCTCTTTTGATATAGTACTTTACCTTTAACTGATTACATCATCATTTAGTGTTGCTTTGAACTTTTCAAATGAACTGTATTGATTCCTTTTAAAACATATTGTGTATTAATTTCCGACAATTATTCAAAATTCTTTGACATCTATGTAAGTATGCAGAAATCCCCAACAATATCTGACACAGAAATGAAGAAGAGACGGTCATTATATATTGTTGTGTACGTTAACGTGCACTAAGTATATATCTTTGCATTTGTAAGATTTTACAAAGCTCATGTTTCTTATCAGGTTTTCTAATGATTGTTGCTTTCAAGGAACGTCTAAATCAAATGTTCAATTAAAGATCAATCTAACAACGAATAATTAATAAACGAATAACACGAATAACGATATTAAAATATAAATAAAAACAAACATAAAAAATAAAACAATACAACACTTTGAAAATGACTTACTTTTATACATTAATTTAATAGTTCCTGACATTTGCAAAAAAAGACTTTCAGGAAGTAAACAGGATCACTTGACAAACATGAATCGAAATAGGGCAGATAAATGTAAAATAAAAAAGATATAAGCTCACAAACTTTCCTATCCTCCTCTCTCTAAAAAAACATTTTCCAGATACTAAATATATCTCTCATAATAAAACCAACAAAAGATGAGATATGACAATAGCCATTTTTGACACCTGACATTAGAAAATTTAAAACGTATTTAAGCCTTTCAAATCAGGTTAATTGTATTTGTAAATGAATCAGTTGATTCAATTTGAAAACATTTTTACAGAAAGGTCACATGTGATGTCATTATGACGTCATCAAGATGTCGAAATTGAGGTTATTGACCTAAACAGACCATTTCATTTATAGTTTTTGGTCAAAATTGTATAATTTTAGCCAGAGCTTTACCAAAAAAAGATATTTGACACACATTGACAAATTTTAGAAATATCTGCTTTGGGGGAAGCTGTTGCTCATATCTAACTATTAATGACAAGATCTCAAAATTTATTTGGCTTTTTTTTTTTTTGTTGCTGTTTTGCACTGGACATGAGAAAATTTAAGCTCCATTGCCAATATGTAAAACAAAATTCTAAAAAAATAAGTACTAACGTCTCACAGACTAATATCTTATGAACATCAGAACGACGCTATTTGGTAGATTTATATGGCTTTTTTTATTTTCGAATTAAAGGGACCAAAACTGTTGTCTTATCATCAATTCTACTTTCGGTGAGAACTCTGGTGCTTGAAAAAGTAAGCGGTGTTTTCTATGCTGGTGACATCTGGTGTTCTGTTAAGATTTTGCAAAAATTAAATAATAATCAGCATTATAGAGATGACGAAATTTTCGATGTGATCAAGAGAAAAGTCAAAGTCATTGTAAAACCCTCAACTAGTTCCTTATAAATTATATTATCATCGATCATCATTAGACTTTTTAGATGTGTTTTTTTTATACACATGCGTTAGCAAACTATACCTGTACTCCTTCACACTAATAAACCAATTTTGATATGAAACTGTCATTTTTTATCTGAAAAACTCTTAAGGGGCATTAGCTGTCAAATTCATCTTCATCGATTCGACTCAAATTCTCATTTTTGATTTATTACATACTAAAACGTATATAAAAATTACAAAAAGTCTAAAATAAACAACTAACAATGCATGGACTCGATATTATCTATCAACATTTCGTGTGTATTTTCGTCTAGACGTCATCTAATTAACAAACAAGAAGACCCCCAAAAACTGCCGACGGTCATATAACCCGATATAAACATAAATATAAACATAAACTGATAGCGACCACGTCCAATTGGATTGTTCTAAGTATGTTTGATTCATATTGTAGGTTGAAAAGTAGTTTTATCATCGTTTTTACATGTGTTAGAATGAATTTTTTGTAGATCGAATCAGTCAACCAAATGATTCATCCTTGTTTCACTTTCAATGATGTCATTTTTTTCCTTTTAATGGCTGAAACATGCATAACCCATCTCCAGCTAAGGGGTTAAATCAAAGGTCACATGAATACGGACTCAAAGAGGTCGAATTATTCACTTCCGTTAAAAAGGCGTTTAATCCTTATAATTCTTTAAAATTTGAGATAATCAATTTAATTTCCCCACCCGTAACCTCTATCACGCGTAAATTGTATAGAGGTAGTCACATAACAGTGTGGACAACCGTAATGATTATGTTTTTAATAATACCGAATCATTTACCTTTAGGAACTTGTTTGTCATCAGCTATCGATAACAATGATTTTACGCTCACTCAGTCTGTCAGAGGCCTTCCAGTGGGGATTTAAATAATCACTTGTTTCACATTTCGATACATAAAATTAAACTTTCTTTCAACAAATTTAAAAAGAATTTGTTTTACACATTCTTTTTATCATCACACCCAACAGTGTCACTTGAAATAACAATAAATGTGCAGAACTAATACCATTAAATTATAGAAAAATATATTAAATGTAAAACATGTCGATTTGTATTTTGTACCATAAATGTAAACACAAATGAAGAAAAGGTATAAAGACGAATTCTTTTTTCGGCAATGTGTTAAAAATTGTGTTGTATGTCATGCAGTTATAAACAATTGTAAACACATAGTAGTCAATCATGCATTGTAAATCATTTAGTGGATTGGTCGGTCAATTGCGCAGAAAAAAATGCATTATTTGTGAACAAACACTGATACATGTATTGGCGGAAGCATTAGAATGCTAAATATTGCATATCCGTATAAGGAAATCAGATACAGATCCAGTATTTCGAAAAGGAAAATGTGTGTGGGGTGGGGCAAACTAGACAATGTTAGGAGTAGGACATGTAAAAAGTCTATGCATTAACCATGTATGAAGCTCCATACCCCCCCCCACCACCACCACCACCACCACCACCACCACCACCACCACCACCACCACTTAAATCCGCCTCTGGAAATGTCCTGACCTGTTAACTGCAGCAGTTGATTCACAACAATCTAATTAAGAATTGTACTTAAATTTTTTAATCTATCCATAATGTGTTCATAATATCTTGGTAGTAGAATAATTAACCAAAAACCTCATACTAAACAGATTAATTGTAACACATAGATTGTAACACTGTTACAGGGTTTTGTTTGTCTAATAAACTACAAATTTTCAGGTGTTACAGTTCATCAGTTCTCCGTTTTTTGTTTTAATCTGAGCATACAAAAAAAGTAAAATCACAAAAATACTGAACTCCGAGGAAAATTCAAAAAGGAAAGTCCTCAATCAAATGGCAAAATCAAAAGTTCAAACACATCGAACGAATGGATAACAACTGTCATATTCCTGACTTGGTACAGGCATTATTCCATTATTTTGACAACGATGCGTGAACAAAACAAACAGACACAATTCGTAAAAATGTCAAAAATAGGGTTACAGCAGTCAACATTGTGTTATCATCTTAATCATTATAAAAACAAACAAATTTTAGGAAGAAGGATACATCAAATTTAACATCCTCATTATGCTTATATCATACGATTTTATATATCTATGTACAACTTATCAGTCAGTCAGTAGAACGTTGGACCAACTAATTTGAATTCTAGCTTTCGAGTAAATAAATTTATTCAACAATTATTTTATATTTAGATATTTAATTTAAAGATTACTATTCAATAAAGTAAATGCAAATTGTATTAAGCTAGGTCCAAACACATGTAGCTTTTTACTGTCCTATATTTTGCAAGTACGAAAAAGACCGTACGAAAATATATTTTTTTTTTTTTTAATTGCACCACGATTTAAAGTTATCATGCATTCGTTCTAAAAATGAATACTTTTAAACAAGATAAAAGTTAAAAGATACGAAGAGCCAGTACAAATTTTAGAAAGCGACAATTGTAAAATCGCTTTTAAGTCCGAAAAAGGTTATTGCTTACACATTCATTTCTTCTTTTGAAGTTAGTGAAATTTTATTTTACTGTTTAAAGACGGTATGATAAATATTTGATTATCGATTGTCGGTGAAGATTGTCAAAATATTCAATGTTTATCAATACGCCTGTAGTATTTTTTTCGAGTTACTTTTTATTAGGCGTTGAGAAACCTTTGGTGACCCAGTACGTTTAAATGCCCCTTGTAAAAACAATATATTAAGTAGGCGTAACAGACAAACGGTTACCTGATCTGATCCAGTCAATTGGAGAATTTAGCGCTCCAACGAATGGTCTCGTCTACACTGTTATGAATTTGATTCTATTTGTGTCATTGAATTGGCCTGGCGCATGAATATATTTTTGGTTAACGCAAACAATGTATTCAATGAAATTTGCCTTCTGATAAAAAAAAATAAGCTACAAAAATATCTTATTATCATTTGTGTTTATTATATAATTTAACGACGAACGCGAAGTGAAAATAAATATTTTTAACGTTCAGGTGGTTTGTGTTATCATCGCCGACATCTTGTTTACATTGGTTACAAAAAGTAGTTCCGTCAACGTCGTCTATCGAAAAATAAATAATTTCAAGATCAACTACCGGAAGCCCAGTCGACCAATCATATAAACGTATTTCCTAATATGCAAATCATATAAGAATTATAAATCCTTGGCTTTCAAATGTTTGGGTTGAGCGTACTTGGTGAAAGTAAACCCATAAAAGTGCTTCGTACGCACGAAATTGATGAAGTGTTATTTACATTTTGTAGCTATTGTCATTTTTTATTTGTTTGTTGATTTCCTGTTTTAGGTTGCCAATCTACACAATATGGTCTACATTGTAATAAAACATGTCCATCAAAATGTCGAGGGCCATGTGACCTTGAAACCGGATTTTGCATATTTGGTTGTTTAGGTGGATGGGTTGGTCAAAAATGTGAACAGGGTATGGTTATTGTTATGTTAAAGGATTTGTCTATCCATCTTCATTTGTTTCTCTTTCAATTACCTCACATAATGTCAATCCACAAGTTTAACACGACATTAAACCTTCTTTACTTTAACCAAACACATACGTCATTATCATAAATTTTTGTATGTTTTCCGTGTTTTTTCTTTGTTTTTAGAGCGAGATAGAAATTACTAAATACAGATGTTACTTGATTCAAATGATATATTTTAAGAGTTTCTGTTAATTCCAACATGTAAGAAGCAACCGAGTTAACTGATGTTCAATCTTCGTAAATCCATCTAAAATATATCAAATCAAGAGAAAAATTGAAAAAAAGTCATATGCATTCAGCACCAAAAGACAACAATTGCATGTCAAAACAACGCATCATTCAACAAATTCGTTATGTTCACTGTTCAACTTGTGTCGATTACAGTAGTTCTTTATGAAAGAAATGGAAATAAAAAGAAAGGCTTGCACAACAAAATAATATCCAAATATACATCACGAGGTCAACATTTAATATTTCATTTATATCTCTGATCATACGCCCAAAGAACTTTATGACTTTACTATTCATTTTAGCCAAAATCATTTGTATTTGAAGTTTATATGCTTAAAACTTCTAGTTTATATGCTTAAAACTCACTCAAATGAAATGCAAAACATCCAATGCCTAGAACTCAAAAAAGTTGTAACTTGATTTGACAGCATGCAGTTTTGGGTATTATGGAAGTGGTTGTAACGAGCAGTGTTCAGTAACCTGTATGAACCCACGGTGTTCACATATCAACGGCGAATGTATTAATGGATGCAAGAGCGGATGGAAGGGATTTAACTGTACACAAGGTTAGTGCGAAATCTCAGTTTAATATCACATGTATCACAAAAATAGGAGAGCAGACATTGGGAATTAGCTGCATTTAACACAATGACATTTCAAAAAACTTTGGTTCTGAAAGGTATTAATTATTATTTACCGTCATGTTTGTCTTTTCTCAAGCGCACCATGCAGGTCATTCCGATAAACATATGCCGTTTAACGTTTGTCTATATCAAATCGTTAATATACTACTAATAAACGGTTAGTTTTTTTGATATTTACTGTTGTTACAGTTTATACTATACATTTTAAGTATTGATAAGATGTATAAACTGTAAGATTTGACAACAAAAGTTTCTGTAATGCATGTAACATTCAAAAAGGCGAATCGACCGAACTATAAGCTGTATAATAGCTTATATCAATATTTAAAGAACATGTATGGTTACAGACTACGCCAGAGCATGGTCTAAACGAGAAGAAGTTGAACAGGACACTTTGTCAGAATTGGTCAAAACACAATCAGGCCTCTGATAAAACGTCGAATTCATAGGTTGAAAAACTGTATGAATGTTCGAACAAAGTCTGTTTTCAGAGACAAAGAAGCTGTGAAATGTCCATCGTCCGTTCACGATAAATATGTTGTTGTTCCTGCCTACAAAGCTTCAATTAATATTGTCTTTGTATGTAAATCGTACTACTACGAGTGTCTTGTAAAAGAATTAGGAGGGATGAGATTTTTGAGAATCATAAGTCCTTCATGGCTTCAATGAAAATTAATTTGAACAGCAAATCTGAGGATTTACCTTGTTTATATTTGATACCTTAGCTTCAAAAAATTTCGTACAAACAACGGTACATTTCTGGCTCATCTACATGTTCTTCAAAGGAAGTGTCCATTAGATTGACAAAAATTTTGTCCGCAGTGAAAGAGGGTATTCAGAAATACTGTGAAACTATTATTCGCGTAGTGGTATTAACCATATGTGGAATTAAAAAACTCTAAAGAACTTCTTGATAATTTAAAATCTGGATCTTTCTCTGAAATTAATCTTATCAAAACTGTTGATTGTTCAACCCTTTTTACCACCATTTCCCATGTGAATAATTTTAGTGCTTTGGGTCACCATACGGCATATTTTGTTAATAGTGAACAAAAAGGTAAAACATGCTTAACAGAGGAACAAGTGATCAGTATGCTGGAGTTTCTTATTGACAACATATTTGTTGAATTTTGATAGACTTTTTCAACAAATTGTCGCCATTCCTATGGAAACGAACTGTGCGCCTCTCTTTGTCGACCTCTTCTGATTTTCATATGAGTCGTAGTTCCTTCAGAGACTTGTCAAAAACAAGAAGATCAAATAAACCAGATCATTTAATTTCACATTCAGGTATATTGATGATATTCTTTCAATTAAAAATCCAAAATTTTCTGATTGGGTTCCATCAATATATCCTCAAGAACTAGAAATTTGGGAAACAACAGACATGGCTTCCTCTGCCTCATTTTAAGACTTTTACCTCGAATTTTACATAAACGGTCATCTCAGTACCAGAATCTATGACAAACGATACGATTTTAGTGTTTGAACTTATAAATTTCCCCCTTAGCAGCAATATATCAACTTCACCTGCATATGGGATATACATTTCCCAACTCATTCGGTATTCAAGAGCTTGCAAGAGCTACTCAGACTTAATAAAATGTCACCAGTGTCTGAGTAGAAAGTAGATGCGCCAAGGTTATGTCAAAGAACGTCTCGTCCTTTTTCTAAAAAAAGTTCATTGGAAGATACCAAGACCTTGTTGATAACTATTCCGTATCAACTTCACAAATAATACACGATGGTCTTGAAGTATAGATTCTAGGCACTGACGTTGGTTCTGATCTAATTACGTGTTTTAGTGGTCTGTTTATTTGTCCTTGTACATTTTGAACCTTTACTGTTTAATCCATTTTGGTAATATACTTTTTGCGTGGATTGGTACTTAAACATCCCGCCATTGTGTTATTGTGCTATGGTCAAATTTGTATTCTTGTCTTTCATTTTTGCTTATGTCTTTGTCTATAGAGTGTCTATATACCATTTTGTTTTTCTTTGTTGAAATAGTTATTTGTTTTTATAGTGATTAAGATTATATTTCAATGTTGACTGCTGTACCCCAATTTTTGACTTCTATACCAATTATGTTTGTTTGTTTTGTTCACGCATTATTGTCAATGTAATGGATTTCTATACGACTGTCATACAAGTGAGAGATTAAGCTAGCTATAAAACCAGGTTTAATCCACTATTTTCTACATAAGGAAATATCTGTACCAAGTCAGGAATATGACTGTTGTTTTCCATTCGTTTGATGTATTTGAGCTTTTGATTTTATAAAGGACTTTCCGTTTTGAATTTTCCTTCGAGTTCGGTATTTTTGTTATTTTACTTTTTATAGAAAAATATTCTGTTAAATAATGTGTTATATTTTACCATTGACTTAAGATAAATTAAGTCCCATGAAGATAAGAAAAAAATAATCATTGATATTAATCATTTGATCAATAGTTTTATATTTGATTTTCTTTATTTCCCAAAATGATAACGTGTAAATGTTTAAATATATTGTTTGCTAACCATCTTTCACGTTAACGTAAAGTATGTAATAATGAGGCATATTTGCAATGAACTGTCGTCTCCAAAATTTCTTACATACTATTACTGCTGTAAAATCAAATTAAGCAATAAAAAATTACCAAGTAGACAATCCAAACTCAAAAACAAATGTTTAGATTACCGCTTTCTATCCATGGACAAAAGAAGAAATCAGAAAAGTCAAACGTCATTATAGAATTTGGACTCCTTTTTTGTATTTTTCTAAGTATTGCACAACCCTATTTGATGAAAAAAACAACGTCACTAGAATGACGTTTCAGCAGGTAGATACATCATGAATCGTATCAAGCATCACTTATATAAATACAAGTGTGTGGTAAACTAGCAAGTTGTCAACAAACTTTGATAGTCGGATATTCAAAAGTCTGGGGTCTTAAAAACCTAAAAAATTAATTCAGTGTGAACAATGATAGATGAAGTAAAACTCCACACACTTCCTTAATTCAAGTGCAACATGTATAATGATTTCAGTCGGAAAGACATTTAAATGATAAAGTTAATCAACCCCAATCTTAACACCTGGAAAAAACGTTCTCGATCTTCATTCGATCATATGATACACAGTATGCGGGAAATTTAAATTAAATAACAAAAAGAATTCACTTATTGTTTAATTATGAATTTTTCAATCCCTTTTTATCAAAGATGTTGTATAAAGGACATTTGATCTTTCTTACGCAATGTTTTTCCCCAGAGTGCAGTAACGGATATTTTGGAGAAAACTGTACAGAATTTTGTGGGGGATGTCTATCAAACTCATGTGATCCTCTCGATGGATTATGTAAAATCACAACAGCGTGCAGGTCTGGATATGCTGACGGCGATTACTGCAACCAAAGTATGTGGAAATAAGTTACAAAATGTCTGATATTACATGGTTCTGTTAGCGTTTTTCCGATCCTGAAGTTAAAACTTAATAAAATTGAGAATGAAAATGGGGAATGTGTCAAAGAAACAACAACCCGACCAAACAGCATAAAACAGCCCAAGGCTACCAATGGGTTTTCAACACAGCGAGTAAAAAATTCCCGCACCCGAAGGTGGGCTTCAGCTGGCCCCTAAACAAATTTATATTAGTTCAGTGAAAATGGATTTCACACTAAACTCCGAAACATATAAATGAATTAAAATTAAAAAAAAAAACATACAAGACTAAAAAAGGCCAGAAACTATAGCATGTTACAGCTATGTTTTATTAAAAGTAGAGGATTTCAGAAAACTGAATGTTATGATTGACTGAACTCAGCAACTATTGGTCACGGTACAGCCTTCAACAATGAGACAAATGTCAAATGTAAAACAATTCAAATGAGAAAATTAACGGTCTGATTTATGTAGAAAACAATAAACGAAAAACAAATATGTATACAGCAACAACCGAAAACCACTGAATTACAGTCTGTTTTCAAGAAAATAGAACATTGTTATGTGAATCAATAACAGAATATGTGGTGTACATGAATACATTGAATACAATAACACATAAGAAAAGATAAAAATGTGATTATCATGCATATTTGCAATTAACTATTTTTTTTTTTTACTTACTACTGCATGTCAAATAAAAAAAAGATGTCAACAATTATCAAGTCGTCATAGAAAATATTGGAAACTTCTCTACATTAAGCAGAGAAGTAAATTTTGGAATGTAAAACCAAATTTCAGCAAACAAGCTTTAGTTTTTATATTCCAACTCGTTCGTTATGCCCGTGTGTGTAGTGATGTCGTAGATTTTAACGAGCGTAATCAATGCATCACTGGTAAATTAAAGTCAGGGATTTCGTTACCATAAATTACTTAAAACTTTTACTAAATTCTTTCATAGATACAAAGATTTGGTTAGTAAATTTGCCTGTACCTGTAGAAAACTTATTCAAAACGGTACTTCACACCCTAAATTTTACGGTAATATTGTACTAAAAGCGCGGAAATCACTATGTAATCCGTGTAAACTCATCGAACCTTTAAACAAACTTATTGGTAAAGGTTATCTTATTAATGTTGTAATAAGATCTTTGAATATTGTTTACATTGGCACAAATATCGATTTTGTCATCAACAAGTTAACACATAACTGAATTTGTATTCTTTTCGAATGGTTTTTTGGATGTATAAATACACATCCATGTTCATTTTCTATATAGAGATTGCTTTATCTATATATAACATTATACATATTTATTATTAGGTTAAATCAAAACTGGCTTCCGAAGCTACACAAATCACCTTACAAATATAGATTTATTTCGTCTTCAAGTCATTGTTCCACTACTAAATTGTCTATTCTACTTACTAGTACACTTGGTACAATCAAAAACCTGATAATAAATTGTTCAAATAAGGCCTTTGAAAATAGTGGAATTAAATACTTTTGGAGTGTCAAAAACTCGTTGGAAGTACTTGATAAATTGTATGCATATATTGGTGATTTTGAATCTGTTCAAAGTTTTGATTTTTCTACCCTTTATACCACTTTGCCTCATATTCTTATTAAGAAAAATTCACACACCTAATTTAATGGGCATTTAAAAAGTCGGAATGCGAATACATATGTTCAAACTCTTAAAGGTCATTTTTTAGTAGCAACAAACAAAAGAGCTATGTCAATTGGACATGCTTTGATACTATATCTGCCCTTGAATTTTTACTTGATAACATTTTTGTTCGCTTTGGAGATTCCGTATATCGTCAAGTTATCGGAATTCCAATGGGGACTAACTGTGCACCACTTATTGCGGACCCGTTTTTGTATTGTTCTGAGTTACAATTTATGACTAAAGTCAGCAAAGACCCATCGAAACAACATCTGATACAAAAATTTAACAATACTTTTCGATATTTGGATGATATATTGGCTCTCAATAATGACGACTTCAGTGTGTATACTAAAGAAATTTATCCTGTTGAACTTACTTTAAATAAAGCTAATACTAACAATGACCACTGTCCTTTCCTCGATCTTGATATCTATATCATTAACGGGAAGCTTAATACAAAAATTTATGATAAAAGAGATGATTTTTCATCTCCTATCGTTAATTATCCATTTTTAGATGGTGACGTTCCCTTGTCACCATCTTATGGTGTTTATATATCTCAACCTGTACAATTCGCTCGTGTATGTAACAACGTATTAGATTTTAGCGAGAGAAATTTATATATTACTGAAAATTTATTACACCAGGGTTTTCGATATCATAAACTAGTCAAAACATTTACTAAATTTTATCATCGGTATAAGGACATCATTCGTAAATATAACTCAACATGCAGACATCTTATACGTTCGGGTATTTCACATCCAATCTTTTATGGTAATATTCTTTACAAAGCACAAAAATGTCAGTATTCACCTCAAAAGCTAACAAAACCTTTAAACAGACTTATTAAGAAGGGATATAGTTACGATACTGTTGTCAGGTCATTAAAGGTTGCATATTTTGGCTTTAATATTGATTCACTTATCGGGTCTTTGCATCGGAATTAAACATATTCATTCTAAAACCAGTTGTTGGCATGACACGGGTTATGTTCTTCTCAAATATTTTATGATGGTATAATACTAAACCCCTAACAGGAGGGATTGTGCCTGATATTCATATGATGAAGACATAATCTTTCAATCAGTTTAATTGAGGTCTGGAGCTGGCATGTCACTAACTGCTAGTAGTCTGTTGTTATTTATGTATTATTGTCATTTTGTTTATTTTCTTTTCTGACATCGGACTTGGACTTCTCTTTAACTGAGTTTTACTGTGCATACTGTTGTACGTTTGTTTTTTCTACATTGGCTAGAGGTATAGGGGGAGGGTTGAGATCTCAAAAAACATGTTTAACCCCGCCGCATTTTTGTGCCTGTCCCAAGTCAGGAGACTCTGGCCTTTGTTAGTCTTGTATCATTTTTTATTTTAGTTTCTTGTGTATAATTTGGAATTTAGTATGACGTCCATTATCATTGAACTAGTATACATATTTGTTTAGGAGCCAGCTGAAGGACGCCTCCGGGTGCGGGAGTTTCTCGCTGCATTGAAGACCCATTGGTGGCCTTCGGTTGTTGTCTAGTCTATGGTCGGGTTGTTGTCTCTTTGACACATTCCCCATTTCCATTCTCAATTTTATCCTACTGCCTGTCGATACTTTTATTTTGGCATTGCACAAGTCATGTCTTCTTTGACTGTCCATTGCGTTAAAACACTAAATCCCTTGGATGTGTTTTAGTTGATTTTAGTCTCTGATACAAGATTTTTTATTATTAATTGTTTTTGGCTTTTAACTAGATTTCAGTAACCTCGAGTACTGTTAAATCGTACTTTCGTGTTAATTTGACCTGTTACAAAATTTGTAATGCATTTTTGTTATTCAATGTTTACTTATTTAGTGTTATATCTCATCTCACTATTTTTAATATGTACCACCTTTGAGTATTTAGTATGACGATAAATTTTCACTGCTGTTCTCGTACTATGAACAACAAATTTATTTATTTTGTAAAAAATATCTCCTTACTTCTAACAACAAAATCATTATATTTAAATTTACCTGTGTACGTTATTTTATTTAACGCCATTTTGTCCAAGGTTATAGTTGTCTTTTTGACATTGTGTCATAGATCAAATTTATTCGTTTAGTGTATGTTTACTTGTTTTTGTTAATATGTCTTTTTGATTGAGTTAAGCCATTTCAATTGATATTCTATAGTGTGTATTTCTATGTTGTAATATTACACTTCTATTTCAGGTTAGGGTGAAGGTTGGTGCCTGTTAAAACGTTTAAACCCGCTGCATTTGTTTGCATCTGTCCTAAGTCAGGAACCTGTTTCAGTAGTTGTCGTTTGTTGATGTGGTTCTTAAGTGTTTTGTTTCTCGTTTTTTATATAGATTAGACCGTGCATATCGAAAAGTTAATAACTTAAATCGTCATAGGTTGTAAAATATCAATCATGAAATGTTAACATTAAAAGGTGAAGTGAAATTTAAAAAAAAACACTTTCAAATTGCTTTTGCACCATGGATATTGACTTCTACCGCTGAGAAATTGAGCATTGAAATATACAAAAATCAATCAGAAACTTTACATCAAGAACGGGTCTCAGACGTCATATGCATAAACATTATATCTGAAATACAATTGAAAAACAGAAAGAATCTTTGATTCAATATCTTCAAAAGTTCATTCGATCATTCTAATGCTTTTTTTCTATTTTAGGATGCAGTAATGGATATTTCGGAGGAAACTGTACAGATTATTGTTGGGGATGTCTATCAAATCTGTGTGATCCTTTTGATGGATTATGTAAAATCACAACAGCCTGCAGCCGTGGATATCTTTACGGGGATTACTGCAACCAAAGTATGTAAAAGTTAAAGAATTGTTTTTGCATCATGATGCAAAGTTATAGAGATAATCAACACCAATTAAACACCAAGAACAATAGTTTTATATATATGAACGTATTACTGAAATATAATTAAAAAAAATATGATTGACAAGCTGTTTTATGATATGGCATTGAATATCTCTTTTAATCTACGTTGTTTAACAGTTACATTCGACCATTATAGTGCAATGTTCTTTTTCTAGAATGTAGTAGCGGAAATTTTGGAGAAAACTGTACAGATTATTGTTGGGGATGTCTATCAAACTTGTGTGATCCCCTTGATGGATTATGTAATATCACAACAGCGTGCAGCCCTGGATATACGGATGGGGAATACTGCAACAAAAGTATGTTATTTTTTTAAAGAATTGTTTCGTATATGTATTTTCTTAATTTTCATTTTACATTTAATTTGGTCCATACAAGCATTAAATACATATGTATTTGAAAGATAAAAAGAGATATTTTTTGTTAAATATTATATTCTGCAGGGTGCCTTAAATGATTCAAATTTTGCTATTGCTACCAAAATAACTAAAATGTTGAATGTTTAATAATTAAACACTTATATTTTTAATATGAGTATTTAGTGAGTTCCCGATCTGAATAAATAAAGATAACAGTAGTATACCGGTGTTCAAACAAGTTCTGAACTAGAACTTGTAAACAACGACAGATAAAATCTCGGAATATCAAATAACGGAACTTCAAACTTGGCTTATACTTAACATTTAACCTTATTTCAAAACTGGTTCTTATAGTTAAAAAAAGATGCAAATAACGACATGTGTACGACATCTTAATGACATATTTAGTGATGATTCAGCAGTTCGTTTTCCAGAATATATAATCCTATCAATATATACCTTGATAACATAATTTTGATTGAGTTAAAAAATTGAATCTTTATTTTGCCATGTCAAGGCAGAAATATGCTTCTTTTCGTATTTCTACTTTTATATAGTAAGTTTCCCCTTCGAATGAATTACATTACCTTCAGAGACACTAGGTAAAATACACTTGATTGAATTGTAGACGTTACAAATCACATTGTAGAATTCAACCTCACTTGTGCATTTTATGTTAAACTAATATCGTTGATATGAAAATTATCGATAAATTTACTGATCTGTTATAGTTTTTCAAAACACTAAAAATTCTTCCTCAAGCCATTGATTGGCTTAGCTAGATTAGGCACATTTTGTTTTAAATATTAGTAATGAAGCCAAAATACTAAAACAGATCGAAAAGTATTTTTTACATGCTGTAATTCTTGAATACTGATTCAAAACTATATCCATTTTGACGTTGTGGTTTATGATTGTTGAGATATAACTGCGGGTGAATTATAACTTAATTATACAGCATGTAATTATGGTTTTTATGGAAGTGGCTGTCTTGAAAAATGTTCTCTTAACTGTCATATGCCACCATGTAACCATATTACTGGAGAATGCATTGGCGGTTGCAAGAACGGATGGATGGGATTCAATTGTACAGAAGGTTAGTGTTTCATTATATATAGTTCTAAAATATAAAAGACAAAAGATATTTAGAAAAATAAATAACATTGTAATTCTAACGTAGATTTTTCAAATAGCTTATTCTCTGAAATGTCTGGAATAGAGAGGATTGATATCCAATGACACAAACTAAATACACGAACTTGAAACCAAAACACAGGAACAACGCTTTTATCACTGGTCTTCTTCTCACAGTGAATATAATGCTTATATTCATTGTGAGATGAAGACCAGTAATAAAAGCATAAAAGAAAAAAGCAAAAAAAAAAACTTCAACAACTCTTAAATTATTTTTATTATTAAACGGTCATTTTGATCTTTACATCATCTAATAAGCCTTAAACTAAAAACGTCGTCTTGTTAAGATTTTAATTGATATCGGAAATTTTCTTAAAGTTAATTGATTTTTTTCGTACTTTTCAGACAATTAGCGTGTAGTTAATCCGGTACTGCTTAGTACATCTTCATACAATTTAGAAAACAAAACGAAACAACGAAATAACACTGTATTGTTGTTTTCCATCTTCAATCACTACGCTTTATAGTAAAATAAATTTGTAAACGTTTTGTTTGAATTCATACTTAGTTTAAGACAGTGCAGTTCAACATTGTTTGGATAAATCAATACAATAAAAAAAGAAATACCATTAAAATTTTCAATGACAAAAATGTTCTCCATAAATGTGAGGAATTTTCTAATATTGATCATTGTAGTGTGAACCAATGGTTTAATATTCTTAGACATTATTCTGTTCTAGAATGTAAAAACGGGTACTTTGGAACAAATTGTGAAGATTTTTGTCGTGGATGTCTATTAAATATCTGTGATCCTGTTGATGGATTTTGTAGAAACACAACAGCATGCAATCCTGGTTATAAATACGGGGAATACTGCAACGAACGTATGTTGAGTTAGGTGTAAAACTAGCATGGTTTTGTTTGTTGTTTAATCGGTGTTACAGGAAAATTTCAACAAACACATCGCAACATTTTTTAAATATATATTGTTACCTATAGTTTTAGCAGTATTATATTAGTATCGTTAAGTACTATAATACGATGACAATGTTTGAACATGGTGAATTAACAGCACTTTCTTCTGTACGCATAGAAACGATTTTGAAAAATTTATGTTAACTTTTAATTTTTTTGTTTTGAAATACCTTTGAAGAATACCCAATTAACAATACATGTCATACATCAATAAAAATGTTAGACAACGCTTCATCTTACAGCTGGTTAGGCCAATTTTGATAACATTGTGAAGATTTCTAGCAAAGGTTGTAATATTTTTTTATCAAAGCAAATCAATGTAAGAAATGTAATAAAAGTAAACCTAATTCACAAATTTAAACAAAAAATCTGATTTGATTTGAACTGAACTTCCTTTTCATTTAAATTATTGTTTTGTTTTTTTTTTTTTGCAATCGGTATGAATTCAATAACATCATTTCATTATATGTTTAGAAATATGCATAAAGGTAACAGAATCATATGTATACACAAATTACAGTACTACAAGTAAGATTCAAAGACTTTATGGATGGATCTTGCTTTTAACAAAATAAAGAGCAAATCATGTAAAAATGTAGTTGGATCTACCTATTTATCTATATCATACAGATAGATGTGGTTTTAACATACTATACTCTTTTTTCTGCTAACTCAGACAACAGTTTTCGTTAATTTAAGGAACAAATTGAAACAGTAATAATAGTCCGTCGTTCTGCTACAAAAATATGTAATTGACACTTATGTTCATTTAGGTTTTATTTCTCCTATTTTAGTTGTGAAAAATGTTCGCTTAATGATTAAACGAGTTTTTGTCTGTGTGGTAGTTATAGTCAAAGCAGTCTTTGTTTCTATTTATGGAATCATGTCACTACGTCTTGAAGTTACTTCCTGCAAATAAATCAATACGCTTACGAAATTGTTATACTGTAAATTCAGAAATTATTGCGAGGTTTTTATTAATGCGAATAACGCGATTGCATGAGTCGCAATAATAAGAACTCGCATTATGATATCTAATACATATATTTCTATTAACTTTTTCCTGAAATCGCAATAATTAATCTCGCATTTTTTCCAATTTTTCAAAAATCGTAATAATAAACGCACGCGATAATTTCTGAATTTACAGTAACTAATATCTTGACCAGATATAAAAGATACAAAATATAGATGGAAGATGTGATATGATTGCCATTAAGACAATTATCTTCCCTTCGAAAATTTTACAGATGCCACTATGATTTGGTTGACAGTTATGGAATATATGTATAACAAATTGCATCGGACGTATTTAACTAGTCGTAAGCACTATCCCATTATCTTTTCTTCCTCGATCATGGAATCACAGATTGACACCTTGGTGTTTTTCTCCTTCATTTTATAAATCTTAGTATGTTTACTAGGGTGTTTACATATAAACTTTCTCTCTATGTAATATCAATCAGTGGGATAACAAAAACAAAATCAGTACAGGATAGGTATACGTATGATACATCGGTTATATCATGTATGTAGCGTAACACAGTTAAGACTTGGTATCTTTGATAATGTTTTACATAGAGAACAACACCCAAGAGCACGTAAAATGGACAGAAGCTATTCCGATTGAAGGAATATCATGGCATGTTGTTTCTTATATTAAATCTGTTTTGTAGTGTGTGACGATTGGTATTTTGGAAATAACTGTTCATCGAGATGCAATTGTTTGATCAAGCCTTGTGCCAAAGACGCAGGAGAGTGTTCAATAGGGGGATGCAAGGCAGAATGGCGTGGTGAATCATGTAATCAAGGTAGTAAGCCGGAAATTTAAAGTTCTTAGTTGGATGTTTCAAACCCGCAAACATATATTGATATCTTGCTTTTATTGTTTTCGGACTGTTTTACCATGTTTTGAGAAAAAAACTACGTTATTGCAAAAAGGAGTAAAAGGTATTGACCGGATTTGTAACATCCCGCCATCTTTTTGATTAGACAAGAAATATAGTTTTAAATTTGAGTGCAACCCCAGGTTTCCGGTTTTCGGCTGGGTTCGAAAAACGAATACACAGAAGAGTATATCATCAAAATGCAAGACTTTTTGAGTGATAACATGTTTCTTGATTTTTGGTGGAATAATATTTCAACAGGCAGTCAGTATCCCAAGGCTACTAATTGGGCGACCCGACTTGCCGACCTGTTGTTGTACTCATGTGAAGCAGAATTAATACATAACGTTTTCAAAGACATGCAAGGAGAAAAAATGTCTTCCAAATTTTCACTTTCAGATATATTGTTGATATCCTGTCACTCAATAAGCAATATGCTAGTGCGTGCTTCATGTGCTTGCATCATATATCCTAGTGAAATTGAGATAAAGCAAACTACAAGATCTACTTCATATAATGATCTGGAATCTATGACAAACTTGATAATTTCAACTTTCAAATTGGCAATTTTCCATTACACAGCAGTAAAATACATCTGATTAACCGTATTGTGTTTACATATCTCAATCGATACGTTCAGCTTGTGAATGTTCATGCTATACGGACTTCATTAGCATAGGTTTGCTCCTTAACGATGCAAAAAAAAAACTGTTCCAACAGGGTTATTGGGAGGAGCCACTGAAATCAACATAGGTTTTATGGTAACCATTGCAATCTATAAGATATATCTCTGTCTCAAGTCATTAGCGACATCTTTTGATACCTAAATGGTCGACTCGTCTGTGATTTTTCCTGTTTTGTCCTATTCCTCATAGACTCATGAAGGCTGGTATTCATACATGCAAAACAGGAGACGCTTACCCTGTCGGGGTACACATCCGATCTCATTCCTCTTGGAGTTCATACGATTTCCTCAGTTTTTTGTTTGTTGTTTTGGTTTGTTTCGGTTGTCGATTTGAGATATTTCAGCATCGGCAAACAACTGCTTTATTTATTTCACTTACGATTTGTTATTAAGCTTTGGTTTCTCTCTCTCTCTTCCTCTCTCTCTCTCTCTCTCTCTCTCTCTCTCTCTCTCTCTCTCTCTCTCTCTCTCTCTCTCTCTCTCTTTTCGATAGGCATCGCGTTTAGAAAACACAAATATCGTATGTATATATTTATATATATTATTTTTCAGTAACAGCAAAGAAAGTAATCAATTGGTTAGCTATAGGTGGAGGTGTTGCTGGTCTCATAATAATTGTTTTGATTCTGTTGGCTGTATGTTTTACTTACAAGTAAGTACGGTATTTGTTGAACATATTATGATAACATAGTACAGGTTTCAACCATTGTTTTATTTTTAGATACATGTAATGGATTGTGAGAATTACCCAAAGATAGGAATAGCCAAAATATTTGTTTACGTATTATTAAGTATTTCAGTACGTTTTCTGAATTCATATGAAAGTCAATTAGCTTTCTACAGTATATATCGCAATACTGAGATGATCAACTCTATTTGTCCTTAATTCTATAATAAAACGATCATAGTTTCATTCAACAGTATTATGGACATCTTTCCTTGTAATCAAATTACTCCTCATGATCTCTTTTCTAAATAATAATTCAGGTCTCTAATTATATCATCGACTGAAAGTATTTCAATATGCATAATATTCCAACATACTTTACTGTGAAACGCAGCTTTTCAACCTTCTTTTTGCGTTCATACATTGATTATATTGTACATATTGTAAGGGCGAAACATAATACAAATGATCTATCAAAAGAAATTTGTCATAAGTTCAAAAATGTAAACCTTTTTTGACTTAACAATTACAAAATGCTGAGAATTACTGTAATTGCTTAAACTCATATTCTGTATAAAACCCAAGTAAATTACTGGTGACACAACAGAAAACCGCATACTTAAGAATATTATAAGTACTCCTTTAGATTTCAAAATCAATTGAGCAATATTATAAATTACAAATTATTAAATGAATGATCAGCGCTAACTGATGAGATGGCGTCTATTATTTATGGATGCCAATGGTAAAACGTATTACGTGTCTGAGAAGAAACGCAATAGATAAGAAAAAAATTAGTGTTTAGTTACTACATTACGACACGACGGTTGTCACAAGTGGAGCAGATTTTCCTTCCGAAGAAACTGAGATCATCCTTTGTTTTTGGAGGGTTCTTGTTGCTCAGTCTTAAGTTTTTTTCTATGATGTGTTTGTAGACTGTTTTTTTTTTAGTCGTTTTTCGTTTTTTCATGGCGTTGTCAGTTTTTGTTGTTGACTTATGAGTTTAAATATATCTTTAGTATCTTCAGCCCCTCTGTAACTATTTTGAAATATTTGTTACTTTAAACCGTCAAATTTTAACGGACGCCATCATATTTTGATTGGCCATAATGGATTATCTTTGTCACAGAAATATATACAAATGTTTGATTTATAAAGAGACGGCTATCAGCCAGAGACAAAGGACGAGGAGGTAAACAGATATAAGTTACTTCCTCGTCCTTCCACAATGGCCAAAACAAATGCCATGAAATTGTAATCAGCCATTTATGGTCTCTTCATATCAAAGTGTGCCACTAGATAATTTTAAAGGAAATAAAAAAAATCGACGGCTCTGAACGGAATTAATAGTCTTTTTCTTAATTTTTTAAGACGGATTCATTGTTGAAGTTTGCGTTTTGGTGTATAAACATCATCCCAAACGCAAAAAATGGGATCATACAAGCACTCGTGGGTTGTCCTCAGAAAGCAATAAAAAGTGTATGTTGAATGTTGTTGTTTACATTCATCAGTGCGCAGACTTTTTTATCACTAGTTACATACGCTTTATATATATTATAAAAACTCGTCAGACGCGGTTTTTTCTACCATACTCATCAGTTACGCTCAAAAAAAAAAATTAAATGGCAAAATAAAAGACGAAGTTGAAGAGCATTTAAGACAAACAATTCCGAAAGATTTTGTCAAATACAGTATCAGAAGTCATTAGTTGTAAACAGGGATATTCTATAATTAAAATTCAATTCATAACATGTCATATGATTTTCAACGTATAATCGAGTTGTCTATGCATTTGAGTAATACAGGTGATTATATTCAGCTAAACCAAAATAATAGAATTTTTTTCACAAAAAAACAGTTTCATATTGTTATTTTCTAATGTTATATTTACAGACGCAAAGCAATATCAACAGAAGGTAAATATTCTGACAAATCAAATTGAGGCTTTGAGCCAGTAAAATTTTCATTTAAATGTTTGAATATATCTCATTTCTTTACAAATATATCCTAATTGTACGTGGAATATTCTACGCTTTATGTTCAGTAACAAGCATTACGCAAAAAAACTCACTTTAGATCGAAAGTTTCTTTGGTATTTGATGCATTTAGTTTGTCTCGTGAACGTCTTACCTTTATCCTTGAAATTTGAAATAGTAGACACAATGTAATACGAAATTGATATGTTTAAAAGATATTGATGATTTTGAGTAACGATTAATTATAAATAACTGAAAATGTGGGTACAGTCATATAATTTTTACAATCTTATTTACAGATAGAAATCAAGCAACAAATACTGAATATGATTTAGCTATACGGGATCAAGAGGAGGTACCTTATTCTCTTGCAGACAGAGAAGAAACTGAACAACCACCTGCAAGGGAACATGCTGTACACTCATACAATAATATACCAATTGTGGACACGTCCTGCAATTACAAAATACCGATTGAAAACCTAAAGCAGGTTTTTAACGAAAAGCAGAAAGATTGCGGTTTCAAGAACGAATTTGAAGTAAGTAATGTTCAAGGATACCAACAGATGTTCAAAAATCAGGTTTTTTCATTGTTTTTTTTTTTTTTGTGACTTCGTGTAGTTTTTGCAAATATTTTAATTTTGAAGTTTTATCTCCATGACTGCTTTCCGTTTTTCAGCATTGTGATGTTTATACGTCTTCAAATATCCTTTAATTACACAGACTACAGTTGCACAATTAACTTTATATTAAACTGTGCACTGTTTCTTGAAGTGTTTTGACCTGTGCAATACCTGCTACTAGCACCGCATTATCGTAAAATCTGATACCAGTGCTGATGCAAGATTATATATAGATTTGAATAAGTGTCGAAAACAGAACAGTTCAATAACATTTAGCTGTGTTTTATAACGGTTATTTTGTAATATGTTTCATGGTCGTGATAAGTAAACACTCTAGTTGGGATCATCACAGATAACTAAAATTGCCATTTCACGCATTGTTTTATTTGTAAAAATTTATAGGAGCAAGGACAGTTTACACACATTATAACCTTTGTAAAACAGAATATTTTGTAGCAAATTTTCTTTATGAGTGCTCTTTCCCATATCTAGATATTTATGACAAGATCTCAAAATGTGGCAGTTTTTGCTGTTTTGCACTAAATGATAGAAGTTTTAAGACCTAACATTGATATGTAAGACCAAATCAAAAATTATGGATACTGATGTTTCTTACAGACTTATCATATCTTATGAACATCTGAATGATGTTAATTAGTAGATTTGAAAAACAATTCAAGGAGCCATAAAGTGGCCTGATCATATTTTCTACTTGCATGTGAATTTTTATTTACATTGACGGTTACTATCATGATGTGAGAATGGGATTGCTAAATTCACCATAATCTGTTGATGATATTATATCCTTACTAGTTTGTTCAAATCTCGTTATTGGTGGTTGTATGGTGTTACGCAAAAGATATTTTTAAACTCAATCATTCAGATTAATCAGAACATTTATACTCCATACTTTCAAATCGAAACCAATTTGATCTTAAGGTTATAACTATCAAAAAGTAGAGTAAGTAATATTGGTCTTAACATGTCTGTTTAAAAATTGTTTTGTGTATGTCCTACCCTATCTCACTTGTTTCATTTTGATATCAAAGTTATCTAGCACATTGCAAAATTTCACCATACCCAATGTATTATTAGGATGATATGAATACTGAGTCATTAAAACATTTGTTTTTGTATTTGTAGAATTTACCTAAAGAGAATGGTTATCCTTGTGTTGAAGGTTCAAGAGAAGAAAATAAAGTTAAAAATCGTTTCCTCACAACATTGCCTTGTATGTTAAAATAAAAATTAAATAACTGATATTTTTTCAGTTCTTCATAATATTTGCATAGCACCATTTTACCGCGTTCTAGCTATAAACATGATAAACTTACGGCATCTCAAAATCTGAAAATCTCAAAATGTTATTGGACAAAACCCCACAAAAATGAAAATGCATTTCTTTTATCAAACAGCACTGTTTTTTTAAACCATCATAGTCTTTACACAATGAGGTCATTGAAACACAAATTGTTTCGAATAAAGAAAGTAATTTTAATGTTTCATACTTTTCAGGTGGTAAATAGTGAATGAAAAAAAATTTTGAATGTCATGCTAAAAACAAGAAAGGAAAGCAAATGATTCGATAGAAAGGGACAATGCTGATTATGTTGTCTTCTAAAGTTTTTCTATACTTCCAAATTGACTTGATATTCATTCTTCGTTATGTTTGTTTCAGATGTATACAAAAATAGACACGTTATCGCTAGTCCCTGAAATAACAGAAATTGGTAATAACGAAGGGACTTTTTCAGTTGAACAAACATCGCTGTAAATTTTTTATATCTAAATCGTATTTAAAGTACCCAATGTTTTCAATGTCCGTATAATTTGTCTGGAACAATATTTTTTTCCGGTTAGCTTAACATTTGATAAAGCGTCACGCACATTTACATGAAATAACCAAAACAAAGGATAAGTTCACCATGAGCATTTGACGTCATAATTTGAATGAACAAGTATTGTAATACACATTCCCGTTTTAATGAAAGTTGATAATCTGAGTATATGTTATCATTCATAAATTGCTTGGAAAAGATATAAATATTGTTTATTGTTACTGCTCTATTTTAAGCGTACTCACAAGTTCAAAGTATTGCTAACCAGACATTTCACACGGAGTTCGACTGCATTCGGTGCAATCCTTCAAAAATGAATTTTACAAATTACCTTCTCATGTGAACAATCAGTGCGATGACAAACGATATAACAAATGCGAGTATTCCTCCGACTATCGGACCTAATAATACATGAATATTAAAAGAAAAAGAAATCAAATTATTACTCGTTCATGAAAAAAGGGGTTATTGTAACAGTTTTCTTTGTATGATTGCCGTCCAGTGTGTTTGTCATCCGTTATTGGCTATAATATATAGTATCTTTAAGAGTTTTGTGAGGTAGACGAATTCTGCAATAAAATGATCAATTGACTTTTTATATTAAAAATGAACACATCGGTCATGCTTTTGGTGTGAGCTAATTTGGAATGACAACAGTATAATTAGACTGAAAAATGTTATTTTCTGTTGAGATACATAAGCTTTTGACTTTGTGTTTACGTGTGTAAATTTTTTTCGATGTATGTTTCTCTTCAAAGAAACAACTCGTTCAAATGCTGAAAACTTCTGATCTGTCAACTTTCTCAAATTTCTAAAGAATGCACTATTTTAATATTTTAACAATTATCTGTATTACAAACATTTTGAAAAAGGTAAGAACTGGCCAATCCGACCTTTCATACCTAAAAGTTTTATACGCGTTCTGCTGATTGAATGTCAATAAAACTAATATACACGTGTGTGTAAGTAGAAATGCAAAATAATCTGTTTTTCATTTAAAAGGCTAAATGTTTAAGATTAGGAACTTTCGACATTGTTAAAGGATGAAAAACTAAGAAAAAATACGTTTTTGTATAATAGTTATATAATAGTAGTCATGGATTTTATTATTAAAGTATAGTAAATCATTTAGTTTTGTTTATTTTCGTGTTGTTTTGTTTTTTATAGTATAGAAGGATGACAGAAAAAGCAATTCCTAACTAATTTGTTAATCGGCAAATAATAATGTTATACTTCTTAAATAAATTGAAACTTTCCCTGTCTTCATAACAATTTAATGATCTGACACAACACATTCCGGAAAAAATTTCAACAGGTAAACAAGAAAACGAGCAATAATAAGCCTGAGAGTCAATAACAATGAACAGTCCATATAAGGTGTCGTTTTTTCAGTTTAGTATGTTTGATATTCTACAAATATGAAGTTTTTATTGTAGATGATCATTCACGTATTGTTCTAAAGGGAAACACAAATCACGATTACATAAATGCTAGTTACATAGACGTAAGTACATTCTTCTTAAACTTTAACTTTACATACATATATAAAAATGACATGCACTTTTTTTTTTTCAAAAAATGCAAATTTGAAAACCAAATGGAAAATTGAGAATGGAAATGGGTAATATATCAAAGAGACAACAACCGACCAAAGAGCAGACAACAGTCGAAGGCCACCAATGGGTCTTCAACGCAGCGAGAAAATCCCGCACCCGGAGGTGGTCCTCAGCTGGCCACTACATAAAATTGTGTACTAGTCCAGTGAAAATGGACGTCACACTAAACTCCAAAACATGAAAATGAACTAAAATTTAAAAACTTACAAGACTAACAAAGGCCAGAGGCTACTGACTTGGGACAGGCGCAAAAATGTGGCGGGGTTAAACATGTTTTGTGAGATTTCAACCCTCCCCCTATACCTCTAGCCAATGAATTTTAAAGTTCAATTAAGTACAAATATTCTATAGGCGTGAATGCAGATTTTGACAAAACCACGAAATCAAATATCCACGAAAATGCAATTTCTTCTCAATCCACGAAAATTGGTATCTACGAAAATAAATTAATCCACGGTATATAAAACAAAATAAGGAGATGTGCTCTGATTGTAAACGAGACAACTCTTTATTAGAGACTAGACATTAGGATCTATTATATGCAGTTCTGATGACGCTTTTGATAACAGTTGACATAAATACAATATTTTATGGACAGGAAAATTTCTAGGTTAATGAAATAAACATAGTATGAGGATGTGTATTTCAGAATTACGACAAGGAAAGGGCATACATAGCTGCACAAGGTTTGTACAAAATCATAAATCCTTCTAAATACTTAACCGGGTAAACAAAAGTTTAGAAATTCGATCTCGATATAACTTTTTCATTATTTTATTTCCCGATTACATTTTTACTCTACAGAGATACACATTCGAGGGACCAAATATTGTTTCTAGAGAATAATATATTTCGAGCAAATGACAATTATTATTCAAAAACGGGATTGAAATAATACCATGGAAATGAAGACATAAATTGAAGGAGAAAAAGAAATAACAAAGGATCCAAGAAAACATACATTTTACCGAAACTACAGACCGACACACACGAAATCAATCAAACTGCGTAAAAGAACGAACTGTTCCTACTTAACTTGCGACAACCATTGTAAATTACAATGGAGCAAACAAAATATTGTCATGTTTCCTCTTTGTGTTTTTTATTCCTGGGTTTGATATAAAGTTATTTTACACTGTTATACATTAATAAGTATATTGAAAATTGGTTTATATTTAACATGTTTAAAGCTGGAAATCATTGATTGCCAAGCTTGCCATCACTCGATGAAAGAACATTACCCTTTTCCTTAATGAACATTGTTATTTAATAATGTTTTCCAAAACAATGTCGTTAGTTTTTATTCACCTACCTTATGAATTATTACTAAATGGACTATCTTCTTTTTTACATTAAAAGGTCCTAAGAGGAACATTGTCAGAGATTTCTGGCATATGGTCTGGCAAGAAAACGTCCGTACAATTGTTATGGTAACAAAACTTGAGGAAGGAAGGAAGGTGTAAAACTCATTTTTTTATTGTTTAGTATATTCCGTTATTTTGTCAACTTGTACAAATAACATTATCAAATAGATTGATCACATCATCTCGTGCATGAATATTCCAAGTTTAATGGGGTTTTTTTTCAAGATTTTTGTTAATAATATATGCCACAGATGATTACCGATTTCTTAACTCAATTATCCCGAAGCTTATATATTATACTGCATACAAATATAGCAAATTTTCCGAAGTTTCTTCTGTTACTACAAAATTACATCCAACCTACTGCTTTTTTGTTTGTCCACATCTCATTTTTCTTAAAATATAGTTCAAATGAAGTTGTAAGGTCCCGTTTTGTTATGTACATATAGCTCATTACGTTTACAAGCATCCTTATAAGCTTTAAATTGCAATTGTTTTGGATTGAGTGTTAAAGATTAATATAGTTAAATCCAGAAAGTTGTTTCGAAACCACCAAAGGAGTAGAGCCAGGAACCCATGTAAACGGCCCAATAAAGGTGGGTTTTTTTAACTTCAATTATTAGAGTTAATCTAATGGGTATACGTATTGCTAAATGTATGATATTTAAAAGTATAAAACGAAAAATGTAAATCTGCTTCATATTTATAAATATATTAGCTTGAAATAGGAATAGATTTCAATTTCATCCATTTTTCTAGAAATTTGTCAACGTTTTCCACTTTTTTTCATGATTTTATATATCATGTATGTGTCGCCACCATTCTCCCATTGAATTTTTTGTTCAAAAGTAAAGAATATGGTATATAAAGAATATTTCAGTAAAAATATTTGTGGGCGAAGGGTGGCGTACTGTTTATTTTTTCAAAAATCTGTCATAAACTTTGCAGAATTCTTCAAAATATCAGTTTTTTTTTTTCAAAATTCCCCTCATTATAACGTAACAATAGGTCACTTATGACGCAATTGGTGAATAAATATTTTCAACTGAAACAATTAGACATTTTGACATATATTTTTAATCAAAATTCCAACACATTATCACAGTGAAAAATTTTCAAATTCTTAGGGCCAAACTAATGAGTTAGGAAACCAACTCCTTTTTAAATGGATTATTTCATTTGCTATATAATCTCTCTGTACATATATATCCAAAGGTATATTATATTTCTTCAGGAAAAATGTGCACAGTATTGGCCAGATTCAGTTGATAAACCATTGTTAGTAGACATTTATAGCCTGATTATGACAGAAGAAAAACAGCATACACATTACATGTGCAGAAAAATAACTATGTCGATTAGCAGCAGTATGGTAATATTCATCATTTTATTACTTTTAATGTAGCCGTTAAAATAGGTTGAAAAACAAGGAAATTACAATCACCAGTATAAACTTTATAGTAATTTTTTATTGCAATCATTAGACACTTGGAATAAAAATGTATTCAAATTAAGGCTATATATAATAATATTTTCTATGCAAGCTCATGGTTTAAATTACCAATACGATTTTTAGTTATTGAATAAGAGAAATTATATTTACTCCCCTGAAGCAAGTAAGTGTGTAGATTTTTCTGTGTTCTGATTCAAAATAGAGGCGGAAGATACAAAATTTTATATTCAAACTCATAAGTCGACGACCAACTAACTAAAATATGGCAAACATGACTAATCAATCAAATGTGAAATTGACACATACATTCCTAACTATTGTTGTAGTTCGTATAACCGTTAAATGATAAATTACAAAGTTTTTTACAACTTCTTCTTTATTTTCTGATTTAAAAGTTAATTATATGTACTTCTATAAGACGAAATTGACTCGTTTTAAATTTTACTTTTCCATCAATTATACAGCCTTTAAAGTGCAAAACATTTAGTAAATGATAAGTATAGACCGTTGAAAAAAGTATGCATATAAATAGTTTAAAGCATAATGTTCGCCTAAAACATATGAAGGAGATCTCATTATTATTTTGATATAATACTATCTTTATTTAAGTCGTTTATAAATGTTCTTAAGGTTAGTTGCGTTATAAAAGTGAATAAATGAAAATGCACTACGTCATAAATATGCACGAAATATGTGTCATTTGAATATAATACAACTATTTTATTTCAACGATTCTTCATGAGCAATTTAAAATAAACATCCGTTAACTTGTTTTTATATTCGTTTAATAATTAGATATGTATGTTTGAAATGTATTGAAATTTTGAATCATTCTGACACTTTGTATATTATTTCATGACGCGTATAATCATTATAATGGTCATCAAATGCGCTTAGCATCTAAAGCTAATTTCCCGTTTTAATATGCTTGCCTTTCATTCAGGCTGTGCCAATGTCATTTTATTACAATTTAATTCGCGGCTAAAAGCTCAACATATTTTGTTTTCATGAAGATATGTTACCTTTGATTTTAAAAGTTTTATGCACCTGAAATATACCTTCATGTACATGCTTTTGGTGGAAAACAAACGTTTTTCTTTATATATGCTTATCACTACTTCAACAGTATTTACCCAAAACCTTCTATAATAAATTTGCATACAGCAATGTTCTTGTGGAATGATTTTTAGATGAATTATTCAGTATATCATAATATATATATATGTATATATATGCTCAGTTTTGCGATTGTGTATGTATTCTACCATAGTCACAATTAATATAATACCAGGACGTAAGGAACGTTTGCCAATTTCAATTCACCCAATGGCCAGACCATGGAGTTCCAGACAGCATTAAATTGGTAAACTTTTACAGGAGAGTAAGTGAAGATTGTAATCGGAATGGACCAATGATTGTACACTGCAGGTATGTGAACTGTCAAATAGTTTGGATAATCGCTATTTTACGAAAATGTCCTTTGATCTTACTGACTGATAATTTCCTTTCTCAGCACAGTAGAGTGATATGAAAAATTATCGCTAGAAACTAAGGGCGCACGTGGCGTTGTCAATGAAATTAACAACGTCGTCATAGGTAAAATTATAGCGATAAACAGATTATCATTGGTCATTTCAACTCGATTGCTTTTCTCACTTTCGCCGTACCGGCTCAAGCGAGAATCTCAATCTCGCTGAGATGACTAACGATAATCTATAATTATTCCATTTACCTTTTCATGTTTAATGTGAAATTAAGCCTCTAATGTTTTCATCTACAAGAATATACATTATCCAATCAAAATAACATGAAACTCAATATTGTTAAATATTCATAATAACAACTAGCATGAAGATAATTGGAATATTTGGTTGATTTTTGAAGATACTAGTCCTTTCCTAAACGAGTCAAATAACCATCGAGAAGAAACATGAAAGAATCGTTTATTCACATTGATTTGCTGTGTGTAATTGAATTTGTCTGCAACTGAGCTAATTTTATTTTTCACTCAAGATGATCTTAATATGTCAACAATTTTGAGATACATGATATGTTTTAGCGCTGGTGTTGGAAGGACGGGGACATTTATTGCTATAGATGCATTATATGAGAATGGAAAGAAAGTTGGTTATGTTGATGTTATGGATTATCTTCATATGATGCGGAAGGATAGAATGAATATGATTAAAACCTATGTTGGTAACATCATTGTAGCGATTTAAAATTTTCTCAGTATATTATTTCTCTTGCAATTGTTTGAAATGAAAAAAAAGTAAACAAGCACAATACACAATACACAAGATTTGTTTAAAATCTAAATAAATCTGCGTTTTCTTGCTGTAACTGAAATAACTAAAGTCAAAATATGTATTTGAACAAAGAGAAGAATTTCATCAAACGAACCATATGACGAATTAGAATTTCTATTAAATGACAATTTATGTTTATTACAACTTGGTGTGTATCTGTGCTCGACGGCTTCCTGTCCACATTCGCTGAGTAGGCATTGCCATGAGAATTGCATCATTTGAAAAAGTTAATCGTTAAATCTTAAAAAATTTAACAATCCTGTAACTATACCAGAAGTACTGCAACAACTACATCAGCAATTTACCTTATATGTTTTTTTTTTTTTTTTTGTAAATGCTGTTTTGACTTTAAAGCTCATTTTGTCTATCCACAACGTTTTTATCAATCAAAAACACACATGACGTAAATCAGGGTTTCTCGTGGGTTAATTTTCTTTATCCACTCCTTTTTTCATAAAAAAACATTATTTTTGCCCCACTGTTAATTTTTTTCGCCGACTTATTTTTCTTTTTTGCAAACAACATAAATTTTAATTTCGACTTTGTCGTCTGGTGTTCATTTTCTCGTACATCTTAATAAATAAACAATAAATTAGAATAAAATTTTACTAACATTAATAGATATTGTAAAATTACATTCCAAAACAATAGAAACTTTCTTACTTCCCCTTTTTTTTTTTGGTTCCAGATGATTGTATCAATAACGAAAGTTGGTCGGGATTTGACATCAATCAGTTTATCGGATTCTTCTAGTTTAAGTTGAAGAGATTTTTTTTTACATTTGTAGGTGTTTTTGTTGTTTGTTTTTTTTTTTTTTTTATATATATTATTTTAAACAGCTTACCGGACTATCGTTAAAAGTTAAAATTAGAACATATCCTATGTTTACAAAAATAGCGCAAAAACAATTATGAAGTACACACTTCAAAACTATTATATTATAAAAGTTGTAAAAACAGTTCAATTAATTGATATCGTCACACAATTTTGTTAATCATACAATTAACCCAAGTTCAAGGTCGATACAGATTTTTCAATCAACATTTAAAATTAAAAGTTAATTGTTCTTAATTTCTTTATTGGTACATGGTAGTGGGTAAAAAAGAACATATTATTTTTAATAGCGGAAACGCCTCAATAGGTGGTTTTGTGGTAGCGTGCTCGTCTCCAGTGCAGAAGGTCATGGTTTTGAACCCCGCCCAGGTCATACAAAAAACATTTGTGTAACCCTTATTTAGCCCTGCTTGCTTTAAGACAAAAAGGTTACAGAAAATGTTTTACTCCAAATGTGGTATGTTTATAATCATAATTTTTTAATTTTAGGTAATAATTATTTTGTAAATTACTGAATAAATTGTAATTTCATCGATTATACAGGAACAATATGAGACAGTATTTGAAGCCCTGCTCGAACTTTTTACAGTACCAAAAATGTCAATATCATGGACAGATTTCAGTCAATATATTAATGATATTGAAAATATGACATTACCATTTACACAGAAAATGTGTGAGCAGTTTCAGGTATGAGTATGAAAAAATATTATTATCAAATATTCAAATATAAAACAAATCTTGTCTTTCATGTCATTACTTTACTGAATACTGAAAACCTTTAATATTTGCTGGTATATAAAGGCAATTCTGAATATTAAAAAAGGTGGTATTGGATGACTGTAAAAAACACACACATATCGGGTCAGTAATGGATTAATTACTTTAAAAGGACGAGCTATAAAAGGTCACACATCGTGAAAAATTAAGGGTATCGACCTTAACAAAAACAATTACATTAAAACGAAAACGATTGCTATTCGAAGTTTAAAATTACTTTTATTTCATTTATTGTTTGCTTTGATGATTTAATGAATATTGTATATTTATTCGATTGTATTTTGAACAAGACACTAGAAACTTTGCGGCCATCATATCCTGCATCAAAATTTACCGCTGCAAAATTAAGAGAAAATATGTCAAAAAATTCAGTAAAGAATATACTTCCACGTAAGTACATTTCGTATTTCTTTAATTCAGTCATTAAATTACTTCCAATTATTTTATATATATTAACAGTATAAATAACATGTCACGATTATGGGATTATGTGGGTCTAATAGGTTAAGCATGCCCTGCTTTACATGTACCATTCGTCTTGAAAATCCACACCAAGTCAAACTTACAAAAGAGAATAAGAAAAAAGTTTACCTGTACAGATAAGACGATTTTTCTACTTTATAAAGATATAAGACCGCGAAAACATGTCTCTTGTGTGTGATTTGAGACACAGGCACATCGTATCGGTCAACCAATTTATGATGGTGAACAATACTGTGAAATTGTAGAATTAGGTCGGTCTTTGTGATAACCCCGATAAAGCAGTGGTGAACATGTTTAATGAAAGTACAAACTGGTTCTATACTATACTATGGTAATCATAAATTGAAGAACGATTTGCCAAACATTGCTCAGTTAATCCACAGAAAATGACCGTATCGATGATATTCATTGACAACTAGGCTAGTGATGTTCTCAGGAACGAAACATCAATTAACAGAAGTTGTAAGAACTCATTAAATAATCAAGGATAATTTAGTAATCGAACATTTATGTTGACCGTAATGAACTATCTGTGTCTCCGATGACAACGAATATGATCCAATATAGATACATTCTTCTTTTCCTCGATTATCATGTTACCAAATCCGATTTATCACTGCATTTTTACTGACAATCAGCAATACGATGGGTACCACTAGTGTAGTAGGATCTAATCGACCTTCCGAATAACCTGAGATTAAACCCGTTATTTGATGGGGTTCGTGTTGTGTGGTGTTTTTTAGAGAATGTTTTTGTCCACATTGTCCAGATGGTTTTTTTCTTTCATGCTGTTGTTTGCTTTTGTTCGACTAATGATTTTGTATTGGCCACTTAGTATCTTTTGTCTCTTTTGAAGATCTTCAAAGAGTTTCCCAAAATTTATTACCCTGAAGATCATAAAAAACATTTTTTTAAATCAAATATGTCAATAAAGGTTTTGATTTTATACATGTTGTAATGTAGTATTATATTATTTATTTGTGTATTTCTCTGTCCTGAGTGTTCTTTCGTTTATTTGTACTGTATTCCTGTCTCGTAATGTTGTCATTTTAGCGGTATTTTTAACATTGCCATATAAGCGGGAGGTTTGGTTAGCCATAAAACCAGGTTCAACCCACCATTTTTTCTTACAATGTCCTGTACTTAGTCAGGAATATGGTATTTGTTATCATATAGTCCGTTTCTATGTATGTTGGCGTTTGTTTTTGTTGCAGTTCAGTGTTTCTGTTGTTCCGTTGTTTTCCTCTTATAGTTGATGTGTTTCCCTCGGTTATGGTTTGTGACCCGGATTTGTTTTCGCATAACCGATCTATGATTATTGAACAGCGGTATGCATTTGCCTTTACTTATAAATATTACCGGTATTCTTAATTATCATTTTGTAAAAGATCACATTCATGGTTATGTTGATATAACTGGGATTCCTCTTATTTGTTACGTTTACAAAAAATCTACCCGGAAATATGTTTTTTAATTATAGCAAAGTGTGTGAAGATTTAAATGTCAGTGACAATACACCTACGTCATAACATTGCAGTAATGCCAAATACATTTATGGCCCCAAATCCCATGTTATAATAGGAGAATATTAATCCAGGACCGATAGTTGAAATAATTCCTATCAGAAATATATATCACCCCAGTCAATTATTAATTGGAAAGAGTGTCGTGACATCATCCACGACTCACTACATACTTACTGTATAAACTGAATAAAACATCAAACGAGAAAGAGACGACAAATAATCCTTAGATTATTTTTTCTATTTAGAAATGAAAATAGTTGATATTCGTAGTAATCATCTTAAAGAACATTTTACTCCTAACAACAACCACAATAGCCCTATTTCTCGTATCAAACATATTAAGCTAAAAGAACTCGGCAAGGAATTTGTGTTTGTCTCGGCTGATAAGGATGCCAATAATGTCATTATTATCTGACATAAATTTAATATTGAGGTTCTGCAAAAGAAAATCACAAATTCACCAACAATCCAACTGACTCAATCTTCGGAAAATGACATGGTTTACAAGCATAAACTTTTTGCTACCTCTTTACAAGCAGAATCTTTTTGTTACCTCTTTACCAGCAGAATCACATAACATGAAATTTCCAACTATGTACTGGCTTCCGAAGTTGCATAAAACTCCTTATAAATATAGATTTGTTTTCGTCTTCAATCCATTGTTCTTCTACTCAACTGTCTGTTCTAGTTACAAGTACACTTGGTACAATCAAAAACCTGGTAATAATTTTTTTCAAATAATAGTACGAAATAATACGAAAAACGTAATTACTTTGGAGTTTCATAAATTCGTTGGAATTACTTGATAAATTGTATGTTCGTATTGGTGCTTTCGAATCTGTTCAAAGTTCTGATTTTTCTATCCTATATACCACTTTGCCTCATAAGCTCATTAGAAATATATATATGTATTCCTAATTGCACGGAAATTTAAAAGGTTAGCATGTGAATATATATGTTCAAACTCTTTTAGGTCATTTTTTAGTAACAACAAACAAAAACAAGTGTCATTTGGACCTACTTTGATATGATAACTGCACTTAATTTTTCAAAGATAACATTTTCGTTCGCTATGGAGATTCCATATATCGCCAATTCAAGTCTCCAGTATAAACAAGTCGTGAATAGAATAAAAGGGAACTACTTAGGATATATTGTCAGAACAAAATTATTTTAAGTGTAAGAGTATTCGGATATAAGAAAGACCAAATATCTGTTTTTGCATAAAGCATGTGGCATTTAGGAGTAAAGGTGAAGAGATGTTGGCTCAGAATAAGAATAATAAGTCTGAGTAGGTCGACAATTCCTCGTCCATACATTTACATTTGAACTAGCACGTTTAATATCTGGCTCAGCGCGGCGGTCTAATACAAAGCAGGATTCATATTTATATCACACACGCGTTCTCGTCGTGCTTTGCTGTTAGTATTTGCTACTGAATGTTAATGTTAAACATCAATCCGTCTTCGCTCATTGAAATGCAGAACTGCATGAAATCGAATTAAATTGGCAACGATAGAAGGCAGATAATTTAATGTAAATTGTAAGGCTATGTATCTGGGGATACAGTCTCTGCATTAACTTATCTTTTACTTTTTTAATAATAACTATCTGGTCACAATATTTTTTAAGAGAAATACTTACAGCTGTGAGTGTTTTCTTTAAAAGATATATTATCAGCATTTATGATAAAAAGTCTAGAAAAACAAACATACCTATCATTTGAGAAAACTGGTCAATGAAGAACAGAATAAAAAAGAAAGAATATCTTATGAATTAAATGTTTATTGTGATTATATATATATAGAAATAAGAATATGTGGTATGAGTGCCAATGAGACAACTCTCCATCCAAGTCAGAATGTGTAAAAAGTAGACAATTATAGGTCAAAGTACGACCTTCAACACGGAGCCTTGTCTCACACCCAACAGCAAGCTATAAAGGGCCCCAAAATGACTAGTGTAAAACAATTCAAACAGTAAAACCAACGTTCTAATCTATATGAAAAACGAGAAACGAGAAACACTTAAGAATACTATATCCACATATTCTTATTTCATATTTCTTACAATACAATACAAAAAAATTTTAATGCTTGCTGGCAATAAATACATCTATGAGCGTTTAGGGTATACATAATGCAATAGATAGCATAATATTGAATATATAATATAATGAAATAAGCACGCGTAGTTGTTTAACTTTTGTCAGATTGTTTCTGTGAATAAAATGCATTTTAAAACTATATTGCTATGATCCATTTCAATTGCGTTTTCTTTTAGTTGACGAATTTAGACCATACCTTATTTCATACGGAAGAACAAGAACTGATTACATAAACGCAGTGATTATACCTGTAAGTGTAGTTGTCTTCCATTACATTCAAATTATAGCGGCATTTCAAAGAAAATATACAAACAACTAGAAAGTAAAGATGATAAGATTGAAATGTGAACAAATTGTTTGTTACTTTACAAATGGTTTTTAAGAAATAGGTACTCTATATTTTGCATGTGAATATTGAAGATTCTATTTTGATCTGCCCGATTTTCTTGACAAACTGATGTTTTTTATATAATTACTGAGCCCGTAAATTTAGATACGATCCGGGTAAACTTATCGATCCTTTAAATCAACTTATCCTAAAAGGTTACCAATTCAACACTGTAATCAGATCTTTGGTATTCTTTTTATTGTTAATAATATTGATTTTGTTATCAGTAAATTTAAATCAAACTAAATATTAAATTCATTAATATACACATTATGTACAATCACGGTTCTACAATCTGTCGATACCTATATTTTAGCATTGCACAAGTTCATGTTTTCTCTGACTGTTAATGACGTCCTTTCACTAAATCCATTGGATATACTGTTCCCAGCTTTCAGTAACTGCGAGTATTCTCAGATCTGTACTTTGTGTCTTTTGTGGGGTTTTTTTGGGGAGGGGGTGCTTTTGTGCTATGTGTTGATCTGATGAGTTAAACTCTTTGCAACTGATTCTTATAGTTTGTTCTTATGTCATTCTGTTACACATTTGTCCCAGGTTAGGGGTGGCACCAGCAAACATGTTTATCCTCGCCACATTTTGTATGTGCCTGTACCAAGGCAGAAGCATGTAATTAAGTGGTTGTCGTTTGTTTCTGTATATTATATTTGTTTTTCAATTATTGTTTTATACATATATCTGGCAGTTCGTTTTCTCGTAGGAATGGTTTTAAATTTGTCATTTCGGGACCTCTTATAGCTTACTATGCGGTATAGGTTTTGCTCATTGTCCAAGGTCGTACGGTGACCTATGCTTGTTAGCTTCTATGTCGTTTGGTCTCTGGTAGTGGTGTATTATTGACAATCGTACCACATCTTTTTAATTTTTATATAGATATAAGAAGATGTGGTATGAGTGCCAATGAGACAACTCTCCATCCAAGTCAAAATTTTTAAATGTAAACCATTATAGGTTATACATGCCATTTTTTCAATACATTGCCTTATTGATTTCAGTTTATATGCGTGTCGCTTTTAAAGTTCAATTGCAAAAGCAAATAAAAAATTAACTCCGTTGTATTACGTTGTCATATCAAGTGGCTTTGCTTTTCCTTATTGCAAGAATATTCTACTTACACTCGCAAACCAAAGGAAATTACCTGTTCTTTTAGCAAATAAAAATATTTTCTTGACAATGCAATTGAGGAAACAATATGTGTAAGCTTTTGGTAACTTAATTAAAATTTGAATAAAGTATTAAACTATTTTCTTATCTTGTATAAATATAATATCTTATAAAGCCGGTTTTTTTTTATCTTTGCAGGGTTATAGAGATGATAGCATATTTCTAGTAACACAATGTCCTATAAAAGACACTATTGTAGATTTTTGGACAATGATATATGATCATAATTCCAGAATCATTGTGTTGTTAGATCCAATTTTGGAAGTAAGCTTGCTTTTTTCAAGGCTTCCATGTAGCTATCTAATTTTTGTACGATTTTCCTTTCCAAGATAGCTTACTACAGTGAACATTTCTGATGCATGATTCAAGCAGGACATATATACAATATTCATACATTGTAGAAAAATGTATCTGTTTAACGAGAAAAAAACGACGGCTAGGTTATGATAACGAATGACTAGAAAAGTTCTATGATGGTCTCCAATAAAAATTATATTTTTTTCACTATTATAGTATTTCAGTTTCTTTACTCACATCTTATCGCAAACATATAAAAGTTCAGCATGCCAACGAACGTCAATTTACTGGATTTGTCTTTTTTTTGGTCATTTAACTCGATACATTAGATGAATTGGCACTCGATTGAGGGGTTCACATATAATGTAGGCATATACTTTTAGTATCAGTAAATGCTTATCCCTGTGGAAACACTTTCTTTCACTCAGTTTGCCGTGATCTCAAATCCGAATATTTTACTTCCATGTTTGTCTGTCTACACATAGATTTATGATAAATGTATTGCATTCACATACTACTTTATCATTTGTCAGCATTGTTTCGAATTTTTAAAATCTTGACTTTTTATTATGATTTATATTAGAGCGCTCAGTTGTGGTTAGAAAGAAAGGAAATGATGGAGTTTCATGACTTAAGCATAATCATGGAAGAAGAATCTCATTTGGAAGAGCTGAAGATTGCTATGAATCATAAGGTAAACGATGTTTATTCTGACGTTTCAAAACTGTTATTCGAGTGACTGTTCCGATTTATATGTATATATCTTTTTCGATTTCATGTTTATCTTATACGGATTGCGAACGCTGAAAGTGTACAGTGTTTTAACAGTGAAAATCCGTCAGTCCATTGTATTTTATATTCTATATTGTATAATTTAGTGTAACGTCACGGTACCCAAATTGCACCGAGTACCCAAATTGCACCTATTTAGCAAAAATAGCAGTGGAAATCTTACAAGATTTCCTAGAGACTAAACAATTTGTATTTTTATGATTTGATACTATGCACGTCTTTCAACATAGGTAAAAATGTTTAGATATACACAAAACGTTCACAGCATTTATTAACAGATGAAGTGTTTACTGAAAAAGCAAAATGTACGGAAACGTCGCCATGCGACGTCATCAAAACGTCATCTTTTCAAAATTAGCAAATACAATATGTTACAAGTATCCATTTTTTAAAAATGAAGAGTAAGCATGGACTAATATCCAACTGTTCAAAATATTTGAAAAAATTAAAACAAAGCTCTGTTATTCGACTTTTGACGATGCGAATTTAAGCATGGATGCAATTTTGGTACTCCTCATTACAGAATCATTGATGGTTTGGAGGTCAGTTCAGACCAATTTTTCTATGATTCCATATGGATTCAAAATTAAATTGGTGAAACCATATAGTAAGTAATGATACATCTACAAAATAAACACATAATGAAAACTTTTGTCTGAAGCATAAATAAACGTAGGTCAAAATAGGTGCAATTTGGGTACCCTCACGTTATAAAACAAATATACTGCATGATCATGATATCCTGTCGATACTACATGTATGTACAAATATTTTCGGCATTGAGCAAGGCCTTGTTATTCTCAGACTATGTATGACATCTTCACACTCTATTCGTTGGATGTGTACTCTTTTATACTTAAGTCTGGGAAACATGATTTATTTATTAGCTCAAACGTCTAGCTTTTAGTAATTGCGAATACTGTTAGATCGTTACTTAGTAATTTTTTGTCCTTGTGTTGGTTGTTTTTTATGCTTCGTGTATCGTGTCTCTCTGATGAGTTAAGCCATTTCCAACTGAGTTTTACAATTTGTTCATATTTTGCATGATGTTGTTGGACATCAAACGAGTGTAGTGGATTCTTTTTTCTGCAAAATTGCTTATTTTGTTTCCCCGTTCATGGACGTCATAACAACTACATAACGCAATATTTGCTTTCCCTTCAAAAGCGGTTGGAGTCTAAAAATATAGGAATCAGATGACGCCTCAAGTGTGTTCCCTATTTTTTAATGTTGTGAAATGTAACCGTTATATCAGATTTAGAGGTAAAATTGCTATTCAGAAAATTATCGCAAATATGATGTTTTTATACCACAAAACATGTATATTTACTGTACTTGTTCTCACTTTGAAAATTCAAACGAAACTCGTGCTACGAAATTTGTATGAAAAATAAATAGATGTCCAAAGAATTGTCCCCTTCACACAAAATGTACGTTGATGCATTACATGTATATTCTGAGTACCAGAAAACTTGCATTCAACAAGATTTATGATTCAAATTTGCACAAGATTTGAATAGTACAAATGCTCAAGTAAGTATTGGTACATGTATGTTGATAGTGCACTACATAATAATAAAAGGTATCTATAAACAGTGGTATACTTTTTTACTAGTATACACTAGTAAACACAAATAAATGACTTACAAAAAAACTTCCGAAGTTCAGGAAAATTAAAACAATGACTCCACTTGTAAGACCATTTTCATGTTTTACTTGTGATGTTTGTGTCGAAACAACCGCGGAGTGTGCTTAAATCAATTCAAAGTTTTTATAATTCGTATTCATACGATGAGAAGGCCGGTAAGCAATGAGGCTGATCTGGAGGATGAACAAATAGGAGTAACAATGTAATCCCGGGTGTCCGTCGGTTTCCGTGTTTACTGACGATTCTGCCTTAAATGCAAACTTGTAACAAGTAAAAATGCCATTATACTTGCTGCATCTGTTGTGTTTATCTGTTCCGAAATTAAAGCAAACAATGCTATTTTTTACCAAAATCATAACGTTTAGACACTTTAGAAAATTTCAATGATTACATGTAGATCATAACCAAAAGCCTGTAAAAAAAACTCACCATAATTGAAATATTATATAATTACTTTGTTTAGAGAAAGAAACGTAAACAAATGTTCTCCAGAAAATCTAAATCTGTTCTTAACGTTACTAAAAACATAAAACGGCGAAATCGTGTTACGGTAAGTGACACCAGTATCTTGCGAGGTCTCTGATATTACACCACTGTCCGTAGGTTAGGACTCACAAAAATGTTGAATGCCGCCATATTTATCATTTGCCTCTCCAAAGTCACGAGCTTGTGATTCAGACACTGCCGTTGGTTGCTGTCTGTTTTTTTTTTTTTTTTGTCATAAATCAAGCAGTTAGTTTTTTGTTTAAGTTGTTTCTTATTTTTCATTCCGGGGCCTAAATAACTAACTATACAGCACAGGTTTTCTTCATTATTGAAGGTAGTAAGGTTAGCTTTTATAAACTAGTTGCTTACATGTACATCCATTGCTCGTTAGGATACGATTTTTTAGAGAAAAAACTCAAACAAAAAATAATTATAAGATCACAATCTGTAGTCATTCTATTCATTTGTTTTCCTTCCAGACAAAACAAGATAAAAGAGTAATAAATGTATTTACGGCAAGCGAATGGCAAGGCGCTATACTTCCCTCATCACAAACTATGTTGGGCCTTCTGAAAAGTGTTGGTAACTGTCGGGACTCACAGAAATGTCCAATTACGGTCGTATGCAGGTACATGTACTCATTTGAAAGTCATTGCAAAATGTGTTTTCTCTTTTGACACGTTTTGTATAACAAAATGAATGTAGCATTCCTGTAACAATTTTAATATTACTAAATAGGTTTAGACAAAAAAGCACAAATAATTACAATCGGAAAAGCATGAATTCCAAACAGGTTCGTTGATAGATGAAAACAGCTGCTATGCATATATAATCCATCTCACAATGTAAACGTTATATCCAGCTGTAGAAATGTCCAAGGCCTTACAAATGATGGAACTGATAAAACAAATGTAAATGGGTAATAATGGCTAGGTGAGATTTATGACAACTGAAAATGTCTCTAATAAGTCTGAAAAAAAGAAGATTTTTTACCACCAAAACAATTAAGATTGCAACCGTTTAACTTGTGAAATAACAACCGTTTCAGTCTTTCCTCTCCTCATATCCTCGCAGGTGTATTTTTGTTAGTTCAGGTTTCAGCTATACCAATGAAAAGATAAGGAAATGCTTGTTTATAGTTTATACATGTATATTTTTTTTTCATTAGGGAGTGTATTTGCTATTATTGCATTGCTCGTTACGACCAATTAATTAAAATGTCATTTCAAAATGTTTCAATTATTACTAAAAAAAAACACACAACGGTTTCCTTGAAGAATTTCTTCGATGAGAAAAATCCTAGAAAAAAAAGGCAGCACAAAACATGTAATTGTAAAAACCGTAAAGGATGTATTTCCAAGATAAAGACCTAATATTCGTTCCATATATCAATTGTAACACTTACAATTTTAGAAATGGTTGCACCAAAAGTGGGTTATTTGTTGCACTCAGTCTTATTTTGGATAAATTAGAATTAGACGACGAAATCGATGTCTTTCAAGCAGTCAGGCATATACAAACTAGACGTCCAGAATTCTTGACCAATTGTGTAAGTTTATTTTCGAGATATCAAAAATACAACTTTTTTTATATGATAAAAAGATTGATTGTTATTAGTATAAATAAAGCATCTACAAAAAATTATTTGAATTATATTTAGGCGTTTCGAATGGTCCAATACTCAAACAAACAGTCATATAGACAGGCTTCACTACTGTATTCGTGTATTATATTGTATTGTGGGATCAACATTTACTGGGTTATAGAATCATCCCACCCTAGGTCTACTCCTAGTTTACTTTGAAACATTCAGATATTCAGAATTTCGTCAAAATTACCTTAAGGCAAATAGAATTTCAATTTGACTCTGCATTCCTGAATACTAAACCCTACTGGTACCCATGAATAAATTTCGACTTAAACTTTTTTAATATATAAAAGTGAAATAGCAACGTACAATGCAGTACATAATATTGACCGAAAATAGACGGGTAACTTTGTCTAGTTAATAGTCAACAACTAAAAAAACCTAAAAACGATATTAAGCTTTCAGCAAATGAAATACTAACACTTAAAAACATTTTTTTCATAATTATGAAATGATGTATCTACTTTATATAATGCTGCTATAATTGCTCAAGTAACTGCATTTCTGTATTTCGTCTTTTAACGCCGGATTTATTTTTTTTTTTTTTTTTTTTTTTTTGCTGCATTGTTGGTGGTTTAAAACTATACTTACATGTTTCATCATATTTTATTTCACTATTGTATATAAGAATTTTAGTTTTGGCATTGTACATGGTTGCTTTGTTTTGCATTGTTCAAGATTCTGTTGTATAAAATATATTTAAAAGTTCCTCAGCAGATATGAGAGAGTTGTTATACATAAATATCCATTCAACAATAAACAGACATTTTTATGATATAATAAATATTTAATTTCTATCTATACTTTTGGCATGAACATGTTGAAGTCTTGTAACATTTTCTTTTATTCATTTACAGGATCATTATCAATATTGCTACAAGTGTATCAAGGATCTACTAAAAGGACAATCTGTGTATACAAATACTTATATATAATTGTTTCAAACTTGCGCTTTAGTTGTGTGAATTTTTAAAGCAAATAATTTTTCCAATTTCTGTTAAAAGTCTTAATGCAAATTTTGTTATACACTTAATTTCAACATTGAATATCATAAACATTGTCATATTGCGATTATAACAACATGGAACTAAATACGAAGTAAATAATTCATAGTCAAATGCTGCACCACCGAATGGTATCATTGGTCCAAAACCAGATGGGAACGATAGGGTACCGCTGTTTACTTGAATATTATGTAGAAAGGAAGTCTGTGTTTATTTAATTCTATTTCCTCCTAATTTAAATTTCTTGATTAATAATTAACCGCAGTTCTGTTTTATATTTTTAGTTTGAATTGAATACTATGTTTTGATTTTTACCTCAAAAATGAAATGATATTCTATAAAAGTTATTCTACGATGGTTTTCTTTAAATACAAGCAAAATATTTACAGCAAAAATCGTCCCATCAGTAACCAGTTGATATATATACTTACAAATATTGGATATACATGTAAGAACGTTTCAATTACCTTGACCAAAATCATTTATATTCCTTTCCGTTTCGTTTTATTTTAAATGCATACGGAGGCATAGGCTACATCATGTACATGTACCGGCCTATGGACGGACGGTCCATAATGCATTATTGTCATCTTTTACATCGTAAAATTTAATTTCCGATTGCAACTGCTTAAATATAAGTCCTGAAAATTGCATATATTGTCTATTACGGATTATTCTTCTTTTCTATTACCAGTTTAATTGTCTTATTAAAATATCTTTATCGTACTTTCAACTGAGTGAACATATCATAAATATCCATCAAAGAATTAAATCTGATAGTCAAAGTAAATAAGTTCATTTGTCACAAGAATATACAACTAGCAATTTGAAGATGAAAACCAATTGCTTTAATCATCATCAAAGTAAGCTATAAACGATAGACAAAAACTTTTTGAATAACCAACTTTGTTTAGGACCTTAATATTTTATGTGTTTATTAAGTCCAACTATATAATATTTTAACCTTATTAATATATTTTTCTTTTTTTTTTTTCATATGACTGTTATATAAAATATATATTTAAATTTCCTATGAACGCTTACAGTATCTCCCTCCCTAAGGCAATGTGACGGATAATTTGCTGAAATACTTACTAGGCCATTTTCATTCTGTCAGTTATGTATGTTTACTATTTTTCTTTGGCTGAAGTCCAATCGTTTCGTCTCGCAAGTTCAAGTATATTATGCACTTTTCAAAATTCAATGCATTTTAAAGTTGTTGTTTCATATTGATATAAACCAATATTTATTCTTATCGCTTTGGATCATAATAAACCCTAGATATGTAAAGCCTGAGCTAAATCATCTATTGAAAATAAATAGGATATAATTGTCACGTGAGAGTACCGCTAGATCAGAATCTCAATTATTATCTCAAGCTTTGCAGCAGAAATGGCAAAGATTACCACAACAATATAAAAAAAGGGAGATAAGGTATGATTGCAAATGAGACAAATATTTACCAAAGTTAATAAAGTGGATGTAAGCAATTATAGGCAACCGTATGGCCTTCAACAATAAGAAAAGCCCATACCGTATAGTCGGCTATAAAAGGTCCAGACATGAAATATATGAAACAATGCAATTGAGAAAACTAACGGCCTAATTTATAACAAAACAGTTTACGAAAAACAAATATGACAGACATGAACCTAGGACAACCACTGACCTACAGGCTCCTGACTTGGAACAGGCACATGAAGAATATGGCGGGGTTAAACACAATCATGCAACGTTTGAACCATGGAATGAGAAAATGGTTAGCATCGGTGACTATTGTGAACGGTGGTTTAACTTGGTGTTGAACATGTGTTTATTGTAACTACTGACACATATTCTCGTATTCCAAAAAAACGAAATTGCTCCACTGAACTTTTCTACTAGTAAGCGTCCATAGTTAAACATTGTCCATTTAAGTACCCAAGACATCCTCTTGTTTGACAATAGTTGTAGTTAAATAAATTTGTTATTTTCTTTGATCGTTTTAATTCATTTATGCCTACGGTCTTGTCAATAAGAAAATGGCCTTATTTATATACTTTCGGGACCATAAATATATATTATAAAAAATTATGTTAAATTATTTTGGTTTGAAGGAAAAATCAGGGTGGTGCGATACTTTTTTCTAAGTGCATATATACATGGGCATTATTGAGATTTGGTAATCAAATAAAAAGAAAGAAACAATGACGTCCCCCTTTATTCCTACCAAAAAGAGTAAAAATTTAACTTCTTATTTCTTTAAAATCTATTCAAAACAGAAAAAAACAAACTTGTTTTGTTTAACAATAAAATTATGTCAAAACTTGATACTAAAGCCTTTAATTGTTTGTCGCTTGATGGTTGGCAAATGTTCGAATATATAACATATCATTCCCCTATTTCGGGAAATGCATGTTTATACTTATTCAGAAAAAAAGATAAAGTCATCGCGGTAAGATATGAAATTTACACTGTTTATTCGTCTTTGTTTCAATTGTGTGCGTGTGTGTGTGTAAGGATGCGTGTCTTGTTGAGTTGCTCTCTTACTGAATTATACCCTTCATATTCATGGTGACTTCTTACTTTGGTGACTTCATGCATTATCCCCTTATATGTAATCGGAAAGTTAAATATACCGCCCTTCTTATCAAGTTCTTGCGAAAATTGTAAGCTCTCGCTTCAAATCTGAATGTGACAATTTTGTGATCCTATATATGTGTTATTCTGGAACTTGGAAGCATACTGGACGCGTTACTCAGGAATAAAACTTTATCTTGGCATATTTGTAATTTTCAATAATCTATAATGTTGATCTTACTTTCTTCTTTCCAATTTATCTTTTCAAAATTGTTCTCGTCTTAAATTTGAAGAAATACTTACAACTGGACGTTAGATTAAAAATCAATCAATCGATGCAATCCCGCCGACAAAAATAAGCATAGCTGTTCGTTTTAATAGAATAAATAATACAGGATAAAAAATCAAGTACAAAGATACAAGGTTTGTTGTGTGAAACGATGTGACTTAGAAATTGACTCTTTTCTTTTAAAAGTAATAGGAAATTGTTATTCTCTTTTGGTAAAATACAGATTTTGTAAAAAGCATTTAGTCTTACATGATTTTTTATGAGTTGTTATTGCCTTTGAACTAGCTGTCAGTAACTGCGAGTACTCTCAGATCTGTACTTAGTGTCTTTTTGTTGTGGGGATGTATCAGTACCAGAACACGTCCACTCTGTGTTTTTGTTAGATGTATTTCTATTTGTATCCATCTGATGAGTTAAGCCTTTTTTCAACTGATTTTTATAGTTTGTTCTTATGTTGTACTGTGACACCACTGTCCCAGGTTGGGGAGGGTTTAGCGCTCACAAACATATTTAACCCCGCCACATTCTTTATGTGTCTGTCCCAAGTCAGGAGCCTGTAGGTCAGTGAATTGTTTCGTATTTTTCATGTCGGGGCCTTTTATAGCCGACTATACGGTATGGGGTTTTCTTGTTGAGGGCTGTACGGTTGCCTATAATTGCTTACATCCACTTCAATCATACCACATCTCCTTATTTTTATATTTGTAAACTTTCGGACTTTTTCAAGGATAGTCACTTGAAAATGTAATAATTACTAACTAATCATATCCCGCTATAAGTATTTTGTAAGCGATTGATGTGAAAACGCATCACGCAGTATAGCATGCTCGTATGATTTTTAGTTTAATCTAAATTTCATAATGCCCAGATATGCAGTTCCTGAGAAAAATACATCTAAACGTTCAAACATGGCCATTATGTGTTAGAGTGTTGACGTATGCCGTAATCAAGACGTTGATTAGCAATGAATCTGAAAATGCATTGCACGATATTACATGCTGACATGAAGCTTGATACCAAATTTAAGGAAACTCTGATGTACTGCTGATATTCGGTAAACAATTGTTGATGAGCGATGAATGCAAAAACACACCACACTGTGTAGCTTACGCATATGAAGCTTACTAGCGAGTTTCTGGAATACGTATTGTTTTGTTTTTGAGAAATATGCGAAGAAAGTGTCGTGTGATGAACGGAAGGGAACGAGAACTTACAGAAGGACGGACGGACAGAAGTCAACCAGTTTATCCCCTCAATTGAAACAGTGGTTCATGTATAATAATAACTCATACAAAAACCCTCTTGTCAAATTGTCCACTATGAACTATTTTCGATAATGCTTTTTAAATAAAGACATTTAGTGCATGGCTCACGAATGACTAAGCGTGAAATTTCCATTTATTTTTATTTGATCAGATAATTGATCTTTAAATACATTACATCGTAGTATATAACAATGACAGACGGAAACTATCCCCGTACAGTTATATATAATCAATTGATTGGGTAACACATTTAAAATGGATATACCATTTAGTAAGTTTGTCGAATTGTCCACATATGTCAATCCACTGATTTCTGGTACATTTTATGTACGTATAAATGAAATCTGACAATAATTTCGAAACATACAGATCCAAATTGATGTTAATCATTACTTCTTGTTATATATGAATTCATGTTTATTATGTCTTAGTTACTTAGTCGGTAAAATAAGAGTATATTTGTGAAGCTGTATACGGCAACAGATGAACCATTATTGTTTGCCACAAGAAGTTTGCTGAAATCTTTAGAGAAGTGGAGTTGAAGGGTTGATATATAATGTCCATTCCGGATAAAATTATCTGCATTAGGTTGCCATCTGGTGTAAGTAGGTGAATAATATTGGAGTAAAATCCAGCAACGTATATATTTTCATCATTGTCAATGGTGATTCCTGTAAAATTGACCAATTCCGCATTCTAAAAACTAAACGCGAATTTTCCAGAGACATGGCGAAAGTGAAGCGTGATCCCATGATGCTTGTGATAAAACCTTCCTAAGTTGTCTATGGTAACATAATAGTCTAATCCTAAGCATGGTATAACATGTTCAGATCTTCATCCGAAATGAAAACTGTCTACTTCGTTATCAAATCCTATTACTAATTCTTCACCGTAATCGGAAACGCTCTAGCAGCCATCGTCGATCCCAATTGGAAGTAAAAAAAAAGTGTCATGTCATTGACATTGACATATTGTAATACATTTAGGCTTCGCATCGTAATGACACATAGGTGTCGGTCTAGTGTTACCACATTCCATGGCTTTCCAAGAAGAACCAGCTCATTGGCCTCATTGCCTCCGTCAAATAAAGTAAGCGTACAATTGTTTTCATCAGTTACGACTATTGCTTGAATTTCCCTGAGTCACCTGATCATTCCCGGTTTTCCGAGGGGTTCGTGTTACTCAATTTTTAAGTTTTCTGTACAGTATAGTGTGGAGAGTTAGCGATCTTTAATCGTTTTTTAAGGCCCTGGTATTTTCTGTTGTTTTCTATTAATGCGAGAGTTTAAACCAAAATACAAAACATTTACAATACATATGCATGTAAAGTTCAACAGTTGTAAACATTGACTAAATCTTAAATACTTCAATTCTTCGCAGCAGAGATTTTACCGTTCAGTTGATTTTCAGGGTCTGTACCAAAACAAGTTTTAACCTTGAATTAATTTTAAATTCAAGTTAACAAAATTTCGACAATAAAGCATTAGAATAAAAAATAAATTTTTTTAAAACAACTTATCAGGTACTTAGTTTTTTCCTTTTTCTCATAGAATCGATGTCTTGAATTGCAACATGGTGTCTTCTAATCTTTTTGACAACAAGTAAAAAACAACTCACAAAAAATACCAAGCTTATAATTTTATACGCCAGACGCGCGTTCCGTCTCTAAAAGACTCATCAGTGACGCTCAAACAAAATATGACAATATTAATGATAATGCATGTTAACACAGAAGTGCTGACCACTGAGCTGTTGAAATCTCTACCAACAGTGGCATCTACCCAGTGGTTGAAAAAAATCACAAATAATACCAGGATTATAATTTTGTCCGCCAGCCGTGCGTTTCGTCTACAAAATAACTCATCAGTGACACTCGATGCCTTAGTTAATGTTTCTAAATGTTACTGAATAAACACTAGTGCGCAATAATTTGTCAGTTACAATTTCCCCGATAATGGGATATTGTTAGTTTTCTTCCAAATTGTAAAGGAATTCAAATAAATTTGTATATTTTAATTTTTTTATATTCAACAATTGCAGATTTGGTCAATCTTACTTATCCGATATATGCAGAAGTTGTTATATTAATTTAATTCTAATTTTTGTTACATATATAAAATTTTATGATATAGTCATTGCTTGCTGCAACATTCTCATTCATATTTTACAGCGACGGTTGCAGTAAAAGCGGTCTGTTTGTCGCACTTGAACTTATCTTCGAAGAAATGGAGATAGACGATGAAATTGATGTTTTTCAAGTGATAAGAACAATGCAACTTAAGTGTTCCGAATTTTTAAATGAATTGGTAAGTTTCATCTGGGTTGATATCATGCAAACGAATTTTATATGCAAATGAAACGTTTACAATAAAACAAAGCTAATATCAGGGGTAATCTGTCACATTTAACCATTCAAGAGGGATAGCACATCTTAATTTTTACGGAGATGTTGTTTACCGAGGCCGGAATTTTAGATACCATCCGGTTAAACTTATCGATTCTTTAAATAAACTTATTCTAAAAGGTTTCCAATTCAACATTGTAATTAGATCTTTGAATATTGTTTTTATTGGTATTAATATTGATTTTGTTATCAGTAAATTAAAATCAAACTAAATATTATTTGTATATACATATTCACATTCATGGTTCTGCACAAGGTCATGTTTTTCTCTGACTGTTAATGACGTCAGAATACTAAATCCATTGGATGTTGGATGTGTACTGATTGATATTTTAGTCTTAGATGCATGATTTTTTATTTGTTGTTATTTCCTTTGAACTAGCTGTCAGTAACTGCGAATACTCTCAGATTTGTACTTAGTGTATTTTAGGTTGTGGGGATGTATAAGTACCTTGCCATGTCCGGTCTGTGTTTTTGTTTAATGTATTTCTGCTTTGTATCTATTTGATGAGTTAAACCCTTTTTAACTGATTGTTATTGTTTGTTTTTATGTTGTACTGTTACACCAATGTCCCAGGTTCCGTGAGGGTTGGCGCCTTCAATCTAATTTAACCCCGCCACATTCTGTATGTGCCTGTCCAAGGTCAGGAGCCTGTAAAAAGTAAAACAACAAAAATACCGAACTCAAGTAATTCAGTGGTTGTCGTTTGTTTCTGTATATCGTATTTGTATTACCTTCTTTATTTTGTACATAAATCAGGCCGTTAGTTTTCTCGTTTGAGTTGTTTTACATTTGTCATTTCGGGGCTTTTTGCTTACTATGCGGTATGCGTTTTGATCATTCTTTAAAGCCATAAGGGGATCTATATTTGTTAATTTCTCTGTCATTTGGTCTCTTGTGTAGAGTTGTCTCACTGGCAATAATACCACATCTTATTTTTATATTAAATGTACGATAAAGACTTATATTACATATGGTTTGACGTTTCTTGGTTCTCATTGGTTTATTTGGTCACATGTTTCCCAATATATATTTTGTATTTTTGCACTATTTTGACATCTGGACTCGACGTTACTATTTTTTTAAATTTTGATATTGACTCCATGTTTCTAAAAATAGACATACCTTAAAGACATATATCCCTGTTTCTAGTTTTCGAATACGTTATTTAATTATAGCATGCATAAGCTCAGCATAGTACGTGAAATGATCTTTATAAATTAATTTACTTGGTTATCATATGCATACTTCTAAATTGCACCTTTGTAAATCGTGTGTCTGCAGATGCATAACGGATAACATATTCGCGCCAAGGAATATAATCCTTTCGCAAAGTCAAACAACCTGATTATCTCTCTCTCTCTCTCTCTCTCTCTCTCTCTCTCTCTCTCTCTCTCTCACACACACACACACACACACACACACACACACACACACACACGCCTTGTATTATTATATGTGAATGTATATTTTCTGTTTCATTTTGTTCGATGTTTTCGTTTAGACATGCATATTAAACATTTGCTTTAAAACTTGTATCAATACAAATTTAATATTTTGACGAAATTTATTTTGTTATCAAAGCTACTCCACATTTTAACCACTTGTAATACAATTATAGAGATGATTGTGCTTTTTCATCTGAATAATATCTCATGGTTATTTCATAGATCCTAAGAGTTAAAGTGTATATGTTTGTATTATGATGCCGCGATGATGTCAACATACAGTTGTATTTGTACTAATATATAAATTAGGTCATGAGGTTGATAGCCAATGAAAAAACTGTCAATAAATACCAATGACAAATATGTGTAGAATATCAGGTCACTACACGGCCTACAAAATGAGCAAACCTTATACCGCATAGAACACAATAACGATTCCTTAACTTGACTAGACTAACATGTCACCTCTAATGATGTTCTTGTGTTGTGCCGTTACACAACTGTCCTAGGTTAGAGGGAGGGTTGGCGCCTCCAAACATTTCTAAACCCACCACATTCTTTATGGGCCTCTCCCCCAAGTCAGAAACCTGAAGTTCAGTGGTTGTCGTTGGTTCATGTCTGTCATATGTTTATTACGTAAATTGTTTTGCTATAAATTGGGCCGACAGTTTTCTCAATTGAATTGTTTCATATTTTTCATGTCGGGCCTTTTATACCCGACCATACGGTATGGGTTTTTGTTCTTGTTGAAGGCCTACGGTTGCCTATAGTTGCATACATCCACTTCATTTGCATTTTTGAGGATAGTTGTCTCACTGGCAATCATACTAAATCTCCTTATTTTTATATTAGTGCAAAAACGTTATATTCATACTCAGAAAACCATGACAACACATCATCAAACATGTCAAAAGGCAATCTCTTATGATATAGTTAACAAAATAAATGCCATCATATGTCATCAAATTTGCACCACAAATTAATAACGACCATTTCAGTAGTGCGCTAGATTAATATACAGTTTAAACTTGAATAATTTTCTTGGAATACGTAAAGGATGACATTGAAGCAATTGAAGAACTGTTATAATGTGTGATTACATTTTGTGAGAGAATTCGATGTTTGCTATACCACGGTTCATTTCAACGCACTTTATGACAATCATGACAATACCACTATACCAATCAGAATGAAATTTTTTTGCAGTGTTTTAAGAAATGATTTAACTTTGTATCCATGTATTATTTGTGAAACAATAAATGTTTTAAAAGGGCGAATTTTCTGTATAAAGTCAATAATTATGTAGACTTTTGAAGCCCAAATTTTCTATTGCTATAAATACGCAAATGAAAGATCCGAAAACTATACCAATACAGAACGATTATAGCAAAACATTTGGTTGACAAATTTTTTTTCGTCATAACAAAAAATACACTTTCAATATCTATCCTTTTCTCCCTACTCAGTTTACCCCTATTACTTATTGTGACGTGGACCGGCCATTGTTATTGAATCTTACGCAATTTGATCAGATTAAGTTATTACTAGTTTATCTTTAAACTGTTGAAATTTTTCGTGCATGTATATTGATAAAACTAGTACGAGTATGAATGTTACAATACAGATGAACAGTCGATGCCTTCTTTATTAATTTTTTGAAATTTATTAAGCTGAAAATGTACTACAAAAAGTATTTGAAAAATGTGTTTTCTTAAAACTAAATTATAATTGCTTTCCTTTTGACATGTACACACACGTGCACAGTAACTTAAATGACCGTCAAACTAGACACTGGACGAGTTCATTTTTAATTTTTATCAATGAAACTAAAGGTATGAAAAGTAAAAATTGCCACTTCTTACATTTTCACAAAATTTGCCACATTTAGAGTAGATAAATTATTTTTAATGGCCTATTCCCTAGAAAAAAAAGAGAAAATTAACAAATCATACGTTTTATTCCATTAAACAAGTCATTTTTTGAAGGGAAATGCCGAAATACATTTTATACTCGGCTACACCAGGTAAAATTATTGTTTATCTTAACAAAACTTATCGCCTTCTAGGAGCCTAGATGACCTTCTTTCACATCTTCATCATCCGCTAGGGTTACATTACATTAGAACTATTCTTTTTTTTTTGGTAATTTTCTAAAATGTTTCAGAGATTATGCACTTGGCAAGGGATGCATAAATATATTTTCTCCAATTCACAAACTGGTCAGTAAAATTTGAGATTTAGCTTTTTTCCGTCTTTTTAAACCAGTAAGATCGTAACCATTACATGATGAAAATAGGAAATTTCTTCCAGTCTAGTTATCTAATAAAGTAATCAATGCTATCAACATCAGTAACGTTCTTCATCACAAAGAGGTAACATCTAACATTCCACTTTATTTTCAAAATCAGTTTGTTCCTATCATATTCTACAGTTACACCAACACCATTACACCTAAAGTATTTAACAATATATAAGCAAGCATTGCAGGACCTTAATTTAAAAGAATACATAAAAAAACTCTGACATGTGACTGTTCCCATTCGCTTATATTTACAGCCCCTCTGGCCATGTCATTACTGGGGATCTAAACATAACTCAACATGAACATCTCCGAAAGGTGATATCTTATGGTCCTAAGTTCAGAGAACCCCAGCACATTAATTGGAACCATAACTTTAAAATAATTACGGATTTCATTCAGGACTACGCCAGAGCATGGGCTAAACGAGACGAAGCTGACATGGACACTTTGTCAGAATGGGTTAAACATGTTAAAGCTATCAGGTCTAGATCTCTGATAAAACTTCGAATCTAAAAGTTGAAAACTCTGTAAATGATCTACCGTATTCCGAGACAAAGAAGCTGTGAAATGTCTATCATCTCTTCGCGATAAATATGCTGCTGTTCCTGTGGACAAAGCTTCAAATTATAATGTTTTTGTATTGAAATCGTACTACTACAAGTGTATTGTAAAAGAATTAGGAATAAATAAGCACTCAGGTAATCCCACATACAGAAACATATCATTTGACAAGGATGAGATTTTGGCGAATCATAAGTGCTGCATGGCTTCAATGAACATTACATTGAACAGCAAATCAGAGGCCTTACCTTGTTTGAATTGGATACTTACGCTTCACAAAAATCTGTACAAACAACAGTACATCTGCATGATCTACAAAGGAATTGTTCATAAATAAAGGCAACAGTAGTATACCGCTGTTCAATAGTCATAAATCGATTAAGCGGAAACAAATCCGGGTCACAAACCAAAACCGAGGGAAACACATCAATTATAAAAGGAAAAAAAACGGAACAACAGAAACACTGAACTGCAACAAAAACAAACGCCAACATACATAGAAATTGCCTATTTGATAACAACTGCATTATTCCTGACTTGGTACAGGACATTTTAAGAAAAAATGGTGAGTTGAACCTAGTTTTATGGCTACCCAAACCTCCCGCTTATATGGCAATGTTAGAAATACCGCTAAAATGACAATATTACGTGACAGGAATACAGTACAAATAAAGGCAAGAACATTCAGGACAGAGAAACACATAAATAAATAATATAGTAGTACATTTCAACATGTAAACCATAGAATAACAACGGACACCTCCCATGAATCCACGACAGCACACCAGGACACCACAAACTAATTATAAACTGTGCGTCACACGAATGTATCAACGTGACAAGAAGTGACGTATTTTTTGTGACGTTTATATTATCACAGGTAAATTTCTATAAGAGAATAGATTTGTTTTATTGTAGACACGCACAAGAATATAAGATTGAGTTTTTAATGGTGTTATTTTATGTATTTTCTAAAAAAGGCGAAAATATTAAAATGGAATTGTGTTTGTAATGGTGTTATTATGTATTTTCTAACCATGTCGGTTTTTCTTCTAAATCAGAACTTTGTATAAACAACAAAATCCTGTGCATATCGTTGCTTTAAACTAAAAATCATATAAATGAAATAGCTGATTAATTATCTTAACTTTTACATACATATAGAAAATAAAAATAAAATAACTGTAATATAAGGCCAGATTATGTAAGACCAAACAATAAATACACATGAAAACAAACAACATAAAACAAAAACATTGTAGACGAACCACGAGTAACTCGACTATACTGACAAATAAGACATATGTGAAATGTACCAAAAATACAGAATTCAAAACACAAACGATAAGACATAACACAATATCTAACCAGACTTACAAAAGAAATATCATAATTAAATACATGAATGTTGGATGTATAGATACCGCGACACGCCGTATAGCAATGCGAAATCACACTCGGCAAAACAGTCATATTCGGGAATAGGTCACGTTCGGTACTTAGCACACCAGACGACGTAGATGGTAAACCTCAATCTAAGACGTGGTAAAAATACGATTGCATAAGATTGACAAAAATTCTGTCCACAGTGAAAGAAGGTCTTCATAAATACTGTGAAACTGTTTACTCGCGTAGTGGTATTAACCATATGTGGATTCTATAAAACTCTAAAGAACTTCTGACTAATTTTAAATCTCGATCTTTCTTTGAAATTAATTCTATTAAAATCTTTGATTTTTCAACCCTTTATACCACCATTCCCCGTGTCAAATTGAACAATCGTCTAAAAATTTTTATATTTTATTAATAGTGAACAAAAAGGTAAAACATGATACACCCAGGAACAAATGTTCAGTATGTTGGAGTTTCTTATTGGCAACATATTTGTTGAATTTGGAGGTAGGCTTTTTCAACAAATTGTCAGCATTTCTATGGGAACGAACTGTGCGCCTCTCCTTGCCGACCTCTTTTTATTTCCATTTGAGTCGGAGTGTCTTCAGACACTTGTCAAAAATAAGAAGATCAAAAAAGCCAGATTTTTACATTTCACATTCAGATATATTGATGATGCTGTTTCCATTAACAATCCAAACTTTTCTGATTGGATTCCATTTATATATCCTCCAGAACTAAAAATTAATGAAACAACAGACACGGCTTCATCCGCCTCATATTTAGACTTATACCTCGAATTTGAAAATAAGCGGTCATCTCAGTTCCAGAATCTCTGACGATCGAAATTATTTCAATTTTGAAATTATAAATTTCCCCCACCTTAGCAGCAATATAATACCTCACCTGCATATTTGATATATACTGCTACTCAAGACTTTATAAAACGTCACCAGTGTCTGAGCAAAAAGTTGATTAACGAGGTTAAGGTCAAAGAACGTCTCGTCTTCTTTCTAAAAAAGTTCATCGGAAGATACCAAGACCTTGCTGATAAATATTCCGTATCAATTTCACAAATTAAACATGATGGTCTTGAAGTATAGATTCTAGGTACTGACTTGTTTATTCTCTTAATTACGTGTTAAAGTGTTCTTTTTATTTGTCTTTGTATATTTTAACCTTAACTGTTAAGTCCTTTTTTTTTTGGGTAATATCCTGTCGGCGTGGTTCGGTTATTATACATTCCGCCATTGTGTTATCGTGCTATGGTCATTTTTTATATTCTTGTCTTTCATTTTTGCTTATGTGCGTTGTCTATAGAGTGTCTACATGCCAATTTTTTCTTCTTTTTTTTTTCTTTGTTGAGATAGTTGTTTATTTTTAAAATTATTAAGATTTAACACAAAGTTGACTGCTGTACCCCAATTTTTTCACATTTTTACCTATCATGTCTGTTGTTTTGCTTACACATTGATGTCAATGTAATAATGTAATGGAATTGTATGCGACTGTCGTACAAGTGAGAGGTTTCGCTAGCTATAAAACCAGGTTTAATTCATCATTTTCTACATAAGGAAATGCCTATACCAATAAGAAATATGAAACTTGTTTTCAATTTGTTTGATGTGTTTGAGCGTTGGATTTTGCCATTTGTTAAGGGACTTTCCGTTTTGAATTTTCCTTGGAGTTCGGTATTTTTGTTATTTTACTTTTTGTCAATTAAACTTTTAAATCGTGACATGAAACTAGTGACATTATAAGAATAATAGTGAATATTAAACAAAATACAGGAACAAATATATCTAGACAAATCATGTTCTTGTAACTCAACGTTATAATATGTTTCCAGACAGATGCTCAGACAAATAGTAACACGTGTGTAACATGTGTAATATACACTTATGATTCCGATTTCATTTACAGAAGTACATAAGATTGACTGGGCTGGAATTTGCTAGAAGACTTTCTAGTGGCTACTGACGATAAAGGAATACATTTGAAATATGTGAATAAACCATAAAGATGTATCTATACATGTACCAATGGCATTATTGTGTTATATAATTTCGAAACCCTACTACTAAGGTCGATGAAAATCAAACTTGGAGTATGTATTTTATTAGCCCATCAACATTTCAATTAACTTTGTTCTATATGCATAATTCAAAATCCAAATAATCTATATTTTATTTTGTGAACCAGAATAGACGAAAACTCTCATATCAATCAAATCAGCATAACATTTCTAGATGGACAATAACACTTTGGTATTAACATAAAGCACCACTTTCGATTTATTAATTGGAACAGGAACTGTAATACGCGTTTAGTGAAAGAACGTATCTCGGTTCAACTGATCAGATACTTAATAAAACTGTATCAAGACAAACCGAAAGTAGGCTAAAAGACATTTACGCATAATTTACCGAGAACATTAAATTGTCAATTTTACTAATGATTGACAAATATATTTCTTGTATCACCAATCCTGCCTTTTGATTGAAGTCCTCTAAGAGGAAAATGAACTACTAGCATATGCTACGGGGAACGTATAAAGAGTCGCGTGAATTGAAGGCGGAATAGTAATGACCTTGATACAAGAAACCCTCTTATTAAAATACGAAAGATATTAGCCTCTAAAGTTCCAATCCTTTTTACTTATGGGACCTTGTTAATTTTTTTATTGTACACTCTTAATCTATACAAAATAACCAAACTGATCGCTACAACTGTTCATACATATTTTTTGCTGCTTTACTGCAGAATATTTTGTTTCAATATAGATATACTGTGACTAAATAAATTTATCAAGAAAAAGCTTAACTGAAATGCTCATATATGATAATGACATACCCATGAAATTCACACTTAATGATTGATTGATTAATTGGTTGATTGATTGGTTGGTGTTTAACACCACTTCCAGCACCATTGTGTTATTTCGTGGCGGTCATTTTTTATTGGTGGAGGAAGCTTGATTGCCCGGAGAAAACCACCGACTTCGGTAGGAATCTGACAATCCTAGTCAATTAAGATAGGAGTCGAACGCACCTGCCATGTGCCGGATTTGAACTCACAACCTCAGTGTTGACAGGCTAGTGATACAGTAATTCGACTACTTAAATCACTTGGCCACCATGGCCCTTTTCCACTCATTAAATTTGTTGAAGTGAATCCGTCGATACGACAAAAGCATGTCATTGAATTTCATCTAGCATTGTATTTAACATAAAGTATATAGTACAGTTATAATTACATGTGAAGTTATAAACACAGATATTTGGGTTATGTGTTTGTGCGGGAGTGGGGGAGATTGTTATTTCGTTGCGGTTATCGGTGATAACTTTTCAACTTCTCACACTTTCCAATACAACGATGTCGTTTTACAAAATTGATATATGTTTGAGTGGTTTGAAAAAAGAGACGAAAAACACAACATAGAAAACTATAGACGGAGAAACATGAACAACACCAAATACAGGGGGTGATCTCAGGTGCTCCGGAAGGGTAAACAGATCCTGCTCAACATGTGCTAACCGTAGTTTTGCTTAAGTAAGTACAAACCCGGTGATGAGTCTAATTCGGTCACCACACTTTAAATTATTTAGTAAGAGTATATCATCTGTAAAGCGGAAAGTGAAATTAATAGATAATGCTAGCATTTTTTTATTCTTCCTTAGAAGCTCCTGTATGAACTCTGTCTTAATAGAATAAAGTATTAAGTCGGCAAGAAGAGGAGCACAGTTGTCCGAGATATTGCTGATATTTACCTATAGTATAAGTTTTATAAAAATCTGGCGAGAATTGTACCTGTGAGAGCGCTAACAAGACCGGACGGACGGACGGACGGACTCCCGGTATTTCCATGTCCCCCGCAACGCGTTACGCGGGGGACAAAAAATCAAAAGAAGTTTTAAAAAAACCACAATACATTCGACAATAAAAAAGTAAGCATCTGATGTTGAAACGATTGCAATTTTAAAATTTATAAATGAAGTTTTGTCATTATTAAAAATTATACAATTTTAGCTGATTTAGATATATGAGCATTAAATTGTACCTGAAGTAGAAGAAATCTTTTTTTGTTTGATGATTTATCCTTTTTTGTTATCTCAAGATTATCTCATTGCTATTTCATTCCATCTGTTGAAATGGCCGTTTAATATGATTTACATCCCTTTTTTGTTAACACTTAAAGTGAGCTAATATGAAGGTTTAATTATTACAATGGGAGAGGCTAATTTTGTAATTTCACTCGAAGGTATGAAAATGTTGTAAATTGGTAACACAATACTTGGTCATGTTTTATGGACATGACCAAGCATTATCAAACCTATACGTAGAAACGGACAAAGCCAAAACAACTCCATGTCATGATCGATGAAAGCTGTTAGACGTCCACGTACACCTTACAAAGACCCATATACCAAATATAATTGATCTATTGCTAACGGTATCTAAAACACGGACCTCAACACGAAAATATCATGTGAGCAATAAACCATGAACATATAATGAAGGTCAAATTAATCCCACCATACTAACATGCAAACCACACAATCATTCTATAATTCAAAATATATTGCTATCCGAGACACGGACCTTACAAGGAAAACTTAACGTTGATCACTGATTTATTAAAGTCAGATAAACCCTATCAGACAAATATGTTCACCTTACAACCATTCCACATGCACACAAGTAAATACTCCCAGCTGAGAAAAGTTCTATGTTTCATTCAAATATACAAACGAATTATACAAAATTATTTTACAAAATAGTAAATGTGTAACAGTAAATTCTGTCCGGTAATAAAATTTGTCCCCCAGAACTTGTTTACAAGGTAATCAAGTCCATGGCCATAGTTTTACTAAACCAGTAAGTCCATAGCTAGTAAAATATGTTTGCCACTTATTTTCAAAAGAGTTTGTATCAAACGGTGCTGAAAATGATTAAATTATAAAAATAAGAAATATTTGAACATTGAAAAATCGAATTTCCTAGTTATAAAAGTCTATGTTATCAATATGACACTTCTGAAAATTAATTCAAATTTCAAAAGAGCAAAATAAAGAATTATTTTTTTAAGTTATAAACATGAAACAATTATGTGACATAATTTTCTTAGGAAAATAAGTCCAGTGTAATATTTTAAAAACTCCAATAGCAACAGTTTAATAATTATCGCAATATTAATGTATATCTGTTTAAAACAATTAAACATTACATTGTTTACATGAAAATTATTTCTTTCATTATTAAGGACATTGACATGTATACCTAGGAATATTTGTCTCAGGACATTAATTACTGAAATCGGACTACAATTACTAGTAGATTCTGTAACCATGGACTTTTTAAACTAGCAAATTGTGTCCGCCGGGACTAATTTATCTCTTACAAATATACAAGAAATTTGTCAAACCGAAAAACCATGAGATGTAAACATCATGTATGCAAGGAGTCTAATAGTACAAAAATGTAATATAATACTAATTCACACATTAAATTTGGTATATACTGTCATTTACAAAGCTGTTATACAAATGATATATAAAAATACGACAAATAATCATAAGAGTAAAAATAATAAGTTAGATCAGGGGTTTCTTTCAACTTAAAAAACAAAGGATGCGTCATTTAGTTTTTAAGATATAAATAATTACTTCCAGGTATAATTAATATTTGGTTGAATTTATTTTCAAATATTCTTAATGTATATTTTTAACATTCTTTCCATGGAATCCCGCGGGTCGTTTCTACTCGTTCCCGTTTGCACCCACGGTCAATTCGCCCCGATTCCCGTTCGTCCTGAGTCATTTCCCCACAACTCCAATCAGAATAGTTTTCGGCTTATAATAATTTAGTTTTAAGTCATTTTGATTGTCAATATTCATATTAATAGTTGATTAAGTGTATATTGCGCACACATATGTCAGCACTCATCGACCCTCCAGCAATCATTCGAACCTAAGTATGACTGATTTAGTTCTGTGTGAGACGTCCATGATATTCAACAAGGACACCGAACACACAACAAACATTCTGAATTGGGACATCAACATTATAAACAATGCATAGATTTAATTGACGTGAATACAACATGGTAAAATGTTAATGTATTTTGGGGGCGAAAAGACAGGAACTACTGGTAAAGAAACATAGTAAAATAACTTGATTGAAATAGGCGATTATCCGTCTTAAGGTGGCTAGGGCGTCTTAATTAAAATTGATAGAATTTTTCAATAATTTGTCAAAATGAAGTATTTATCATGCTTTCAAAAATATAATAAAAAGTATGGGTCACCGGACTTTTTTTCATGCTACAGGTAGTGCAAAATTGTCAGATTTTGTATAGATAATGCATGGAAAATCAAATTTTGTGTGATAAAAAGAAAATACCTGATTTTAAGATATAATGTGAGAAGATAGCTCTTATAACATGCTTTCAGATAAGAAAAAGGAAAAATGGGGTCCCCGAACTTGTTTTCTTGCTACAGATTAAAATAGGTAAATTCACAACACTTTCTATTATAAAAATGACTTTATCGGAGTTTTCTCCCCTTATTTGGCAAAGTTGAAAAAAAATTAATCAAACACAAATAAGGTGTTTTTAAGAAATTACAGCAATAATTATGATAAAACATACAATTTTCTATAATTATATCAAAAGTCTTACACATAAATTGCATACTACTCTCAAAATTTGCACATTTAATCAAAGATCTAGATCAAAGTTACCTGCTACTTCAGAATCCAAGATGGAGGAAGACACCCGAGCCTCCTTAAATTAGGATTTCCTCAAATATATACATGTGGATACTAAACATAAACTACACTCATATGATACAAAAACCGTCAATGAATATAACTGCACCATGAAGGCAATTAAATATAAACATGTCATATTGAAGTCATCAATAAAAACAATTCTATAGGAATGGATTTTTTACATTTTTTGTGTCCGTTGTTCAAACTGGGTTGGATGAAAAGAAACATAACTGTGGTTTAATCTTTAGCTAATTTTCTTTATATAGCTGTCAAAAAGGGACGTATTATGGTATACCATTGTCCATGTCGAGCTGGGCACGTCATATGAAACTTCGCGTTCTTTTCTTATGTCTTTGCGAAATATTCACTCATTTTTAGTCAATTAAGATAAAAAAAAAATTATGACAATGCATATTTTTCCGTTACACAGCTATGTTAATTCAGCTACAAAAAATTGAATATTGTCAGTTCAAACGATATTCGTGTATTCATGGCTACCGTCTAATATTCATGATATATGTACAACAATGACTTTATTCAAATTGTTAAACGGTAGTTGAAATGGTATATGCCTTAAAACGTTTACATAATTAATGTAAATCGTGTATCTGATTCATTAAGTATTTGCATACAATGATTCTCCTTCCAGTAGTTCTTTGATACACTTGTAGCAATATTCATACTGGTCCTGTAAACGAAAGAAATAAAAAGAAAGTGGAATTGCAAGTTACAACAACGTGGAACCGAAAGTAGGATAATAACTTTGAAACTTTATGAAGAAATATATAAAGTGTTACTTTCATTGCAATGTAAAAGGTTTGATAAACATGTATTTTTCTTTATAAGTCAATTTTCTTCAAATGATTTTACAGCAGTCTTATTGATAAAACTTTTATTTTGTTATAACGCTTAAATCAGTAATGTATTTCGCTTTCCAATTTCGCTGGGGAGATGACTTAAATTAGGTTATTTCAGAAGCGCAAGTCATGTCATGTGCATTGGAATATTACAAATTTAACAAATTGAAAGTTGTAACTGTCAACATATGCTCCCAGAACTATACATGAATCAGGTTTCCAAAACCAAAACTATTACCAATATAAAAATTAGAAGATGTGGTACCCACAACAAAAAAGACAATTAGTTCAGATAGGAGAGTACTCGCAGTTACCGACAGCTAGTTCAAAGCCACTAACAGCTGATAAAAAAATAAGGTATCTAACACTAAGTATCCAATACTTGATTCAGAGCCCAAATATACAAAAATCTTTTCCAAGGCATCCTTTTCATTCAAAGTGAGCAAGTTTTACTCTGACCCTGAACTAACCGTCAGGTGTAGGAATCATGGCTAATGAGATTGCTAATAAAAATAAATTTTGAAATGACTATCCCGTGAAACAAGCTTTTTCCAAAAGTCAATATTTTGAAGTAATAGTGATCTTGATCTGATGAATCTAAAATCAAGAGATCATATCTTCCACTTCTCTGTATCATAAACTGTACAGGAACTTCTTAGGAAGAAAGATAAGAAGTTAGCAATATCCTTTTAATATAATCCGCTATATAGATGATGTTCTCTCACTAAATAATACAAAATTTGGTGACTATGTTGAACGAATCTATCCCATCGAACTAGAGATTAAGGATACTACAGATACAGATAAGTCTGCCTCATATCTTGACTTACATCTAGCAATTGACAATGAGGGTCGGTTGAAAGCAAAACTTTACGACAAAAGAGATGATTTCAGCTTCCCAATTGTGAACTTTCCATTTCTATGTAGCAACATTCCAGCAGCGCCTGCATACGGAGTATATATCTCCCAATTGATACGATATTTCCGGGCTTGTATTTCCTATCATGATTTCCTTGATAGAGGATTGCTGCTCACAAGGAAGCTATTAAACCAAGAGTTCCAAATGTTGAAGTTGAAATCATCCCTTCGTAAATTTTACGGACGCCATCACGAGTTGGTTGACCGTTATGGAATAACCGTTTCACAGATGATATCGGATATGTTCCTTATGTCGTAACTACAATACCCTTCCCTTTTCACGAATGTGACCTACCGAATTAGACTATTTACCGGATTTGTAATAACATAAGCAACACGACGGGTGCCACATGTGGAGCAGGATCTGCTTACCCTTCCAGAGCACCTGAGATCACCCCCAGTTTTTGGTGGGGTTCGTGTTGCTTAGTCTTTAGTTTTCTATGTTGTGTCTTCTGTACTATTATTTGTCTGTTTGTCTTTTTATTTTTAGCCATGGCGTTGTCAGTTTATTTTCAATTTATGAGTTTGACTGTCCCTCTGGTATCTTTCGTCCATCATCTGTAAGAACGTCATCCCATTCAAATAAAACAAACTCAAGCAACCATATGGAAAACATGTTTGCCAAAATCTTTCTTCTTTCAGACACAATGAACTGACTCGATTTCAATCTAGCAAAGGAAACACCTGAAAACGAGTTTCCTTAAAGTTCTATTTTAAGCAACATCGACCTTCAAATTTGACTTATTGACCCCAAAAAATTGATTGGCTTTTTTTCGTTCCTTTGTCTGCTATCTGTTTAAGTTTTGTTTTAATCACGCAAGGGAAATTCGTGTTACTTTCCGTAAACTATTTGTTTCTGACACAATGACGAACAACGAGAAGACGATATCCTCCCGGTATATTTTCTGAGCATAAAAATGTAAATTAACTTGATAACTGTATGCTTCAAATTAAAGTGAAACTTTAATATTTATTCTAAATGTACTGTCGTGTAATAAGGTTTTCAAACAATCCCATTTTTGGACTAGAATACGTCATTGGTAGGTGCATAAAAGTTGCCTATATCAGGTCGAAGATAAACTTACGCAGTTCTTAAAGAATTCTGGACGTCTAGTTTGAATATTCCTTACTACTTGAAAGACATCAACCTCTTCATCTATTTTCATTTTGTCCAAAATTAGACAAATTGCAACAAACAACCCACTTTTGGTGCATCCATCTCTAAAAAGTTGCAGAAAAGGTTTAAATGATTTTGATTAGTAAAAAGAGTATGATAAATGTTGTGCTATGTTTGTCTTCGTGTTTAAATTACTTTTCGAAACGTGTACGTAAAATACCACTGTACATAATGAATGAAATAGTATTGACTGTGAAATAAATAAGTTACAGAAGTCAATGGAATCACCGAAATCCCAAAATAATACAGAAATTAAGAATATAATGCAATATACTCAAATGTGGTCTATTTATTTTCTTAATGAAATACACTCCTCACTTACAATATATACACCGATGGTATGAAGCGGAACGACTAATATTGTTACTTTACATGTTCAAACTTTCCCACCACGAAATGGCTAATCGTTATAGAGTCGTTGCTTCCTAGCTTACTATAGAGACATTAAAAATTGACTTCAATTCCACAATGCTAGTATTCCGTGTGACATTATTATCGGTTCCGTATCTTTGACATTTTGTACCTTGGTATCGTTTCACATGTGATGCATGTTTAGCAGATGTTTTCTGCATCGACACACATGGTATATGTTTGTGTTTCATTTGGAGTTTCTTGTTCGATTGTACTGCGATTTAAATTTAAAGATGGTGTATACCCGGTAATACTTTCATTCAATATAAAACAATATTATTGTGAAATTGAGTATATTTTGATACATTTAATTTGGGTACCTGCATACGACCGTAATTGGAGATTTCTGTGAGTTCCAACAATTAACGACACTTGTCAGAAGATCCACCATCATCTTTGTTGAAGGTAGTGTAGCACCTTGCCAGTCACTTGTCGTAAACACATTTATTGTTCTTTTTTCTTGTTGTTTCTGAAAGAAGAAATTTACCGATTATGATTTTACATGGTTTTTTTTCACTATGATGTAGCTTTAATTTTCTACTTTTCGGTCCTAGTGAGCATTTGTAAAAGTTCGACCTTATAAGTTTAGAACCAATTATCAAAGTGAAAAGTATCTGAAAAGTGTTATTACATTATATGAGTTTTATTAACAGGTGTACACTCCTAACGCAAAACTTCTCTAGTTAGTTAACGAAGAAAAACGACTGAAATCGACACAAATCGTTTTCTGTAAAGATTGCTATTTGGTTGACCAATATAATGTGTCTTTATCTGAACACACCATACATATGTTTTCGCGGTCTTATATCATACGATACCGATAGGTAGTCTGAAATGGAAGACATATTTTCTACAGCGTCATTTGTTTACTGAGTCTACTTTCACATGACGTTTGATGCATGTTTAGCATACCCTGAGGACACATCAGGTTTCACTTTAGATATTGATCATTCGCTCCACTTTTTTTCGTGTGCATCGACGGTAAACCATGTTTTAACTTATTCATGGACAAAAGTATTCAAATATAATTTATTCTATTATTGAAAACATTCATTCATGTTATACTATTGTTTCAGAAAAAGGGAGAAGGTTTGGTACCATTAAAACGTTTAATCCCGCTGCAAATGTTTGCACCTGTCCTAAGTCAGGAATCTGATGTACAGTAGTTGTCGTTTGTTTATGTAATTTATACGTGTTTCTCGTTTCTCGTTTTTATATATACTAGACCGTTGGTTTTACCGTTTGAATGGTTTTACACTAGTACTTTTGGGGCCCTTTATAGCTTGTTGTTCGGTGTGAGCCAAGGCTCCGTGTTGAAGGCCGTACATTGACCTATAATGGTTTACTTTTATAAATTGTTATTTGATGGAGAGTTGTCTCATTGGCACTCACACCACATCTTCCTATATCTATTCAACTGAAATCCTTTATCAAACCAATTTCAGGCTGATCAACGAAGCAATAAATATTTAAATAATATAGCTGATTATATGCTTTTTCGGTTTATTGTGCACATGACGCAGCGAAATAAAAGAAATATGCTTGTATTCTATCATTAACAAATAATTTCTGACCTGTCCAACATAACGTTACTTTGAGTGGAAGTCCAAATTTCAAATCTTTCAACCTTGTCAAACTATTATTGATAGTGAAATGGTTTGATTCCCATTTAATTATGATTATTACAGGCATTATAAAGCATTCCAGATGCAAAAGGGATTTCGTTTTACTTAATTCAGACAACAATGAAATGATAACAGACGGAATGAATTCCGTTCTTAAACATCGTATACCGTGTCATTTGGCAGCATTCATTTAAATGTTTTGTTTTAGAACTTCAGTAAAAAGTTTAAAAGGAATAGCTTAAATCCACGTCATTTGATCTCTGGTGGATAGTTGTCTCACTGGCCATCATAGCACATTTTCTTATTTTGACATCCAATAGAATATTGAAAGAAACGGACCAATTAAAGCTAATATCATTATTCATTGTTTTTAAATATTTCAAAATATGAAGTCGATCAACTTAAATAAAACCGTTTAAATTTCGAAGTTACAGAATCAATATTGTTTACCTTATAATCCAAAGCAATTTTCAGCTCATCCACCGTATGCTCTTCTTCTAGAAGTATGCTAAAGTCACCAATTGCTAGCATTTCCGATCTTCCTAACCACAACTTTGCGTTCTTATATAAATAAAAGTACACATTAAGATTCCAAGCAAGGTCCAATATGAAAATGTTGGTATAATGGCAAACAAAAAGTTCCGATATCAACAGTGAAAACATCCGGAATTGGTGGACTTTAACTGCGTCAACAATAAGTTGTATACTTTGATTTAAAAATGGAGAGACGATACACAGAAGGCACATCAGTCAACAAAAATCCGACAAACCGACATAAGACAAACAACAGTATATAAGCCAGTACGTATTAAACTATTGATTGATAAACACCACCCCCCAACCCCCTCTCCCTCCAACCCCAATGAAAACGTTGGCAAAGTCAAGCGCTCCGGAAGGGTAAGCACATCCTGTTCTACTTGGGGTTCTCAAATGGTTGCTCATAGCAAGATAGAATTATTTGATAAGTCGTAGTCGGTGATGTCACAATCGAAGGTTGGAAAATTATTCATTCGAAAAGTGTAACAATTCTTGGTCATCTGTGATGCAGATGTTCCAAAGAAATTTAAAAAAGTATTTGATAAAATGTATAGTGTAGCATTCTTTATTTGGAGTTTATTTGGAAGAATGAGGTGTTATACTAGTGATCATTGACAAATAAGAACTATTTAGTGAATAGACATCATACGTATATCTTAAAACAGTCTTTAGTTTTCTATGTTGTGTTTTGTGTACTATTGTTTGTCTGTTTGTCTTTTTCTTTTTTAGCCATGGCGCTGTCAGTTTATTTTCGATTTATGAGTTTGAATGTCCCTCTGGTATCTTTCGCCCCTCTTTTAAAAGTTATTTGATATTGCAAAAATATATTGACTGCATTTAAGATAATTCAGTGTATCGCTCAAATTTTTAAGCATCGTTATCAGATTGATATAGCTGGTAGATTTCACCTTTGCAAAATGGTCTTAGATTTTCTTCTTACTGTCAGACTGTAAAAATCATTGCATAAATATCAGAAGAGAGTTGAGTGGAAATCTTCATTATACACTGTTGTGACGTTGTTGATATGGATTTTTGTGAAATTGCAGTATCCAATGTAAAGAAGAAAGATTGACATACTTTTCTTTATATTACATAAAAGAGAAAAGAGCAAACCATTTTCTTGTACAATGTCGTTCTTGATTGGCGTTGTAAATACTTAAGCGAGATTACCTGATGTATTGTTGATTGCATTTACTTTTAAAAGGCATTCAACATGGTAACTTATGCACAAATACGATGCATGTAATTTCAATCATATCATAATATGAATATATCGTTCAGTGAACATGAACGATTCATCAGTTTTTTGTAACTAAAGTTTACGTTTCATAATACATATACATTGCCGAGCATAAAAAACATAAACACAATTGCTAATGTCAACATGCCTTATCTAAACAAAATAATGCATCTTTGGTGTTCAAAAGAATTCTCAGACATAGTGTTTTTCACATGATGTAAGACAATTTAAAATAGAAACCCTGAACCGATGTACAAATTAGGTGTCGTTTCCTGTGTTCAAAATAAGCCAATGATCAATATAGATTTAAAAAGAAAGGATATGATAATGACAGGACGAAAGAAAATGATTGTAACAACAATGTCTCGGTGATTTTTGGCAAGGTCATTACAAATGATATTTTTTAAACATTTATAATCACTGTACTTCATGTACTTACAAAATAGACAGAATATTTGCAAATGATGTCTGACAAAAAAAAACGTTCAACGACAACAGATGTAAAACAAACTTACTTTGTAAACTTGGTCCAATAACACAATGATTGTGGAATTATGGTCATATACCATTGTCCAGAAATCCACAACAGTGTCTTTTATAGGACATTGTGTTACGTAGAATCGGCTTTCCTCTCTGTATCCCTGAAAATGAAGTATATATAAAAGCATAAGACTTCAAAAGAACAATTGAAGGAATACCATCCAATTTTTCTTTAATTACAAGGAGACAAGGGTGCCCAAGCAAACGAAAAACGTTGAAATAAAAGGTAAGACACAGTAAGGCAATATAGCTACCGTGTTATTAGTTTTAGCAGCCTAAAGTTTTAACCGACACGCAGGTCAACATAAACATTAGGCATTACAATTAAAAAATAACATCATATATTTTGTTGAAAAGATCGGTAAAGCCTAATGGACAAAACAATCATTTTTCAGTAATTAAAACTTGATATTTTAACTAGTTTTGCTTTGAAGTTGTCAATATTCTTTTCTTTCCAATACCTCTATATTACTTACAGGTATAATCACTGCGTTTATGTAATCATTTTTGTTTTTCCGTATGACATAAGGTATGGTCGAAAATCGTCATCTACAAATGTAATGCGTTATTGTTGAGAAAGAAACTATTAACTAATGAACACATGATAATTGCTTAAAGTAATTAGTAGACAAACTTAAATAGATCGAACCCACGACCTCTTGCACTCGCTGGAAGCCGATCCAAGACTTCCGAGGATATTGAAAGGGATTATTGCAATATAAAAAGATGTGTTGTGTACTCAAAACAGTGAAAAGTTGAATAAAATCCCAAAAGAAAATGTCGGAATCTTACCGTAATCTTAACATATTTCAGGGGAATCTGGATCGCTCAAATGACGATGCTACAATTGCGAAAATTACGTTTTCTCTGCATTTGACCTTGCCTTTGTCAGTGAAATCATAAGTTTTTCCAAGCCTCGTTAATTTTAAGTTGTATTCCAATCGTCGTAACCACAAACCCGTCCTCGTTTTTCCTGAATTTGACCTTCCAAATTATTCTTATCACCGGGTTGTACTTACATGAGCAATACGACGGGTGCCACATGTGGAGTAGGATCTGCTTACCCTTCCGGGGCACCTGAGAATACTTCCGTTTTTTCGTGTGGTTTGTGTTGCTCAGTCTTTAGATTTTTATGTTGTGTTTTGTATACTGTTCTTTGTCTTTTGGTCTTTCTCTTTTTGCCATAGAGTGGTCAGTTTATTTTCGACTTATTAGTTTGAATGTCCTTTGGGTATCTTTCTTTTGCATTATATCAGTATATATATATATGTATATATAGCTACAGTAAAGGGGATTATGGGCATAGTCTGTGGATGCTTATGATTATATTTTGGTTTCTTTAATTAGAATAATTGATTATATGCATTCGTTCTTCAAATTGTCTTGTTTTCTTTTTGTCTTCATCCTACATTTCCTTATCATTTCATATTCAATGCCAAAGAAAGGATTTTGAGGTTTAGTGCGTTCTGTTTTTTGGGGGGGGTTTTTTCATGCTAATTGATATTAATTCGTCTCCATAAACTTGTAACCCTTTGAGAAATATTGATTTCGGTATAGTGTCACGGTTACACCTGAGTATTTGCATAATCGTAATTAACAAATTAACAAAATATAGTAAACAATTGCATGTATAGATTTAGCTGTTTACTTAATGTATGATAAGGACGTACTTACCAGTATACGCGACCATTGTTTATTTACATTGGGATATCACGAACGAAGGTATCACAATCATTAGAATAGAATATTCAAATAAAATCTAACGAAACCGAAACATTATCTGTTACTAATCATTGCATAATTATGTAATATCTTAAGAAAAAGACATCATTTTTTTGAAAAAAATGTTACAATTTTGTTTATTTCAGTTGTATAATATACGCATTGATATGACTCATTTTTAAATTGGTAAACGTGAAAATCTTTAATTTGTAAAAGTAACACATTCTAAAAATGTATCAACGTGCTTGTTCTATTGTTTCAGTATAATATTGCATACGTCAAGTTATAGCAATGGCTCAGGTGTTTCGCTAAGATTTGAATTTTAAAAGCATATTAACTGTTCGATATCTTGTACCAAATATCTTGTTGACAGAACGAAGACGAACTTCTAAGCTAACTATATATGCATGGGTTTGCTCCTGTTGCAGGTCGTACGATGACTAATAGTTGTTTACAGCAAGTCATTAACCAGATTTTCTTAATTTTATATTTTGAAGGTAAGTATTATCACTGTGAAGTGGAAACTATATTCCAAGTTATTTGGTCCCTATCATTATTTCACAGATAGTGAGTTGCTGCTTAAAACATGTAAAAACAATCTATTTTACCATGGTTCTAAATGATATAGATTAGGTCACCAATTATATTCTTAAAGGCGAAAACAGATTGTCAGTTGGACGAAAAAAATCATATAGACAAATAGAAAAAGGAAACGCATGCACCACCGAAATTAGAGTAAAAAGTGGCATGACTTTATATAAGTAGATGCAGTACTTTTAACTTGCTAAGAGCGTTCTTTGATACGGTACATTTGGTTTTTTAAGTTTTGCTTTTACTATACTGTTTTACCGTTATTGAAATGTGAAGTGGTTTTCCTGTGTGGTCTTTTTTTATTATATGTTCCTTTTATCAATCTTTTAACATTCAACTGACCTAGATATATAGAGGAGAGGTTTGAGATATACAAAAGCAAGTTCAACAGCTAGAAAACAATACCTGATTACTAGAATGGCAGAACTACACCTGTCAGTTTTTATACCTACTCCAAACCCCTTACATCTTAAATTTCCAAAAATTTCATTTGCATGATAATTTTTAACATACTCTTTAAGTTGGATAAATAAATGCTACAATTATTGATGAGAACATATAATTTTTCATCTTCCTGAAATTTGCGAAGAAATCTGGTAAAAAGTGTTGGTCCCTTTAAAAATAGACACCAAGAACAAAAGAAAAAAACAACAAAACACAAACAACACATTACAGAGACAACTACAGATTGAGCAACATGAAACCCGACAATAACCGGTGATAACTCAGATTTTTAAGTTCTGCATATTTGATTTAGATGTATAGTCATTCATCAAAAGAGTTTATTTTAACTTAATGCAATATTTTTCCTGATCATAAAATACTGTAAAAATACTCCATTAAATTGAATATTATTATGTCAAAAGATGGATCACTTGAGGCATATATTGTTAACAAGTATTCCTAGAAAAAATTACAGGAAATTCAACTTACGTGGAAGGATATTCTTTATCGAATTTTTGGATATATTTTCTTTCAAGTTTGCAGCGGTAAATTTTGATTCAGGATACGATGGCCGCAGAGTTTCTAGTGTCTAATTCAAAATAGAATTATATTGAATTAAACATTGAAATAAGACATCAATGATATAAAAGTTATTGTCACCTAAGAAGATTTATAATTGATTGATTGTTGTTTGCTATACGTGTTACTTCAAAGGAGCATTTGTTAACAAATGAAGAGTACTTAGTCAAACTTGATTGAACAAGATATCTATTTGGATTGAATATGATTGTATTACTAATTCGTCAAAACACTGATTGATAACCACAACACGTTTTTACTAACATGCATCAACTGCGTATAGAAATTGATCTGCATTCTTATTTTGTTGAATATTTTTGTCCCAAATTCAAATCTACCTATGTACTCATACATGTTGATATCAACCTTTTTAATTGTTTTGCTGCCTCGTGTACATGAAAATATTGAGGACCTAAAGATGTGTAATCTTGCATGTTAGTAATGTACTTTGCTGATGTTGATTTTTTGCAATATATTTTTATTTTCGTTTTAATATTGATATTTGTTAAAGAAGGACTGATTGTCTCACGTTCTATTGATCTAGCTTAGATATGTATGCATATTAGCTTTTAACAGTCACCCATCATTTTCTTTATTAAAAGTTCAGAACTACTTTTACGAAAGTATTTAGTTTTTATCAGTATTTAATAATTCTAAATGTATCCACAATCAAACGGATATCATATGAAGGGTACTTATGTATTAGTTTATCGTCTTACCTGAAACTCCCGTTTGTATACTTTCTGGTTTTTTGGTAATGTCTTACATTCCTGATCTTCAATATATTTACAGAATCTATTCTTTGGAATAGTCGTTTCTGGTACTGTAAATAATTCTAGTAGTGCTTCAAAAACTGTCTCATACTGTTCCTGTATAATTTTGATTACAAGAAATACAATTATTTTACGGAAATAAATACTAGTACTCCCAACAAAAGTTTAAATATCAACAGTCTAGTGAAAAGCCCATCCTCAGTCTCCCTTTAGCATTTTCACAAGGTTGTGACTTGAATTTATGTCGTCGTTGATTAAAAGGCATTCGTAAAAATCCTTATACATGTAACATGTTTTAAACACTACCTTTTCACGTGTAAGTTGGAAAAGACAATGTTTGCATTTTTAACATTTTAAACGAATCTGTATCCGTAAAATTCAGCTTTGAAATGGAATAGTCAATTAGTGATTAGACATAATGATAGGGTGGTTTGAATTACATTTTTTACGGTACACCAGACCTTTATACATTTGTTGTATTACAATTCAAATTATGTATTCCTAAAATCACTTTTAATTGTGTTCGTGCAAATGTAATGTTGCTGCAAGTGTATAATTTAATTTCAAAGCGAAAACATTATTGTTTGTAACTTTTTCTTCCGCTATAGAAGAAGAAGAAGAGGAATTATTTATTATAGTGTTCAGTTCTATCGTCTATGGTAATTATAAATAGCAAAATATAATATATTTTTTTTCTTTTACTTTTGTAATGGAAAACATCATGTCTTCAATAATCTTCTTTCATTAGTTCGAGACCAACAGATTATAAATCCAAAGATATACAACATACGAGAAACATGAAATTAAAACGTGTCCAAACAGAACAGCATACCTTGTTTTAGGTTAGTTAGCCTGATTTTATTAGTTTTTTCTTACTTCAGTTTAACTAAAGCAGTTGCTACTTGACATTTGGTATCCTCCAAGACCGATAAACCCCCATTTAAAATAGTTTTATGAGAAAGGATTTCTAATACTTTGTATGCATCGTTTGGTTCAATTATTTGGCTTCCAAATGGATTTACTCTAGATCTACAAATATCTTTTGGGCATGTTCTTGTTGAAAATTAATCCAGAATAGCAATTCACAAGTAGCAAATATGTTAGTTTAATGAAGATGTGACACAAAATTGAAAATTGTACAGGTTTTAGTGTATCAAAGCTATATAAGGATAAAGACTTTGTTCTTCGTTTTGCAAAAAATGTTTTCTGGAAGACTATCAGTAACCGAGGGTATAATCAGTTCAGTTGTCAGTACTTTGACAAACCTTTCTTAAATCATTTGTAAATTTTCCGTTTATACACTTAGAAACTGTTAAGAAAATAAGGTTTCAACTTTCTCATGCAAAGTTGACCTTAGATGGATTTGGCTAGTATTTTAGATGTATTTTGGTCATCCTTGGCTTACATTTATTCGGCTTTGGGCGTTTCTGATGATGGTAAATCCAGTAAAGTGTTTCAAACGCATGAAAATTATGAAAGTTGTTTTCTTTTTTTATATGCAATCAATTGTTCAAATTTAAAAAGACACTCAAAATCGGTATCAATGCAAAAAATATTACGTACGTATGTTTGAATCATATTCATTCTGTCTTTTCTCATCATCTGAACATACTCCATAATATCAACGTAACCAACTTTCTTGCCGTGCTCATATAATGCATCTATAGCAATAAATGTTCCTGTTCTTCCAACTCCAGCGCTAAAAAAAATCATAAATCGAATGACATGATCAATACAAAGTTAGTACTAGTAAAATCGCAAATTGCAATCTATTATAATTACATTAATTTTGTAGTTTTATGTTTCATCTACAAAGATATTGAAACTCATTTAGATAAAAGGTATTTATAGAAATACTGGTCTTGACAAATTATACCAAAAAATACAATATACTTTAATTGATAGTTAGTACTACTAGTAGTTTAGAATCTTGGAAAAAATGTTTTTAATAAAGTTTTTTAATAAATATGTATTGCTTCAATATGGTATTGAAATTTCGAAGAACTGAATCAATAAGATTAAAACATAATCACTTAACGCCACATTTTTACCTGCAATGTACAACGATAGGTCCATTTTGATCACAATATTCATGTTTTACTTTCCTGTAAAAATGAACTAATTTGATGCTGTCAGGAACACCGTGGTCTGGCCATTGTATGAAATGATACTGGTGGACTTTTCGTTCTTTTTGGTTCTAAGACATGTAAGATAAAGGCTGATATTGTGACTAAACAGAAAATATCAAGGTAGATGTATACACCAGAAATCGTAAAAATGCAAGAACAACGTCATGATCATAGGGAAAAAACGGAAAATATAAACAGAAAACTAAAATTCAACAACAAGAACCACAGCAAAAAGGAGGTCGATGCTTGGAGGTGGCATTAAAATTGAATGAGTGCGACATGAATATGAACATCAACAAATGAATAAAATTTTCGGACTAACGTTATAACTTACAACAAATGCTTACACTTTATTTGATACATTTGAATTGTTCACCGTTTCTTTTTATCAATGAGAGTTTGATCAGAAATCAAGTAAACGTACAATTCCACAAAATCGGATTTCTTTCCAGTGTTAAATACGTGGTGGATAAAAAATAAAATTAAAATAAGCACTGGTCCATTTTTTTCTCTTTCGCTAGGATGCAGGTATTCATTAAGAAAATTTCATTTTAAACTACAGGTTCTAAAGAGGCTTTAGTGCTCACCAGGTAACTTTACGTAAAACTGATACCATGCACCGATAATAATAACATATTTCCTTATATCTTCGTCATTTGAACTCTAATAGATAGTTGTCTCATTGGCAATCATATCACATTTTCTGATTAGTATACCAGGAATAATTGTGGTGAATGGCAACTGTGTTGATCCAAAATTGTGTTTTGCTGATCAGTTTTGCTGTACAGGATTTTTGTCTCTAAATTACAATTTTCAAGATAATAAGCAAAAATAGAGTGCTTTAAAATTGTAATTTAGTGGCAAAAACTTATGTGACGAGTCGATTGACTGTATCACTCGTTTCATTTACTTGTCGATCTTCTGTTGCTAATCATTCTTGGTTTTTTTCCCCAAAGATTCCTCTATCATTTACTGTTTTCAAGACATTAGGTAAAAAAGGACTAATGGTTATAAAGCTTCCTTAAAGGGCAAAATATTCTTTAAGGTAGATCGGGTGTCTTTTTCTGAGCCTTCCATCTGGGCATGTTGCAAAAATACTTATTTTGTTTAAAAATATTTCACCAAGAATCATTAAATATACAACAGAAACACATAAACTTGAAATTTAAAGATTGAACTATCCAAACATTAAGTTGCGTTAAGTGTAATATTCAAAAAAAATTTAATTTTCAGAAAAAAGCCTTTTAAAATCAATGGCAGACAACTATATTGAATTTGATAGGACAATTTTTGGATTTTTCAAGAAAATAAGGCCCGTCACCCCATATTTTTATTTTTTTATTTTGCGGAAGTATTTATGGAAAGCAATCCTCTCATTGAATGTAAATCAATTCTATAGCTTAATGTTTCCACAATAAGAAAACTTAAGTTTTTCCTATATAATCCATATAAAATAACTGTGATTTCGTCAATTTCATTGTATTTTAACGAAAAAACAAGGTCCGTGACCCCCAGTTTTTCTTTTGAAATTTGAAAGTACTTTGACCCAGGAGTCTTTTTTAGAAGTTTAAGAAAAATCTTTCGTCGAACAGTTAGCCACCCAACTTCTTTATAGTGTGACGACTATTGTAATTTCGACTTATTTTTAAAATTTGTAGATCTCATCTTGCTGATCATTGTTTTGGTGTTTAAACTTTCTATCTTAAACAATTTCGACACAAAAGTAAATATCAAACTAGTTTAACCCCGCCATATTCTGTATGTGCCTGTCTCAAGTCAGGAGCCTGTAATTCAGTGCTTGTTCTTTGTTGCTGTATATCATTTTTTTTTTTTTTTCGTTCATTGTTTTGTACAAAAATCAGGCTGTTGGTTTTCTCGTTTTAATTGTTTTATATTTGTCATTTCGGGGCCTTTTATCGCTGACTATGCGGTATGGTATTTGCTCATTGTTGAAGGCCGTACGGTGATCTGTTGTTGTGCGATAACTCTAACAAGGTGACGACAGGTGATTTCGGCCATGTTGACTCAGTTGGAGATCTTGTCTTATTTTTTTTTTCAAAATTATAGTAAAAACACAAAAAATTGCAAATCATCAATTAAGGGCAATAACTCGTAAAAAGGTTTAGTCTGAATGCATAATTTTGCCCCTGTCCGATTTTCTCTCTCTATATATAACGGTTTTAAAGATATTAGTCAATACTTGCATGTTACCACCAATGTTATATTTTAGCAATCATTTATAAACAAGACACTTTAGGATAATTTCGGCAAAACTTGGTTGCAATTGACCTAGTAGTTTTATCGAATAAGATGTGTGTGAAGGTTACGACGTTCGAAGGACGCTAAATGTTTAGAATAGCTCAACTGGGACCTTCAGGCATAGAGCTAACGAAAACAACTATGAAAAATGGGTTATGATGTTGCATCGGTTACCGATTAAAATAAAAATTTACATTAAAAAGGTATTAAAAATATTTTTTCAAGCAAACAACTTCATAGAGAAATAATCATAATCATAAAAAAGCAAACTGACATTTCTTTAAACTTGGCAAACAGCAACTGTGGATTCGAACAGCAGTTTTTTAATCAGTTAAAGGACACATATATGATTTGCTACTCTCTGCCGCACATTCCTTTTTATATTCATAACTTAGTTGTCTTCATTTATTTATATCATAAAGGATTGAATGAGAAAAACTGAGACTTCATTAAAATTTGTAAATCGGGTAAGCATAATGTATGTATAAGAAGATATTTTCTTTAATATTCCAGTTTAACATGTATTTTTATCAAATTTAACCACAAACATAATCATTAAATATATATGATATTTATTAACAAAGTACTCTTTGGAAGTTCTTAATACTCTATTCCTATCTGGGCGTAATAGGCAACATTTCCATAAATTTCATAAGGTTGGGTCTAAAAATAAAAGACTTAGAATTTTCAAAAAATTTCACATATCTGTTTCACCTCAATTTCTCTTCTATTCTATTAATTTTAATTTAAGAAAGTTGTGATCATTACCGTATCTATATTGTTGGAGATCGTTATAAGTCTGTGTACATAAAGTGTATGTTCTTTTTCTTTTGTCATTGTAAGACGGTAATTGTCTACTACCATTGGTTCATTAACTGCATCAGGCCAATATTGTGCACATTTATCCTGAAGAAAATTCATGAACATTGGAAATGCATAACATGGTATAACTGTTCGGAAAAATTTACATACAAAGTTTCTCTTTCTTTTATTCTTATCAGTTGTGAAACCTCGGGTATAGTGCATTCAATAGTATCAGAAGACAGTTTTTAAAGTACTTAATAAAGTCATCAAAATAATACTCATGATAATTGTTTTTTCTTATAATTCAGTAATAATTCGGAATTTCTTTTATTTTTTATTTTCAAGGAACAAAATAGCAAAATATCAACAACCCTGTAAAAATTCACATCCACTACAACTGTTAGTAAGTCCTATGTTCTAAATATATCATTAAGTATTTTTAATTTGAGTCATGACTTGATAGATGATGTTGAAGATGATAAAGTGACATTTAGCTTCAAGTTGCAAATATTACATGCATATCATGACGAAAACAGGTTGATTTGATATAAATATGAACTCTACTTTTTTTATTCGAGCGTCACTGATGAGTCTTTTGAAGACCAAACGCTCGTCTGATATACCAAAATTTTAATCCTGGTATCTATGGCAAGTTTATTGTACTAGAATGACATATACTGAGCAGGATGTTTAACGTGCAAGTCTACAATGTAACAGTTTAAAGGACGTTGTCTCATCTTACCCGGACCCGTTATTCCGACTCCGAACAGACCAGTCTTCGTTCTGTCACTTAAATGACATGTACATGGTGGAGAAGTAGCAAATACCAATTTTCAATTCTATGGTCATAGATCAAACTTATTCGTTCAGTGTATGTTTACTTGTTTTTGTTTTAATATCTTTTTGATCGAGTTAAGCCATTTCAATTGATATTTTATAGCGTGTCTTTTTATGTTTTAATGTTACACTACTGTCTCAGGTTAGGGTGAAGGTTGACCCGATGCATTTTTATGCACCTGTCCTAAGTCAGAAGCCTGTTGTTCAGTGATTGTCGTTTGTTGGTGTGGTTCATAAATGTTTCTCGTTTTTTATCTAGATTAGGCCGTTAGTTTTCCTGTTTAAATTGTTTTTGCACTACTCATTTTGGGCCCTTTATAGCTTGATGTTCGGTGTGAACCAAGGCTCCGTGTTGAAGGCCGTACTTTGACCTATAATTGTTATTTTTTTATACATTGTGACTTGGATGGAGAGTTGTCTCATTGGCACTCATACCACATCTTCTTATTTATATTTGACCAGGCCAGGAATCAAAACTACGACTTCCCAATCTCGGGGTGAGCACGCTACCACAAGACAACCGAGGCGGTCTGTTCTGTAGAGCAATGTATGATAAAATAGCTTTTCAAATCACAAATATACCACAACCAATATTGTATATAACCTCTAAAGCCGAGTTTTCGATCGGCTTGCTATGAATATGCTTAATAATATTTAATGTTTTAAACTTTGTTTAATTGATTTAATATAAGTAATGTGATAATGCAATTTGATACCCTTCTTCCCTCTTTTAGCTGTGTAACCATTACAATTTTGCCAGCGTTTTCCTGCCATATCATATGCCAGAAATCTCTGACGGTATTACTCTTTGGACCTTTAAAGTAAATAACAATGCATAGGAATAAAATCTATCAATATTAAAGGTAAGTATGGAAATATCTTATACTACTAAAAATAACGAAGTCCAATTTGTTAGCCGGCATGACGTAAAAACGACGAATCGAAGAATTCAACTTTATATATAAAATATAGGACAATGGTGTAGTTTAGAAATTACACCATTCCAGGCCCTTTTGTTTTCCACATAATTAATATAACCAATAATTAACAAGTTCCGGGTCGAACCTGATACCGATACCAATAGTATATGTCACATGTATTTTCCGGTTGTATTTCCTGTTACCTTCTGTAAATCTCTCCTCTATCAGGAGAACCTGGAATTCTTCCAGTAGTTGGTTTATACCTATATTACACTATAGTACACTATTTCACAAGTCTGTTTTCTTCCACCTCAATACCACTATAAATTTTGGTTAACTAGTTAAAAAATTAATTTAGTTTATAGTAAGTTTATTGTAGTAAGTAAGCAGGACGGGTTCAAACAGAAAAATTTTGAAAGCAGAGACAACTGTGCACCTTACAATCAGCATGACTTTATCAGATGACAACACGAATACTAAACATCCAGGCTAAAAAAGGCATAGGTACTTTAATTCAGTGACGGATCCGCGATGTCGCGGGTTTGTTCTAGTATGAATTTATAGAGACGTCACAAAAATACATGTAGAATTCAACATACAGTCCAAAATGAGATCAGTGTCTATGTAGTATGCTTAGCTCTATATCACCCCGAGTCAAGACAAGTTGTGACAAATCTAACATAGAAAATCAACGATCTCCCATCCACCCACATTCCATTAAGACAAAAACACTAAGTTACAATTAAAGCCACTGACAAGGCACTTAACTTGGGACGGACACATGATTTTTGGCGGGCTTCAACGGTTTTTTAGCACTCAATCCCTGCCCTTTTAATCTCCATTTTATGAATACCAAAAAGTACTCAGATAATCAGAACAGAAAAAGTGCTTAAATCTCTTATACCGAAAAAGTAGACAGCATAATGCAAGAAAAATTGTTCAAATTTACACCATGCGAAATAATATTCGAAGTTAGACTAAAAACAATCTCAGAGATCTTAACCTGCTCATATTGAAAAATGCTATAAGTGCTTGCTGCTATTGAAATCCTTCTGTCTTACAGGCTTCTATTGACGACTGTACTCCGGGGGTAGACTTCATACAGAAGCGTAAGTGCATTGCTCAAAGCAAAGTGGAGGTATGATAAGAGCTAATGTTATGTTCCTAAAATTGCAAAAATTGTTGATGTCATCTGATGTCATCATGATGTATAAACATGTTGAAGGTGACATATTTGACAAAACAATTAACGCATAGTTTTTGGACAAAATTGATATGAGCACAGGCTTTACCCAATTAATATTTTCAAACATTACCATGTTGTAAGATATGTTTTGTATAAAAGATCTCTTTTGGATAAAGCCTTGTTTTTTAGAAAATTGGCATCGCAAAATTATTATAAATGTTGGTTTTGAATTCTAAACCTAACCTTTTTTTTAATTTCATTTTCGGATTTTTGGATAATAATATAAAGCAATTTTTTGCATGATTTAATTACAAGGAAAAATTTCGGTGTTACATGGAGAGAACATGAGAACGTAACAAATATATGTCTTGCCAACTTGATCATACGACACATGACCTGTACCATGAGCCTCTTACCCTTTTGGAGCATATGAGATCTCAAAACAATATTTTCTGCAATCTAAAGTTTCGTATAGTAATTCTTTATTTATATCAAATCCATTATATTTTAAATCATACTATAAAGGAAATTTAATGATTATAACTGTCAATTTCAAGATGAAGAAATATATTTGGATTTGGAATGTGTTCGTTTTTGCAAGCAAATATATTTCAACACTAAATATAAAATGTTTAAGCCAGCAACCAATCGACACACACAAAAGAAACCAAAACATCTAGAGGTCATCAACATCATTGAAAAGAGTTAGCTTTGTTCCAAAGTATAAAAAGCATTACTTGAAAATCCCTCAAAATATCAGATTGAAAAATAAGAGTAGCATTATCTATGAACTGACACTCCAACATGCTCAGGACAATTCGTAAAGTTAACATGTTTCCTTTCTAAACAATATTATAGTTAAAACTTTGTGCAAAATACCAGTTTTAGAGACTTTTATCATTTCTAATTAAACCTTCACAAACCTTGGCTTGCTATGTAGGCCTTTTCTTTGTCATAATTCTGAAATACATATGTTCATATTAAGTATTAACGAAAGTTTTGTTGGTTCTTTTTAAAGCTAAAGAATTCATGGTATTATGTGATTTGGATATCAATATTTCAAATCCATTTACTTTTTAAATGTTTAAATGAAAACATATAACAGTTTATTCCGTGATCAATGAAAGAGATATGATATTTCAATAATTTAAAGATTAATAAAGAAATAATTGGTGACAATATTATCAAGCTAAATCAAGAAGAAGAAAATAACAACAAATTTGAAAAATGCTTATGTGTCAAACTTGCATTCTAAGAATGTTATTGTTTCATCTTAAATAATTGAAAAAGATACCAGATCCTAAATTTGCATTTACAAATATTTGAATTGTACTATATGCCGATATACATGTTGTACAATAGAAATTTTTCATTTCCAAATCTTACGTCAATGTAACTAGCATTAATATAGTCAGTCCTTGTGTTTCCTTTCAATACAATACGTGAATGATCATCTATAGAAAAAAAAACAGAAAATTCATCTTGCATTATCTGAAGTAAATACTTCTTATTTAGTTGCACAACACCGGTAACGCAAAAATATGTTTGTATCAAGTCTATTTAATATCAATTATGATATACTAATTTGTTAAAACAAATTCACAGATATTCTTATATATATATATTAATAAAGTTTACGTAAATAATGAATCCATGTCACATTTGTGAATTTTGTAGGACTTCACCGATTAGAGCAGCGCAAACTGGCAACACAAATTAAAAACTAAACACTGTAATATTTGACCGACGTATGTGACTTCCTTTTTTGTTGAGACAACATGTTTTATGGTACAAAAATTGAATTTGATATTATCTGATCATCGTTAGAATGTTGGAAAATTACGTTGTTTTTTGTTTTTTTTTTTTTAATTGAAAATTTGTCAGACCTCATTATTTTCAATTATTTTAACATACATGGCCATGTTGTGAGGAAACGGTTTTTAACTTTATTTTCTTCTTTTGAACCTTCAACGTGTGCAAGGACAAGACCTTTAGGTAAAATCTAAAAACAAAAATACATGTTACATGTATAATAATTAATGTTTTAATTTTAGAAATTAAATATCAAAAGTAAATATCAAAAACACCGAACTTCTAGGAAAATTTAAAACGGAAAGTCCCCTATCAAATGGCAAAATCAAAAGCTCAAACACATCAAACGAATGGAAAACAGACATTTCCTTATGTAGAAAATGGTTGATTAAACCTGGTTTTATAGCTAGCTAAACCTCTCACTTGTAGGACAGTCGCATATAACTCCATTATATTGACAACAAAGTGTAAGCAAAACAAACAGACATAAAAGGTAAAAATGTCAAAAATTGGGATACAGCAGTCAACGTTGTGTTATGATCAATGATTTATTGAAATTAAATGCAATAAATAATCACGAGTCGAAGGAAAACAGACAACACAAAACAAAAGCCAGAAAGAAAAAAGAATATTGTATGAAAATCATTACAATGAACGCCAGTTTGAAGGACAAGAACATCACCAAAAGGGAGAGTAAAAATCCCAAAATTCACTAGTGACACAAACTGTACACGCATTACTCCTGTAAAAATCGTTGATGAGTCGTATCTAGTCATTAGGCATCACATCGGTTTGGTAAAAGTCTCTTGACTAGCGCGCATTTAAGGATATACTTGGACCGAATGAGCATAACTCAGTCCTCTAGTTTAGCCGTACAAATTCTCAATTTAGGGTCCGGTCTGCGAAGAAGTCGCTGTACTCTGAATAGATTAACACGGAAACTCCCCATTTAGAAATGTGGTTGATATCACATTTAACGGTACAAATTTTAATTGCAACAAATAGGCTTTTCGTATAAAATGTAATTTCCATTACTACTATACGCTCCTCATATCCGCCTTTCTTATCATATCTGTGCCACCACAAATTTTCATAATTATCAACTTAGTCCTCCACATAGCCCTCATACATGTAGGTTCATATTACGAAGACAATACATGAGTTATTATGATCTGTTATTGTCATCGTTTCAATTATAGTACTAAACATTTAGTTAAAGAAAGTCACGAATTTAATGCATTGATCATGTGAGAAATACGTATACCTCAACTTTCCTATTTGGGATGAATAATTAAGTAAATGCGTTCGTATACTGCAATGTAAATGATCCACGAGTTATTAAATTTATTGCATATACACATACATTTTGTAATTGATAACCCATACGGTTCTTCAGTTTAACGTGTAACTCAACCATAAAGATATTTTTAGTTACACAGTGTGCTAGTGACCTAATTCGATATATATGGGTCAGTAAATTCCATATGAGGTGAGAGTGTGCTAGTGACCTAATTCGTAATAAATGGGGTCAGTAAATTCCATATGGGGTGAGAGCGAAGCTTATTTCTGTCTAGTTATTATATTTAAAAACTCAAACAACATGTCTAACCTCGTATTCTTTCTTGAAACCGTCATCTTTCAGTTTTTCATTAATAACCTCCTTTAAATTACCAATTTGTATTTTGTAGGCAAACTGTTCAGTTGGTACATTATTGTACACAGTATCATCGCCTTCAAATTGTAACTCGGTTTCTTTCGTGTCTTTAAGGTAAACAGTTACTTCTCCTGGATCCAATGTAATTTTAGAATTGACACGTTCGTTTCCATCATTAGTTTCTCTCTTCCTTTCTATGAATAACACAGTTGCATGAATGTACTTAACTTAAGCAAATTTATCAGTTGTTGAATCACCATACGATTTTTTTTTAGATAAACTCGGTACATATATTTTTCATTTAACAATGATTTATTGTTTTTCCTTTCATTAATTAACAACAAAAAGGAACTAGGATTTTAATTTCTACGTCATTTGATCTCCGGTGGAGAGTTGTCTCATGGGCTTCTTATTTTTATTAGATACCATTTTCTTGATTCAATTTGAATGAATCGAATATGGAAATAAAGTGTTGATACAGAAATATGTCTACCCTGTGTGACATGTCCTTTGCAACTGAAGAGCGGGCCATAAAAACTCCCTGGTTATGAGGTGTGCCAATCTGAATACAACCAAATATCAGTGACTTATCTGACTTATTTCCAATTGTTCCCCTGAAACTGACCTACTTGCAACTTATTGACACCACCGACGCCAACGCCTGAAATAGCACACATAAATCTCACTTCCACGACTTCACCAAAGTGAGACAATATTTTTATGAAGAAAAAAAGGTTAAACTATATAGATATATACAAGCAGTTTTAACAGGTATTTTAAAAACTATATCTATTTGCAAATTCAAGAAGTTTTATAGGATCAATGTTAGTTTATCATAATGCTCTAGGCTGAATGTAGAGCTTCTAATATTTCAGTCGTATTTTAGAAATCATAGTCGAGATTTCATAAAAAAGGTAATCGTTTTTATGGGCAAATGTTCATTCAAAATTAAACAAAACGTTACAAGGAACATGCAAAGTATATCCACACTCGTTTTTAGACACTGCTAAAAGTTCAATGATGGGTGAAACTATAAGATATAAAGATAACGTCAAACAGGAAATGACCGTCCGGCTAATTTGAAAATCGCATACACGGTACAACTTGAAGTTATGAAAATCCACAACCAATTTTTAAATCATTCCTTAATACAGTAGCTGTGAAATATGCAACGATAACTTCCTATGCGCAGTGGGTAATAACATTTTAAGGTATCTTCACATGAGAAGTGACTGTCCGACAGAACTGAAAATCACGTACAAGTTACAAATTAATTTCATGACCAAAGATTAATTGTTGCTTAACTCAGAATAATATGTAAAGAAAATTATGAATTGACGACTAAATAAAATTATTGCAGTTACTGTATACAACCAACTCCTTGAGTGTACGCATAACAAATTATAGATATCTCTTTGTTTTCTTTGCGGGGTTCGTGTTGCTCAGTTTTTAGTTTCTATGTTGTGCTTTGTGTACTGTTATTTGTCTTTCGGTCGTTTTTCATTTTTTTTCACGGCGTTGTCATTTTGTGATTTTAATGTCCCATTAGCATCTTTCGCCTCTCTTTAACGGCTATTTTTGCCATGACCTTGTCAATTTTTGTTTTCGACTAATGAGGTTGAATGCCCTTTGGTATCTTTCGCTTCTCTCGTAGTTTGCGTAAAACGGTAATGGACATGTAATAAATAACTGAAATTGTTACATAAACTCACCAAAGGTAGTCTTTCGAATTGATTTGGATTTATCTGAATATTTATCTTTTGTTGATTTTGAATTGCGTCTGCAAAAAAACTTACACATTACAACAATTTTAAGAAGTAAACTCGTTCTTTCATTCAAGGCTTAGTATTTTGGATGTTCTAAATATCACCAAGGTTTCAACTTGGCTCATTCAGTGTACTGATAACTCAAATAACTAATAGCATTTGTTGACAAACAATTAAACCTTTAATATAATTGCCATTCATGTTAGTATACAAGACTGTCATCTTTATTACTGTTATCCGGTAAATTCCGATAAATATTTAGTAAATATAATAAATGAAAGGCATTTTTCTCTTAGGGGGTTGTCAATAGCAAATTATCTATTGGCTGTCTCAAATCAACGAGTGCATGTATTCTCTCCTTGACATATGTGAATATTTTGGTGTAGTCATTTTCTCTCTTGCAAACAGACGTGTACTAAAGCGAAGTGTTTCAAATGATTGATATAATTAAAAGATTATGAAAGAAATTATCATTAACACAACTGTTAACAACAAACCATCACAAGAAAGATTAATATTTATATAATTAAGCATAGATATCATAAAGAATGCAATATTCAAAACCCAATTTTACACATATGATGATACAAATGTTCAGTTATCTTTTATCTGAAAATAAATAAAAATACAAAGGTACAATATTTTCAAGATAGTACTTTCCTTGAATCACGAACTTACTTGTAAATAAAACATCCTGCTATCATAATCAAAATAACGGCAATAACGGCACCAATGCTTCCACTTAAAACTGCCCCGTTAAGTTCTTCCTCCAATTCTGATTTCACTGAAACAAAATCTCACATTTAACAAATATAATTTGCGATGATCATCATATGGTTATTCTTATCCTATCATTAATCACCTGATACTAAAAGTATAGTCCGTTGAATAGAAATAGGTTCTGTCTAAAATCAACGGTTAAAATCGTTTTTCATTTTATTTATACATGTTAAAATGACATGTTAGAAATGTCATCGTCATTTTTTGTCTGCGTCCTTAAGAAGAGCTGGAAGATAGCAAAGGTATATTCAAACGCATAACTTGAAAACAAACTGAAAACGCCATGGCAATAAACGATCTACGACCAAAAGACAAATAACAGTCTACAAAACACGCCATCGAACAATAAAACTATGCAACACGAACACTACCAAAACCGGGATGATCTCAGGTGCTCCGGAAGGGTATGCAGATGCACAGCTCTTGACGACAATATACTGAATCTTGCAAATGTTATATCTTTTTATAACATTTTCTGTGAAGGTCACCAGGATTCAAAAAGTAGGGTAATACTGATATCATTTCATTATCGTTTATTATATTCTTCTTGAATATTTTTATTATAAAAGAAAATTGCTAAAACATACCAACATGTCCGCTTTAAGCAATCTGCTAGCATTTAGAATCATTTATTTGCTTAAATATGTTGTTGGAAACCGGCAATAAGAACGATCATGAACTTTAACATTTATACTGAGATGTTTTTATAGATGAACATAAATTCTGAAAATTGGCCCTCACGTTAAATTGACGGGATTGTATGTTTATATTTTTACTTGAAGTAACTTAGATACCTGTTTATTTCATTGCTTACCATGTTCCATTCTTGTAATACACGTTGTGTTGCGATAAGTTATATATAATATAAAAAAATTTTAATAACCACGCAATTGTTAAAATTCGAAAGAGTTCTTGTTCTACATGATGATTTCTATGCATGTATCGATGACACAAAAAGCGTACTGTACTAATCAAAAGTTGTAATGTATACACGAACTATCCTATTATTCATATAAACTCAATCTATCAGCATGTGTTGTATCTTTAATTCCAACAGAAGTTAAAACATTTGCAACAGTTAAAATATAGCGTAAGAAAGAAGGGAGAATAAGATTATGGAGAATAAGCATAAAAAGAGTAAGGATATCAATTTGGTAATCATACATCATTAGTGGAAGAAAAGCGGAACATACCATGACTAATAGCATTTATCATACGATCAGCAAATATTGCTGCACTAGCGACACGCACAGCATAACTCGGGTTGATTACACATATCTGCTCAAAAGGTATCGCAAAAAAAAAACACAAAGGTAAATGTGCATGTTCTAACAATGGTAATAAGTAATTTTACAAAATATCAAATAATGGTGATTCTCTTACCATAGTACACATATTTATTATTGAAAATGAACGCTTGAAATAAAACCCAGTGTATCTAGAGAAAGTTTATTAAACTTTATAGACATTGAAAGATAAAATACTACTAAAAATAAAATTCTGTGTTTAATGTGGTGATACACTTAGTCAGCATGTCTGTATTTATCGTTCTATTCCTATCCCTTATACAAAAATATACATAAATTTATCAACCTTCTGTACAATTGAATCCCTTCCATCCGCTAGTACATCCACCAATGCAGCCTCCAGTTGTATGATCACATGATGACGTTAAACAGTTTATCGAACAATTAAGCAGACACTCACTTCCATAAAAACCAGAACTACACGCTGTAAAATCAATGTATCATTTTATTTGACCCATTGTCATGAAAATTAGCGTGTCTCAGTCAAAACAATTTAAAAATATAATTTAACTTTTTCTAATGTATATAGATATTAATGGTTCCCGCTTCTGTTATCTTTCATTAAGTGATTTAGGAGAAAGTTTTCTTTTGGTTAATACATTATTAATGGTATATTGTGACATCCTTGGAGTGACAGGTACTGGTAAAAAAAAGACGTGTTATGAAGTTGTTACATACTTTTGTCATATCAATGAAACGAAGGTTAAGGTACTGATATCTATATCGTTATTCTTCGAACTATTGTGTTTGAAAAAAAAACGAAACTGTAGTAAGAAATGTTGTCTTCCTTCCGGTTACATTAGTTGGAATCACTTTAGGTACCCATACTATCTCTACGACGGAAACTCTCAGTATGTAAAATTACCGTAAAATTAGTTATAAAAATAGACAGAAATATATTTAATTTCTTTACCCTGTTCACATTTTTCACCAATCCACCCATTTAAACAGCCAAATATGCAGTGTCCTGTTTCAAGATCACATGGTCCACGACAATTTGTTGGGCATGTTGTATTACAAAGTGGACCATATTGTGTAGAAGGACATCCTTAAAACAAAGACACACAAATAAAACATGGTTTCATATTACATCATTCATTGATTATTTCGACAAGGAGTTGTCAAAGCTTGTTCCTTATCATAGCTTTTTAGACAATTTTGACCGATAGGACACGGCTTGTTTTTTGGTAGAACAAGAAATAAATCACTATGAAATGTAAATGACAAATTTTGTAAAAATCGACAGCTTGTTTACAATTCCTTACGATAAAACGTATAGAAATTTCAAAAAAAATAGGTATAAAAAAAATAATATAGTGAAAAAAACAAATCCTATAATTACAGTATACTATTGACAAACTGTACCCTTTCATTATCCCAAACCGAAGAACGGTCGGCAATGTAAAACGAAAGATAAAGGAAATAGTTTTGCACATGAGTGCAAACGATGAAAATGTGACAAATCAAACTCTAAAAAATACTTAAAATATTAGAAAAACGCCCTTTCTTAGAAAAACTATGTGCAGTATTTTACTTTCCACTTTTGTTTATGAACCTTGTACAGTGAAATTGAAACATAGATACGGAACAATCCCAATGTTGACTGGGGAATAGAAATATGGTCATTTAGTTTTCTTTCGATCGGCAGTAAAACTCTTGCCGAAGTAGTCATTCGTTTGTATGTGTGGGGTATATAAATTCGCAGCCACGTCCGGTCAGAATAGGGACGTTACATCCGATGCTTCCCGTGGAGAGAGTGCCACGCACTTTGCACGTAAAGAACAATAATTGAAACAACTCGTTTGAGGGATCCGTAGGAGGACTGTTGCAAAGCTAAATTTCCTTTCACAGGACTTTCCTATTGTATGTATTATTAATTTGTTTTCGTCCTGATCCATGCATGAAATATTTTCGACTTGACGCAAAGTAATCAATCAATCAATCAATGGATACGAAATAATCCGAACTTGCTCTCGTATATTTCTCTACCAGAGCCTGTAGCTAGTAGCCAATTTGAAAAGAATTAATTTGATCGAAATATCATGAAATTCATGTCGTTATAAATTGTATAACTTTGAATACGTTCACTTAGTCATAGTCACACTCCTTGTCTAATTTCCTCTACCATAACTTACCACCGGAGTTTTTGGACGTTATCAGAGTCAGAGTAAAGGAAAATTAATAATAATAATAACAATATGGCTATGGCTTTATATAAAGTCTAACGTTTGATTTTGTCCGTTTTCATGGACTTCCCCTATTAAAATTTACCTTGGAGTTCGGTATTTTTGTTAATACTTTTTTATGACATACTCTTGAAGTGACGATCGTTACAATAGCGACAGAAGGTACGGAGATTGTCACATATTAGCACACATATTGTCTTAAGTGGATAAATCGTAAGTGTCTAGTAGTGTTGCAAGGCAAGTAGATAATAACTATTTATGTGGTCATTTTTTCTGGCAAATAAAAACGTTTTGTACATGTAGGAACTCTGCATGTGTCAATGGTGTGTCAATCAAAAAGTAGAAGTATTTTGAATTGTTTCGCCCTTGTAATGCCGAAGATTCATTTCACATTAATTTGTTTTTTAAACAAGGAAAGGAAAATAAATAAACAGAAATTGTAACATAAAGATCCAAAGGTTGAGGAAGATCTGAAATCTGAAACAATATGCACTAATCGGAAAATCCTTAAGTGCGAAACGTCTATTGTCTTGATATAACATAACATTATTTAGAGATTTCAGATGAATGTGTTTAAGCATACTTCAGATATTGAGAAACAAATGAAAGTTGATTAGTGTTATTACAGTACTGTAACTTAATGTTAAACATTTAATTAAGATTCGCTAAAGTATACTTGACTGAAAGCAAGAATGGCCAGAATGGCGGAGTGACGGACATTGATACCAAATCATACGCCTAATAAATACGAATGTATCCTACTCAGAAATAAACATCTACACAATCTAATAAGAATACACACATTATCTATATCAGAGATGATAACAATAAAAATACCTTTGAAACTAACATGGTGGTTTAAACAAAATAGAAACACTTTATTTGTTTTTTAAATTATTTGACTTTATATTTGAATATTTTACAAAAATGTAGTACTGTTGTTTGTCTGTTTGTCTTTTTCTTTTTTGTCTATGGCGTTGTCAGTTTGTAATCGATTTATGAGTTTGAATGTCCCTTTGGTATCCTTCGCGTCTCTTTTAGTAACGCAATAATGACTTCAACCTTATCCATTAACATTTCAGATTCAAATACTTCGTTTCGATTCAAATACTCACCAACAATCCCAATTTCACAAATTTCAAGTTCTATTACTGCACTCTTAGTATCTGGTACAAATGTCAAGAATCTGAAAACAGCATTGGTGCTGATATTTTGTGGTAAAGATTCCCCATGATATAAAACAGTTCCCTTTTCCGGTTCACGACTAGAATTTGAAGCGTAAATTGTATGTACAAGGCCCTTTATTGTAGTGTTCACTAAAAAAAAAGTTTGATATTAAAAAGTAACTTTTTTATTAAATATAATTGAAAGTCACAAACAATAGGCTACTAAATAAGCAATGAGTAAAAAAGTGTTTTGTGTTCAAAACTTAATTTTGAAACCAAGGCATGTGAATATAAAAAAACAGCTACTCGTACAAAAACAAAGATTAAAACCAACTGCTCACATTTGGCTAAAATGAAATTGTTAAATCTATTGTCTAAGGTTCATTATTCGTTTTCCTTATGTTATCAAAAGGCTTAATTCCCTGATCAAAGTAAATTAGTAAAAGTCCGACTGAGATTTCTGCAGAGGAACAGTTTTTTCTTGTTTGTTTTTTTTTTTTTTTTTTTTTTTTTTTTTTTTGTTAACGTACATTTGAACATCTGTACTGGTTCCAAAGATATGAAATATAGAGGCCTTTTACTATTTTCACCCCTAGAATCATAATATCATATTTTAAATTAGGACCTCGAAAAATTGAAACGATGTGCAAAAAAATTTGGAAATTATAAACATTAAGTACAAAAAGTGAATATGTTTATGGACCAGCACCAATTTAGGAACCTCACCAGTGGTAGTATTTTGTCATATACATCTTTTTTATTGATAAAGACATATGTTGACCTCTAGATCTCTTTTCGGGGGTTTTATGTTGTTTGGTTGCTGTCTAAATGACTTATATGCCATATCTCCTTGTGTTCGTGCGCAGCGCGTTATAAAAGGTACAAGTCAACGCATACTTGATAAAATCATATATAAAAAATGCCTAGAGTAATAGAAAGTAAGTTTAAACAACTTGCCAACATATAAATCCTATAGTTCTATACAATGTAACAGGACCGTGGTATTTTCATGTAGATTTCATACATCACAGCAATGACAAATTGTGCAGAGATAGAGACAATCGGTATAAAAATGCATTGCAGGAAAAACGAAATGACGAAAATCGTCACATGTGAACTACCAAATGAAGCTAACATATATAACTTTTGAGGACACAGACATTCGAAGTTAAAAGATTTTCATATTAACAAATGTATTTACATGTATTCTGTCTAATTTTATTTTACATGAGCACCATTACGGACGCCCTAGCCAGCTGACATCATTCCTGGTTTTTGCGATTTTCGAGCTAACTCTATAGTTAATGTTTGATGTGTTGTGTACTGTTATTGTCATTTCGTCCATTTTCTTTTGCCATAAGGATTTTGGATGTACCTTTGACTTTTATTAGTTTGTTTGCTTTAATTATATTTTTCCGTGATGAATATCTCCAAGCCAGAACTACATCGAACAATGTTGACGGATACATTTCACTGAAACCAGATAAATTTGGTACAACAGAATGTGGTATTATCTTGATACTCATTGTTCAACTGGTCAGTGTGTGCTATAGTTATATCAAACGTTGCTACTTTTGCTCATTAACACCAGGTAAACTTCAAAACCAAGCTTAATTATAAGCACTGTTTGCTTTTCTTTCGTAAAATAATATGAATACAACTTTTTATTGAAGAAATTGATAGTTGTGTAGTGGAAGTTGATTGCTTATTGATTTGTAATTCAAATTTAAAAGCCTAGCTGTAAACTAACTTACCTTTGCCTGTAAGATACATTTCTGTCACGATCCTTATTTCCGTCATGTCTACCTGAAATCTTATGTTAGTTCCATGTGTTTTGGAACACGACGTTTTATCTCCATCATTTGCTAGATTAGCCGGTTGGCTGCCACTTGGAATCTGTGATACTGAAGCGTCAGTTGCTACGCTATCTATCATAGAGAAATCATGATTATTAGTTTTATGTCGGTATACGTATGAAGGCATTACAAAGCGCTATATGTAGTAAATTCGATTATTCTTGTATCAATTTTGCTGTGTAAAAACGCCATCAGTTTGAAGTTGGTTTTTTGCAAATTATCTAATCATACACAAAGTTAGGGTGACTCCAGAGACAAAGTTAATCCATCATATTGCCGACTTAGGCCGTGTTCACACCTAACGTTGCGTATTGTAAACCTGTTTACAATTAGTTTCATGTAATGGACACTGTTTTCAGTTAGGCGCAGACAATGAAGGGTGTGGGATTCAACATGAAGTTTGAAAAATGTTCCTGTATTTTATTGTAAAAATGTTTGTTTTTATTTAAGTAATAAATAAAATGGTTTGACCCACGAAGATGAATGGTTGGTACCTTAAGAAAATCGTTCTATTGATTTGGAGAATTTTTAGAGTTCTAAAGAGTTCTAAAGGGTTTACGCAGGCTAACGGTGTAACAATAGGCAAAAAAAGGCATTTTGGAAATGATTGATTGATTGATTGTTGGTTGCTTAACGTCCAGTGGCAAATATTTCATGCATGTTCATGACTAGAACACATACACTATAAAACAATCTGTAGGTCGTGTAGTAAAGGCCGTCCGGGATGAAGATCGGGGAAATGTGGACTGCCATTGAAAAATGAGAGTATAGTGGATAGGGACAGAAATTTTACCTTGCAACAGGTCACCTACGGACTCCTCAAAGAGTTGTTGCAAGGCTCCTGAACGTGCAGAGAGCGTGACACTCTCTCTACGCGAGGCATCGGATTTTATGTCCCCTTTCTGACCGGACGTGGCTGAGTACTTGTACATCCCGTACAGCCAAACGGACGCCCCACTTTGCCAAAGGTTTTACTGCCTATCAGAAGGAGATCTAAGTTACCATATTTCTATTCCCCAGTTATCCTTGTAGAGATTTTGGAAATGAATATTCTGGACTGGCACTAACTGTATAAAAACAACCTTGTCCAAGACGGGATGAAAATGAATATTTTGTCCTACAAAATGCAGGACTTTGCAAGAAAAAGGAAAGTAATTTTTGCGCTAAATAAATAAGAGTACTATCAACAGGTGTAAAATAAATATTCCATTAGCAAAAAATCCCCCTTCCACTGAAAATCATGTAGCCGACTAAGGCTATTAAAAATGTAATCATGCTTTTAACAGAGCATTGTTTTTAGTTTTTGTCATATAAATAGGTAAATAACTTAATTAATAATTATAGTATTATAGTCTTTTTTATTCAATATATGTTACTTCCTTAAATATTCATAATACAATTCACGCTCTTGATATCTAGTTTTATTTACACTTAACACACACACGGCCTACATTGACTATCGACTGCATGTATCAAAACTTGATTTAAACTACATGTAAACATTGATTTGTATCAATTGGAACATAATTGAGTTTAGTTTAAGTGTTGAGTACACTCACACCACAACAAGTGTAGCTCAATGTGAAAACGGCCTTAGATGGTACTGATTATACTGCACAAGACATTTTTATCGCGAGTATACATGAAAAAAAAGGTTATCTAATGAAGACATATCGTCCTATATCTATATATCGGTACCAAACGCGTTTCTTATTACCACGGGTTTGTACCACTCCTGGTTTATTGGCAGTCCTCGATATTACAATCCGAAAATTAATTCATACTCAAACTGATGTTGCACTCTTTAAGTCCATTAGTACCCTTAGACAGAATTTGAGCTGAAGTCGGTATCATTCGTTTGCATTGGTACCTTTTCAATTGTTTGACTTAAATAGAACCTTTTCGTCATATGAAATAATTTTGGTCGTTTTTTTTTTTATGTATTTCACAGTTTCACACTTGATTGGTAGATTGTCGGGGAAAAAACCTTGGTTAAAATTTATTTGCAATATGCGAGATGCACATGGATATGCTAAAAGATATAATTTTGTACAGTTAATCTCTCCATTTGCTATTTTGAAATAGTACATACCTATTGGCAACACTCAAAGAACATTTTCTAACATATTAGACCTGCAAATTCTATCTATCTATCTAAACTGGACACACAAAATAATATTCCCATTACAAGTATTTTGTAATGTGTCTACCAACGAAAGCTAATATAGATTTTGTAAATGCATTTCCATTGGATATTGCAGTCGTATGTGTATAAAAGGGACTTTAATTCTATATTTTAGAATGAAAGCATCTTAAAGTTAATTCAACTTTAATAAAAACAATGTATTGTCAATAATAACTTTCTATTTCCAATACTAACGTACCTTGTATTTCTATTTAAAGCTTCGATTTCGTGTCTTACTTGAAAGGAAGTCTGTTTGTTGACATTGAACTTCATATTCAGACGACAAAAAAAATGGTCACACTCGAAAAGAAAATAGATCAATTTACTCGTAAAAAAACAAATCCAATTCACTCGAAAAAAACACAATTCCAAACGGACATTATACCTACTGTGCTTAAGGATATGATGACTGATCGGGAGTAGCAATTTGCACTTATTCCTCTGTTCTCTGATACAGTTCATATAAATGTATCTTTGAAACTTGTATATTTAATACAGTGCCTGCAGTGCAAGTTGTAATGTTATGTCAAATGCTTGATCCAAGTCTAAATGTAAAATTACTTACACTTGTTGCAATAAGTGCCAGTTAGTCTTTCCTTACAACCGTTAGTGCACACTGCAGTGCTGTTATCGCAAAATCATTCAAACAGTTTTTAGTGTTACACCCCAAAACACACGAACCATTTCCAGGATAGCAATGTTGGTCTATACATCGTTCTGTACAGGACTTAGTGCAGTTACTTCCCCAAAATGTTTTATTACATCCTAAAATATTTCAAGAAAAAGATACTGAGAAAAGGAATTTACAATACATGATATAAGTACATTTGACAATGTTATGATTGTTTACCAAAATCGTCGCATACCATAATTCGATTAAAACATTTTATCATGAATTATGCATGCTTTATGCTAGTAAATGGTTTCATATGCAAATGTATGGGACAATTTTGACATTTGTCACCTTGCTTGCCGAAACACATACCAGTAAGAGTGTGATTTCTAAAATAATTACTAGAATGTACTTTAAATCTTATATGTATCATAACACTTTGGAGTTGGATAACAAAGTAGATTGGTCGACCATAGTTTATCAATATATTCTTTTATCATTTTGCGTTTAATGTTTTTGTTTGACAGAGAAATTACTTCTATTATAGTTTTTATGATAAAATTTCTCCAGGTTTGGCCTTATTTTTTGTCCTGTTTGTTTTTATTAGCTTTTCAACGCTTGTGATACGTTTTGGATTTTCAAATATTAGGCCTTGATCATCATTGAAGAGACATAAATTGTCGAAATGCGCGTTTGCCGCAGTAAAATTGTAACTGTTAATGGTATTCTATATATAGAAATATTAAACGTACCATTTATGGCAACATAACATAATTCAATAATGCTTCCCCATCACCGGATCCTGCCACATCATCATAATAAATGACGTATTGTCCCAGTTGATAACAAGAAATAGTCTGTGTGATCTCTGGAAGACCTGTATCAGGATCTTTGTAGCAGAGATCATAGTCATAAGGCGGAATAGTTGAAGTATTAGATATATACAATTTAAATCCATCCATCCGTCTTTGAACTGCAACACAATTTATCGCAATACATATGTTATAATCGCGTATAGGAATATATAAAAATGTTATTTTTCTAGCTGTTCTTATATAACTTGAAAACGGATAAGGTCCCCGTAAAGGCATACGAAAAGTAATACAAATATTTAATAAAAATGTCGTGTCAAACATTGTTTAATAACATAAGACAGACAGAAACTTACTATAGTTTGATTATTACCCTAAAAAGGTACGTGTTACCGTATATCATGTCTATATGTCTGTTAAGAACGCCAGTTGAAAAACTTTTACAGCCATGTAAAAGTAAAGACTTAAAATTTAATTTGCTGGATCTCCGATAAGCTAGCGGCATTAAGGATCAAAGAAAAACTTTTAAGACCGATCGGCTCTGAGTCAAAATAATGTGTCCGGTATGTTCGGATTATTCTGAAAAAGAATGTTGAAAAGTATGTCATTCTTGCAAAAAATTCAGCGATATCAGCTTTTATTTCAATATACGGAAGATACACTTAAGAAAAGAACTTTGCGGCCCAAAGATGTTCAAATTTATTCTTACTACATAAATCATAATTTATCCTGCTTCTGTTGTGACAAAATAAGTCTTTATATAATTTGAAGAGTTTGTTTTAAAAGCACTACAACGTCGTATTTAATTTGGCCTCCGACTGTTTAATTATAATGCCACTGACGTGTCTTGTGTAGACTAAACGCGCGTTTGGCGTACAAAAAAAATATAAGCCTGGGATCTCTGATTAGTTTTTAAAACCACTTGGTCGATGCCACTGCTGGTGGACGTTTCGTCCACTAGGGTATAACAAATCCAGTAGTAAGCAATTTGTCAATTTTTGTTGACATTAACTATCATTGATATGTTCATTTTCTGTCCATTTTCTGTCTATAAAATGCTGAATTATTCGAAACACTTATAAGGTTTTTCTACCCCTAAGGATAGATTGCCCTTGCCGTATTTTGGCACAACTTTTGTAATTTTCGGTTTATAAAGCTTTACAACTTCGTATTTCAATTTGTTATCTAACTGTTTAATTTTGATGAGTTTTGTGTTGACAAAACGCACGTCTGGCGTACAAAAAAAGTATATAAGTCTGATATCTCTTAGATCTGTTGGGTTTCTAAAATAGTTTTTTCGATGTAAATATAAAAGTTAAAATAAAAGAATCACATTAGATTGAAAGCTTAATTCAAGGTGCAACATTGTTAAACGTAGTATTAAGAGAGAAACTTGGAACATGTTTTTGCCATTAAAATGTGATAACAAAAAGCAAACCATATGTACAAAGGAAAAAGTTTCACAAGTATTCTAAGATAGGTTAAAAGTATGTCTTTTTGTTAGTTGTTTTTTTTTTTTTTTTTTTTTTTTGTGCTTCGTATGAGCCATATCCTAAAAGAGGCCGAACAAACTTGATTTTGGTCTTGTGTTGTGCTGTTACACCACTGTCCCAGATAAGGGGAGTGTTGAGCGCTCGCAAACATGTTAAATTCCGACATTCTGTATGTGCCTTTCCCAAGTCATGGCCCTTGCAGTTCCGTTGTTTGCTTTTTACTTATTGTTTTTCATTTTGTAATGGCGATGCTTTATATAACGTTTGCTTATTGTTGAGACATGTACGGTGACTAATAGTTGCTTATATTCACTATATGGTTACTGTTGGATAGTTGTTTTATTGTCAATTTGAAGTAGTTTGAGTACATCAATAGCAGAATTGTATTTCGTTTAACAGTAAACTGATCATGGTCGATTTAGTTACTAAACTTTAGATGGAAAATCCAAGATTCAACATTAAATATCGGAATTTAGATATTCGAAATTTGATATTCAAACCTGAAACCTGTAGAATTATTTTTTTCTGACGAAATTCAAGATACGAAATTGAAAATATGTATCTGCCAATCAGAATAGATTTTTAAATTTATGAAATGAGTTCTCTTGTTTTAGGATGGAATAAATCATACTTCGTAAAAAACACTCTAATTCAAAATATTCTCTGAAACTGATATCATGAGGTTGTTGCTTAATTTTTTATTGACATTATATTGGTTACGTTTAAGGGAAGTTTTCTTAACAAAAAACTGGCATTACTATTGGCACAAACTGTGCTCCTCTCTTTGACGACTTATATCTTCATTATATGAACATACTTCATACAAGAGCTTTTTAAGAAGAATGAAAAGAATGAAGCATTATCTTGTATCTTCTCATTCCAATATATAAGATGTCCTGTCACTGAATAAAAACGTTTTTGACTTTGTTGAACGCACCTTTTCTATCGAACTTAAAATAAAGGATATCACATATATAGTTAAGACTGCCACGTGTAATACATTACAGCTAGAAATTGACAATGAGGGTTAATTTTGAAACAGAGATTTACAACAAACGAAATGATTTCAGCTTTCCAATTGTGATTTTTTTAGAGTTCATGCTTCTTTTTGGTGGGGTTCGTGTTGCTCTATCTTTAGTTTTCTGTGTATCATTTTGTGTTTTCTGTTCTTCATTTTTTTCGTTTATTGCCATGGCGTTGTCAATTATTATTCAACTCAGTTTTGAATATCCCCCTGGTATCTTCCGCCTCTTTTCTTTAATTTTTATTGTAGCAGCATTCCAGGAACGACTGCATATGGAGTACATATCTCCCATTTGTAAAGACATTCAGGGCTTGCGTTTCAAATTATGAGTTCTGCTGCTAATGAGGAAGCTATTGACCAAAGAGTTCCTAGTGCGTAAGTTGAAGTCATTCCTGGGAACGATTTCATGTGTTGGTTGCCCGTTATGGAATATAAGTGTTACATATGACCACCGATATGTTCAAAATGGTCGTACTTACCATGAGCAACACAACGGGTGCCACATGTTGAGCAAATTCTGCTCACCCTTCTGAAAAATCTTTAAAAAACCCGGTTTTTGTAATGTTCATCAGTGTTCATGTTGTTCAGTCTATAGTTCTCTGTGGATTTTTTGTAGAATGTTGTTAGACTTATCGACGTTATAACATTTGTACCTAATGCATACAACGCCCATAAAGAAATAAATTTTAACAATTAAATTAATTCTTAAAAAGTTGAGGCGAAAATGAAACACAGTTAGGCGTTATAAATTCGCACTAATTGCATTTAAAGCGATTTCTTGGATTATCCATCATCAGGAGCTGAATGAATATACTTTTGAACTTCGAAAATGTGTAGATACAACTCAAAGCAAATGTTTAGACCCCACTTCAAATTAAAAGAAATGAAAGAAGTTGTTTATAATCCCTCCTATACAATTATGAGTAATTGTATGCTAACTTGTTAACATGAAACATATAGTTAGAATGGACTTACTGGAATACTTAATATATAGATAAGAGTAAATCAATCATTGATGCATACGTACACAATTCTCTGTAATATATCGTTACGTCTGTGATGAATGCAGATCCAAATGAAATATTAAACATCCACCAAGCTGATTTTTGATTGAGATCAGTGTGTGTACAGTGCTGTGCACTCCATATATTTGATCTAGGTGGGTAAATTGCATTTTGTGGTCCAGCAGAATAAGCTATGGAGCTTTGTGTAGCCTTACCAAATGGTGTAAGGTTCTCTGAAATAAATGGTTTGGTAATTTTACATATATCTCCATGAATTGTTTTACATGTTTTGCTGATAATAATCAGAATAGCCCATATAGTGACAGCAAACTATTATGTGGAAGCCCTTTGATTAGTTGAATTCTTTGAAAAAGTGTTGAATTGGTGTGTTCACGTTTCTCCAACATTTTATATTTTTGTATACAAATAAATAATTTCTATTTGGAGAAACGCGATTTCTTGGCAATAGGGATTAATGAAATTTACCTGTAAATGGAGTTACAGTGAATCCAGTTGATAGTTGAGAAAATGTCAAAATCGAAAAAAAAAACTATATTTATTAATTCAAAGAAAAATTATATAAAAAACCGTGATTAACAACGAAACTGTTTTACAAATGTATAAATTATCAACAATATTAGCACTGTTGGACAAATACACTATAAAATCTTGAAATTCTTCTCAGTCTATAAAATCTTTAATTTAAGCACACAAATTTTAAATAATAAACAAGCGTGCACACGCTGAAATGTCTTGCCTGCTTTATTAATCATGATTGCATTTATGTTGAAAGTCTGTAATGTGAAGGTTTTACATCAAAAATCACATAAAAAACATCATCAATGATCCATGTAAATAAGTAGATATAAGAAGATGTGGTATGAGTGCCAATGAGACAACTCTCCATCCAAGTCAAAATTTATAAATGTAAACCATTATAGGTCAAAGTACGGTCTTCAACACGGAGCCTAGGCTCACACCGAACAGTAAGCTATAAAGGGCCCCAAAAATTACTAGTGTAAAACCAATATCAGATGGACCCTGCCATGTACACTTTACAAGCATGCCATACACTAAATATAATTTAAGTTAGCTTATTTCCTTTATATAGTATTTGAGCATATTGATGAAAAATTGATTATGGTTGTGAAAAATGTAATTCAGCTTCTTTAACAACTAAAACATGTTTAGGTAACATTCAAACACAGGCATTATGTAAATGAACCGGCTCAATAAAATCTGCTTCTTTTAAAACTTTAACAAGTTGAAATGGGTAATCCACCTTATGAAATGAGAAGACAGAGTACGACTACTTTTGCTTTTGATTATTACTCAAAACTTGTTAAACAAAAAGCTTTTTCAAGCTGATATATATTTTTATTTTATATCATTATTGGAAGTTGAACAGTATAAGAATTTTTTTATAATCAATCATTTATTTTTGAATGTTAATGAATTTATACATTGTATACAGGTCTCACTATACCTTCCTAATACAACAATTGTATAGACAAAAAGCCCATTTATTGTTTGACAGTTGTTGGATAAACGTGAGATGGATTTTTCAAATGTTGGAGAACCGTGAATAAACCGTTGAATTGAGCAATTACAATGTTGTTATAACCTGTGTCCAATTCCTTTTGATACTTTTTTAAATAAGATATTTTTAAGTTTAACTAAGCAATTTCAAGCAACTTTTACAGTTCTTGGCCAACTCAGTTGTACGTACATGTATTTCATTAGGTAAATGATGTCTCTCTTCATCGTCGTTAACTAGGTTCGTATGATTTACGTGTAAATGGAATTAACTTGTAGGTAACCTAACTATTTTATTCTGTCGTAAATGACGATAATACCTACCATGCATTTTCCTCAATATGTTTTTTTTTTAATTTTATACGTTTTAACTTAACACATGACAAATCTTTGATTCCCCATCAGATAATTCAAAAATGACATACAGTGATACCACCACAAATTACTTATGTCTGTAATTTTCCAAAATTGACCAACAGTTTTAGATCGGCTGCAATTAGGGTTGTAACAAAGATTATGATGCAATGTGGAATGCAACGAGAATACCCTGCAGTATTATTCAAATATATAAATCACCAAGCATATATACATGTATATAAAGTGGTTGAGATGTTGGTCATCTTGTTCAAAAGACATTACTTATTTGATGGACTAAAATGTGAATGGTTCAGATGTAGCTGATGGTAATAAGAAAATATATTATTACAAAGTATAATATGAAAAATACTTTTTACTTTGCTGAATAAGTTTTCAAATTGCATATATATTATTGATAACCAATTTGAATGTATAATTCCAATGTCTGCCTACGTCATGATTAGCCCAGGTATCACCTGGCAATCATGGGAGTTAAAACATTCGGAGTAAAATCAGTTGTATGTATTATAGTAATTTACAGTTATTTAAACGTATTTTGATAATGTAAATACAACTTTAATTTAACAAACAACATGTCAATCTTTCATAAAAAAATATCAACGAAAAAACTCCATCGAAGAAGACAGAAAAAAAGAAAATATAAATAAAAACAAAAAAAGGAGTTACTTCAGGAAAATGTAAACACACACACACACAAATTCCAGTTTATTTGTTATCTAATTCGTGTATTTTTATATGAATTTTTATTTTTATCTGTGTTGACAAAGTTAAATCTCTTTTTTAAGGTTTTTCGCAGATATAAGAAGATGTGGTATGAGTGCCAATGAGAAAACTCTCCATCCAAGTGTATGTATAGGCGATATATAAATATAATAAGACAAAGCATACAAGCCATAAGATGAAAATCAGGCTTCACGTAACCTAAGAAGCCAAAATACATATTTCACAATAATTTTCATAGTTTTTCTTACAAACCACACATTTCATCCATTTATATGTCGATCAACGCCAAAGAAGATGTGTTTTAAATACTGTGAAATGATATCAAATAAAGTTTGATAAATATACAAAAATACAACTTACTTTGTGCTGTAACAGTCAACACAACAGTTAGGTGGATAAGTATTGTATATAACATGGTATAGAATCTAGTGAAGCATCTCCAACCAGAACTTAGTTATCTGCTAATAAAATGATAAAAATTTAATTAAATTGTTATGCGTAAAGACGGTTGTTTTTTTAATTGATGATTAACATGTACAGGATGTAAAACAAAATGTGCTTGCAATATTGGATGTTATCGTAAATACACAAACAAAATACCATATCCATCTGACCTAATTAATTAATTAAAAATGTAAAACGGTCGATATATTTGATATATCCATACATGGTTTCAATGCGATACATTTAGTCTGTTTGTATCAATTAAGAGTGCATTTCTTTCTAACCAAAATTTTGTAAACGTTGTGTGGCGTTTGTTATCGTTTGCTAAACGCTACAAAAGAAGAAACAAATGCATCGTTTAATCCGTGTTTTCTGACCCTGTTTTGGACTTTCAATAATGCATGCACGTGTTGTTGGTAAACAAATGTATCCCCATAAGTGAAATCAAATTCGAACCATTCTAAAATATTACAAGAAAGGTAAAATATAGGGGATACTTGATTAGGATAGGCCTAGGTCTACATGACCATAACCGAAACACCTCTTTGTAATACTGGTAATAAAAACACATACCAGATATGAATTTCTATTCTAAAAAAAAACACACATAAGTCTCATACTACAAGCATGCAGGTATGAATTATGAAAAATGTATTCCACAAGAAAAAATATGTATCATTCCCAGAGTTATACGAGCTCTAAATTACTCTAAATATATGCACATAGAAAATGGATGAATTACGAAGGATTATAATAAGATATACTGGATTGGTCCTGGACCCGATTGATTTTAATATAATAAAGGTTGAAGTAAGAAACAAATGATCAAAACATGTGCGCGCTTAGTCGTTTGCATCGTTTGTGCTAGAAAGAAATGCACTCTTAATAAATCATATGAATGAATTGATACAACAACCGGCCTCTGTAATATACATTAACGTGTATTATTAAAATGATATATAATTTAAAACCTCAAGCATATCTAAGGTAAAGAACGATAGCTATAGACGATTCGTGGTAATGTAAGGTTTTGTTTTATAATGTTATATGAAAGATATCTGCAATTATTAACCCCTTCGCCCCCAATCCCGCCTGTAGTCGTGATGGCGATCACCATTCTTTGATGGCCCGTATGACCCTCCATACTTTTTTAGAACTGCCCCGGCTGAACTGTCTTGACAGCAGGGACTTCAACCATGCAATATATGGTCAATAAACTCTTCTCAGATGTGTGTTTATGAAAATTTGGCAACTGTAATGGCTTTTTTAGAGTTCAAAATCGGAAAAACGTAAAAAATTGCCAAAATCAGGTGGGGTGGGGGTCTTTTGATGCCCACTACGTTACTGGTATGGGCTGTAGGTATTAACTATTATCATAAATACATGCATAGGTGGTACAGGAACACAAGGAGGTATAATATGGCCAAAAGAAATCTGGTCTGTAAAATCTAGGTCACCGGTTTGTCAGAAATCTTTAAAAACGGACATTTAGGCAGACCTGGCTTGTCAATAATAATTCCCCAGCAAGACACTCGAGTCACATTTACTTCCAGTCAGTATGGATGGACTGCTGTAGCTATAAGGTAATACTTGAATGACAAAGAAACACAGTTTGGTCAATGTTCACCTCTCAAGGTCGTATTAAAATCGAAAAATAGACTGAAAATGACCATTTTTCAGTAGGGGTGGGTTCAAACCCACCAGAAAATATACCACCTCCCACCCCACCCTCACCCATGCCATCCACCCCAAATCTCAATACATAGTTTAATAGATCAGCATCAGTTACAGCATCAAGAGTCTACTAATTTGCATATAATTTGCATATGTTTGCAAATTTTCGAAAATGCCTGATTTTCCAGAAATCTCTTGGGGTCGAATGAGTTAAACTAAAAATATTTTTTTTCCGATTTTCAACCTTAAAAGAGTGTTTTGGTCAGTTTTACACCCCAAAACGCCCTAAAACCCAACAGAAGTCAAATTTGACGATTTACATAAAATACGTTTAATAATAAAATAAAAGCTACATTTTCCAAGTATCAAAATTTGGAAATTTTGAAAATTGCGGAGTATTTGTTTAACCTAAAACTTACGATAAACAATTACAAATTTACCTTGTTGAATAATGGTCACTGTACAATCACATTGTACTAAAAATAATAAAAGGAAGTATTCTTACGATCATCAAATAGTACTTAATCATTTGATTCACTTTTTGACGTGAATATATCTTTTTTACCGACTAACAACTGAACATTTTGATAACAATTGAAGATGCAGTCAAGGGTTTTTATCAATCTAATTTCGAAACACTTTAAATGTACGTACTTTCTAAATTCTTCTGTCGGGATGTACCTATTCACGTAGACTTGCTAATCAGATCTAGTTTTAAATTAAACACATTAAATTGGTCGGGTACACTACCTTTACGGATACGCATAGATTAGCATACTGATGATCCCTCTAGTATTAGTTGTAATGCACGGAGAACTATTACGCGTTTACATTTTATCGAGAACACGTGTGTTAGCTCAACTGACCCTTCCTAAACCTTTTCGCTTGGCCCAAAGGTCCAAGGGAGCTTTTCTCATCACTTGGCGTCCATCGTCGTTCGTCATCGTCCGTTAACTTTTACAAAAATATTATCCTCTGAAACTTCCAGGCCAATTTAACCAAACTTGGCCACATTCAGCATTGGGGTATCTAGTTTTAAATATGCGTCCTACTAACAAGGCCGACATGGCTTAAAATAGAACATATGGGTCAAATGCAAGGTTTGTCTGTTATCTTGAAAATCGCTATAAATAGGGAAAATCCTACAGGGCAAAATGTTGAGAATGTTGAGATCTACCTATTGTCCATTTCCATCAAAACTGTCAGACGACTTCTTATAGAAGTTATTGCCCTGAAACGAGGAATTTACCATTTTTTTCATTTTTGCCTTTTATTATGAAAACCATTATAGATAGAAAGAAACTTTTAATAGCAAAAATTATCATCAAAAAAGTAAAACAAAAATACCAAGACAAATTCAAAAAGATATATTCCTGACTTGGTACTGCCATTTTTCGAAGAAAATGGTGGGTTAAACCAGGGTTTATAGCTAGCTAAACCTCCCTCTTGTAAGAGAGTTGTTTATAGTCCCGTTCTATTGACAAAATTGGGTGAGCAACCCAAACAGACATGATAGGTTAATGTGACAATAATTTGGATCCAGCAGCCAAAACTGTAAATTACATACATCACAGACATACAACACAACGGACTAAACAATTCAAACAAATATACAAATTATTCTTACAAACAAGATATACATATAAGTCAAATGACTGAAATAGTGTGACGACTTCTTATAGAGTTATTGCTTTTTAATGACGGTTTTTATCCATTAAAGTGTGTATTCCTATTATCTTTAGAACTAAAAAAGATAGACACTTTAAAAAAAAATTATCAGAAAGACAAGATCTACAAATAGATCAAATTTTGCCGAAATCATTAGTAGACTCTTTATACGAGTGATTGCCTTTAAATGACAATGTTCACCCTTTTTGCTTTGGGCAAATAGATATAGGAAGATGTGGTGTGAGTGCCAATGAGACAACTCTCCATCCAAATAACAATTTATAAAAGTAAACCATTATAGGTCAATGTACGGCCTTCAACACGGAGCCTTGGCTCACTCCGAACAACAAGCTATAAAGGGCCTCAAAAGTACTAGTGTAAAACCATTCAAACGGTAAAACCAACGGTCTAGTCTATATAAAAACGAGAAACGAGAAACACGTATAAATTACATAAACAAACGACAACTACTGTACATCAGATTCCTGACTTAGGACAGGTGCAAACATTTGCAGCGGGATTAAACGTTTTAATGGTACCAAACCTTCTCCCTTTTTCTGAAACACTAGTATAAGTTCTAGTTTTGGGTTTTAGACATATCATCAAAATTGGCTGCTGGAAAAAGTGGCTGCTATCTTGATTGGCTGCTAAAAGTGGCTGCCAGCTTGAGTCTAGTTTGTTTTACTGACCTACAATATGAATTGAAACAGATTGCCGGAAAAAGAATTCATCTTACTTTTTCCTCTTTTATATTTACAGACCATATAGTATCAAGCATAAGTTCTGTGCTCAGATTTACGAGCAAAACATATATGAATGAAAGATATAGGTAGTAATAGGAAGTACGGTGTTAACATGTCAAATTTGAAGGTCACTGTTATCAAAATAAAATATTGTGGGGGAAAAAATTTCCAATTGTTATTCGGGTTTCCTTTGTTGGTTTAAAATGAACCTTTACAAGCATAGATGAAAATAGAAAGGAAACAATAGATATAGGAAGATGTGGTGTGAGTGCCAATGAGACAACTCTCCATCCAAATAACAATTTATAAAAGTAAACCATTATAGGTCAATGTACGGCCTTCAACACGGAGCCTTGGAAGTACATTTTACAGTTAATACAGGTCGAAGATTTAAGGTCAGTTATTAGAATTTGACAGACGATATAGATATATTAGTTGCTATGTTGTGTTTCTGGAATATATTTTAAGGTAGACTAGTGAAACATTGATAATAGAGATTGAAACTAGTAAAGGGAGGCCACCTATTAAATAAGTTCACTAGTGCAAAAGTTAAGATCACAGGTGATAAATATGGTTGAACATGACATGCAATTTTTCAATTCTTGTGTTTCAAAATGATATGTCTTAAATATCGACCTTTCAAGTCCCAATCAAAACAGACAACACAATGTTTTAAAATAAAAACGACGAAAAAATAACAACATCTGTCCACAAAAACTGCACAGAAAACTAAAGATGGAGCAAAAACGAACCACCAAATACCAGGGTATTTATATAGATTCACGTATATGCAGGTTAAAGCTCGATACAACACATAAAAAGATATCAAGAATGCAGCTGTAATCTCAGAGATAAACATATAAACATTAGTTCTCACAACCCTACAAAAACACTGATCGATACAGATCAAAAAGAAGATTAGGAGTGAAGTTTCATGTACTCCAGTAAGGTTAACCTGAATAATTCAGTCCCTCCCGTGATCGACTCTCCCACTCGCGAGGGCCTGAACTCTTTATACGATAAAACGCGTCACGAATCCAGGATTTTGATTGGTGCCCTCTGTGAGAGAGAGCCAACCAGCTAATAGCTAAATGTTATCGAGATAGGTAGATCCCGAGCTAATTCCGAATGATTTTTGACGATTTTTCATTGACTAGACCTTCAGGCGTTAATGTAGCCATCGTAGAGCAGTGGAATATAACGACTGAATTATTCAGGTTACAGTATTTATTTAGGGACGACATCAAAAGATCAATGTAGGATAAAAACTTAAATCAAATAGTTTGGGGGTTAAAATTGCTGCAAGTTTTGTTTATCCAAAATCGATTTTACATATATCCATATCGGTCAATCAATTTTTCCCAAATTAAGTTAAGAGGGGTGGGGGGTCAGTGAAAAACTATGTGAATTAAGTTTTTATTCTACATTGAACTTTTGATGTCGTTCCTAAGGTAAGCAGTTTCTGACCACCCATCATGCAGCTCTTGACAAGTAAACGTCCAGTGATTGGTCGAGTTTGACAAGGTCAAAACCATGGAAAGGTGGATAGAATTGTGGCTACTACAAACAGAACATATTGGATTTTTACAAATCCAAGGTTGGAATTCAAGCTCTTTATCATAGATTTTTACCGTAAATTAGGGGAGTGTTGAGAGCTCAAAAACATGTTTAAACAGGCAAAACTGAAAACATTTGTATGTATTACATAAAAAGAATTCAGGTTGTCGTTTGTTGTTGTATACCATATGTGTTTTAGTTCATCGTTGAATTATAAACCGGGTCCTTTTATAATTGAAGATCGTAGGGTTTTTTATATAAATTTGTCTCATTGCCAATCATACCACATATTCTTAGTTTTATATTACATAGGGCAATGTGTCCTTTTTGTACTGGGCAATATGTTGCTATTTAAAAACTACTACAATTAAAGTACAGCTAGAGAGAAGCAGGATTTCTATATCATCAGAAGAGGACTCCGTGCTTGATTTCATTAAATGCAAGCATTACTTATTATGGTTTTATAATACCTGGTATCTTTGATGAGTTTTCATACAGTCATATTTATCTTGTACATGCATTTTGATCGTTTTTTATCCAATGTATAGTTAAATATTTTTCAACCAAATCTTTTCTTGATTATTCAATGCACATATTGTTCCACTGATTGAGATAAAATTAAATACAAACAAGAATTAAAAAACAAACAAAAAAACGGTAGGTACATGTAAGTACATAATTAAAACACAGTTTACCCTGTAAAATATCTTCTCTTAGTAAAGAACCTGGTATCAGCGATCTGTAACTCAATAACTGACAAAGTACTTCTTTGGACACAATGTGTCATTTCGATGCTCAACCTTTATACACGATACAACTGATAAAAGTGAATCATGTGACATAACCATTTTAAGGACAATTTGAAGTGTTTTCTATTTAAACAATTACTTGTCTTTTTAAAATCTACGTTTACTTTAATATTTGTTAACATTTCGTATTGATTTATAAGGATTATCAGTTATAATGGTCATATTTAAAACCGACAATTTAAATACCTGCACAGATACATTATTAGACCTTTTCAACAACTCACGACACGGACTATTGACACCTACAATTTACAGGAGAAATAGAGGGGTCGTATTAAAGATAAAAATCATTCAGGTAGATCATGCATGTAACATAAACGTAGTACTACATATTCGATTTAAACGGTATTATTTAAAAAAAAAAAAGAACGAATATTGCGCAAATACCTATTCTGGATTTTCTGTGTTTTTCACCTTTTTTTCATATAATATTTATCATATGTAAAAGATAATTATAAACCATTTCTCTTTCAATTCTATAAATTCTATAAATCTTTTTAAAAAATCTGCAATCTATTCACATCCGAATCTATTGCTTCTTCGGTAATATGATTATTGATATCTAGTTGTACGAGTTTTCCATGGAAGACTGCTTCGCTTGCCAATAGCCGTTAACTCGTTTTTGGAATGTTAGTTTATGACTCTACAATTTATCCTCCCCATAGTAACAAAGTTACGGATAGGACATATCAACGGGACTATCTGTCTGTCCGTAACGCGTCCAAAACACACTTGTGACATTGTAGAGGTTGCGTCTCAGCAGATCTTCACTATACTTGTTGTACATATTGAATATAATTGACTGTTATAAGTTCCCGAATGAATCAGACCTTGTCCCTTTGTTTTTGATACATTTTCTCCGTTCCCCGGCATAATAACCACGGGAAACACGTCTAGTATGTTGTAAGAAGCTAGAACTGTTTACCCTATCGGAGCACTTGCGTTGATTCCAGTTTTACGGAGTCAGTGTTTTCTCATATAACTTTGGTCTTCTATGAGAAAATTGCCCTTTTCTTTTCCCCCCGATTATTTTTCTTTATTATCCCTTTTGTTGAACTTTGGTCTTCTATGAGAAAATTGCCCATTTCTCTTGTCCCCCGATTATTTTTCTTTATTTTCGCTGTTGTTGATCTACGCTTCGGTTTTCTTCTCTTATTTAGTTTTACTATGCGTCCCAATGGTCTTTTTTTTATTTCACCTCTGACCAAACATAGAGAGAGGTTTTGGATCCGTTTATATATTAAGTAAAACTCCCGCCGCATAAATGTTGCCCCTTTTCAAACCCTGGACTATGTTGGTCAATAGTATATTCTTTTCTCGTTATAATTTTAAGTTTACAACTCTTTGTTTTGTCGGAGCCGTTCAGATCTCGCTGCTTGGTACTGAATTCGGAGATCACGCGGTAATTCATGTCAGTTTTATGTCTTGCATTGTGTGATTTTAAGCTTTATTCGTGCCGTGTCCATTGTCCGTGCCTGCCTTTTCTCATTATTGTCAAAGTATGTTTTGTGTTATTTGAATTGAAAAAAATATAACCAAAATATGAAATAGGACATACAAATTGTCACTTAATACACATTTAAGTTAAACATATAGCACGAGTGAATTAAAAAAATTTACTAAGTATAAAGTACATTGTGAAGGCATCCAAGGCAAAAAATAACGGACTTTGTATAGACATGTGCCGCCCTTGCCAATAGACATACAATAATTGTCTGTTTACATATTTACAACTTTTTTTTCATTTGGCTACCTTAAAGTAGCTAGATTCTCATCTTCTAAAAATATAGAATAGAATATTAAAGATTTCCCTTTTATTCATTCATGAGGGTCTGGATGGGGGTCCCTCAATTCTGTATTCTCTTTTTTTAAGCATTTTTCTCCATTCTTCTTTTATTTTTCCCATTATTCTCTATTCTTTATTATAATTTAGCACCCCAGTATTCTCTATTCTTTATTTTTTTAGCCTATTTTTCTCTCTTTTTTTTTTAGCCCATGATTCTGTAGTACATGTATTGGTCTATTCATGTCTATTCTGTAAACCACATCCAGACCCTTATCCATACTCAGTTTAAAATAAAATTAAAGAATTTAAATCAGTAAATGGTTTATAACCAAAACAAGAAAAATATCGTTGTGGTAAATACATATAGGCACGTAGGCGGATCGGGGGCTGGGGCCGAGGCCCCTTCGTGGGAAAAATTTGGTTGATTATATAGGAATCACTGAAGCATGACTGGAGCGGCCCCCCTTAGGTCAGTCAGCGCCCCCCCCTTATGAAAAGTTCTGGATCCGCCACTGTATAGGCAAACAAGTATCCTTTCAATTCAGTTACTGGTAACCATTATATCCAACCGTTACTACTTTGAGACAACCACTTGCATCTTACCTGTCGTAGTCGTTGTCAACTGTAGGTGTAGATAATTGTTGAAAAGGTCTAATAATATTCCCACGAGAAATCCATAGTTTTACGTTTTTGAAAATGCATTTCCTTGTTATTAAACGTTTTATACGGTCTACTTTTAAAGAGATTACAATTTTAGAAAAAAAGTATATTAATATTTTTATTTTTCCCCGTTAAGAATTGAAAGAATGATGCATTCGTTTCACTTGTTAATAAATGTTTTGTTCGACCTAGGTAAATTTTAAAGTACAAAAATTGTTTGACGGTAATCATACGAAACTGAAAATAATTTGAGTATTTTAGTAATGAGCTAAAAATTATGTTTGAAAACTTATTGATTTGAAAAAAATAAACAAGAGGAAAAATTTAAAAAGGAAAATATTACTTTTGTCAACATACTGTAGTTTAGCGGATCGGAATGATAGATAGGTATGTGGAAGAACCTTAAAAATAGTACAGATGAACACTTAACAATATCATATCGGTTACAATCAATCATGTTGTATAATATTTCCAATGATGCTTTTCATCCGACCGTGCGAGAGCTTTATAGCCAGTCAAGGTCGTTAAAACCCCCCATAAGTAAGTCATCATGTGTATGTTAAACATTTAATCACAGTTGGTACTTGCAAAGCAACTTTACATGTTGTAAATATATGGAAAAGAAGATAACAAGGAGATATTCAAACTCATACATCGGAGATAAACTGACAACGCCACGGAAAATACGAAGGACGATGAAAAGACAAACACATGTCTATAAGAAAACTAATGATTGCGCAACACAAACCCAATCAAAAATCGTGGTGATGTCAGGTGCTCCAGAAGGATAAGCTTATCCTGCTCCACAAGTAGCAACATAAGTAACATGCATAACATAGTATCACATCTAATGAAGCATGTCCATGTTATGATCTTTTTATCATATGCTTCAACAATGAAGAAAAATAACAGTTTAGTATATTGATCCTTTTAAGTGGTTCTCAAGTAGAAGTTCACAAAGTGAAATGTTTACGGACGATGAAAAAAAATAATCAACAAAACATAATGAACACTGTTTATAAAAGTCAACATTTGTAAAGTAACTTTTTAAATTATGCAGGAAACTTTGAAAAAATGCATTTATTGTATCATTTTTTTTTTTTTTTTTTGCATTTTACATAATATATTTCCTGTTTCCAAATAATTGTTTTGTACCCTACTTTGTAATGTTTTTCACTGAAAGCGTACCATTGAGGTGTATTTTCCGGAATTTGCCGAGTAACGCCGGAATGCCATGCGATAACGTTACGGACAGGCATGTGATAATAGTTGAAAACATGTGATAATTTTTTCATATCAGCCCGCTAAACACTATTTCGAAAAATATGGAATTCACGTAAATTTAGTGCCATTATCATACTGTAAAAATTATAAGTTATTTACTCTAAGTATAAGATAAATAATTTTATAACCTGAAAAACAGACCAAGTAGACAGCTACATGTATAGACGATTCATAGTAAATTTATTACAAGGTTCTCTTAAAGTGTTATGAGGAAGAAATCTGTACTACCGAAATACTGCAGTTTCCAAATATCCAAAATTTGGAACATTTGATTTAGTAGAATTGCAGAGTATTAGTTTGACTAAACTTAAGCTGCTAAATACGTACAATTATTTACTTACCTTGGATGAAGAATACTCAATAAATACTGTACTATCACATAATGATAAAAGTCACACAAGGAAGTATTGTAACATACACGAAGGAGAACTTAATCATTTGAGTCACTTTTTAGACGTAAATATATATTGACCCTAATCGAAAACAACTGAATAGTTTTGATAAGAATTGAAGGAATTTCAAAGCTCGAAAATTTGTATCACTTATATGAGTTATATTTTGAGACACACTTTAAAGGATATATAAACATATGTTGTGCTTTCTAAATTTTTCTGTCGTTATCATGTGTATAGATGTTCTACATGATGTAATCTTATTATCTATATCTGATTTTAAATTAAACACAATAAAAGTATACTTTCTGAACATATGAGGTATGCTTTCTAATATAAAGACGAGTACAAATGTATGTGTATAGTATGTTAGAAGATTGTCTTAAAAAAAAATTGATTAATATTTTTTTCCGACGATCAATCTCTCGATGAGCCAAATTTGAAAATCACTGACATGAACTTGAGTATCTTAGGATAACTTTGAAAAGGAGTAATACTTATGATTTATATGGTGCTTTATGTCATCCTTATTTCAAAAGTGAGAGTATTATAGTAAGGAAAATTTTATGTTTCAGCAAAGGAAGGCTTTCCAGTATTAAAAGACAATCGAAACAGATCTATTTTTAAATGAAGAAATGTTTTAGACGATGCATTCATTGTTTTTTATGTCTCTCATACAAAAAAAGAGATTAAAGGCTGTATGCATTTCATAATGGTACAAATTTTGCCACAACAGAATTTATCAAACTTTGTTTCATGAGATCGCCTCTGTGGTTGGTAGCGTCCTCGCCTCGAGTGGTTGGGAGGTCGTGGGTTCGATCCCCGGTCGGTTCAAACTAAAAACTTGAAAAATGGCATTTGCTGCTTTTCCATCATCATCATCGTCATCATCATTATCAATCAAAAATGCCATGGTATATACGTATACATGTATCTTGTTTAAAGAAATCACTGTAACCGACATCATCTAGATGCTGGATTGTTTTATTAATGATATATCTATTACGTGTTGATGACATGTTTTTCAGAAACAATAGACATTTCTGTGAGAATCTTTGCTTGCCGACTTGTAGCTTTAGTCTTACAGTGATAACAAAATATTATAACATTTTTCTTTTTTTTTTTTCAATATAACAAAGTTTATAACTCATGTACTGTAAATGCGCTAATTTAAAACGTATTATTTATTCAAAGATTTATTTTAGACATTGCTTTTTATTCAAAACTAAAATGGATATCAGAAAAAAAACATTGGTTGTACATGTGCCAAAAACATAAGTAGTAACCATTTAACAAATTAAACTGCAAATGTGTGTATTGATTAACAGAAGGATATTGAGTTACAATTTATAAACCCGAAGGAAGATCGAATGCAGCCACTGTCATCTCTGATTTTTTGGAAGGTAGTATCAAAAACTGAGAATGAGACTTTAAAGAATTTTGGATATTGTTACCAAATCAAACCATTAATTTTGAAAGCAGATAATGACTGCAGTTCACACAGCTCCCCACAACAGTAGTACTTTCTCGTGCTGCTTTAAAAGACGTACGCATGAAAGAAATAACATGTCAAAATACACGTGATATCAACGTTCATAATCCGTGAGGGGACATATCCCTTGGAGACGAAGGTAACTTTGTAGTAAGTTGTTGTATCCAAAATTATTTACTCAAACGAAATTTAGAAAAAAAGAATATATTTTGGCGTCTTGTTTAGTAGCTGTCACACTGACCTATACCCTACAAATGTATGGGGCATGTCATTTTTATGTGCTTTCTCCTTTTTTGAGGGTCATCGGTGACCGAGTTGTCAAAGTAGTTCATGTACTGTATCACTCGCCTGTCAACACTGAGGTTGTGAGTTCGAACTCCGCACGTGGCAAGTGCGTTTACGTATTACTTATTTCCTTCTTTCCAATTTATTATTTAAATCATTCTCGTCATGAATTTGCAGAAATACTTACCACTGGACGTAAAGCATACAAAATCAAGCAATCAATGCAATCCTGCCGTCTAAAAGAAATACTTGTTAATCCAAGATCAGCATAGCTGTTCGTTTTAGTAAAATAAAGAACAAATATATCAAATCATTTATACTTAAACCACATGTATATACATGCACAAAGCTTTTATGGTCATTTCCATGCCTCAAGCTATATAGTTTGTGGTGAAAAGAGAGGAGGGAACCATCAGTAGAAAAGTTACCTCATAGAACAGACTTGACAATGATTTGGTTGCTAAAGAAACAAGGAATTGGACAGAATTTCTAAGTACATGTATTGCCGCTTTATAGTTTACATTTTATTTATATCTTGCATAGAGAGACAATGTTTGTGACATCACAGAGGAATTTCGAATTAAACCTTGGCTCAACACGGAGTGTGTGTGAAACGATGTGACTTAGAAATTTCCCCTTTTCTTTGAAAATGAATATGTAATTGCTACTTTTCTCTTTAAAATGTTGTAAAACACAGATTTGGTAATAAGCACTTCTAGAGTCTCGATTTTTTTCTTGGATAGGGATTTTAAAAATTATTACTACATAAGTGGCCATGTCACTTCCGCAATTGATGGTATTGTTTAAAAAGAAACACGTTGCACTGCTAGCTATAATAATTGCCAACTAATGAAACCCTGGCTGCCGTTTCATAAAACAATCGTTAGATTACGTTTGATCGTTAACCAAACGTAACGCTAACATTCCGTTTCATAAAACAATCGTACTTTGCGATGGTCGTACATTGCGTGTGAATCGCGAACGCTATTTGCGTGTAGTTATACCTGTCGCAAAGCGATCGTTACATCAAAGACGGCCGTCACCTTGCATATTTTGAGGCACAACCGATGCCGACCCTTTAAATGACACAGATATTATATCTCGCTACAGTTTTGATAGACAGAGCATATTATTTGAGTTTGCAGATAAACTTGTTAGCACGCCTTGAAAGGGCAACTTTGAGAAATTTTGCAAAACCTCCTTTCTGCGAATTAAAGAAATGACAACCGTATGTATAATGCAAAGGGGGTCTTCGTGTTCGCGATCGGAGATATTCATGGGATAAGCTAGTCATCGGTCAGTCGTTCAATATACTTAAGAAATAATTCATGGCGGCTTGAATATATCGTGATTTTACCACGGGTTGGCCCTTTATGACAAATATTTTACCCTGAGCGATAGCCTAAAGACCATACAGAAATATTTATAGTTATATGCACGTGTCATTTATCATCTACCGTCCTAAATAAATTACTGACTGTTGTTTTCTCTTTTCGGGTATCTTTAGACACTTGAGTCTTGACGTGTAATGTACTTACAACGTATAACAAGTTATTTTAACATAACAACCAGAAATATCTGGACCCAAACCATTTGTTTATGATATATGAACAAAAACATGAACAAATTAAATTTTAGGCTACTACCATTGAATGTTTATTGTTGACGCTACTTAAAGGTGTCTTCTGTCACGTCCGCGTTCTGACAGGGAGTGCTTGTTTGTCCAATCATAATAACTCCGGTTGAAATATTTATAAAGTTTTCTTATGTTTATATCCACGAGGGCATTTAAAACTATCAAAATATGTAGCTGTTAGTAAAAATAGTAGCAGCACCATATCAAAAAGATATTGAACGGGTATAAAGGTATATTTATATTTATATTTATAAAAAAAAAGTTGTCAGATATATTGATAGAACCAAGTGTCTGTGATTTACACGGATACTTTTATTCCTTACTTACACAAAAGACAAAAAAATATATATAAAATTGTCAATTAAACAATCAAATTTCGGGTATGCAACAGCAGATGACGGAACTAACTCCCTTTAAAATAGTAAGAATAATTATATATAATGAAAAGATAGCTTTTGCAAATGTTATTATTTAAAATGAAAATTGTGTGGTACGATAGTCAATGGGACAATAACCGAACATAACCCTTTTATAGTAGTGCCTTAAACAATTAACAAAACCTATATAGATATAGGAAGATGTGGTGTGAGTGCCAATGAGACAACTCTCCATCCAAATAACAATTTATAAAAGTAAACCATTATAGGTCAATGTACGGCCTTCAACACGGAGCCTTGGCTCACACCGAACAACAAGCTATAAAGGGCCCCAAAAGTACTAGTGTAAAACCATTCAAACGGTAAAACCAACGGTCTAGTCTATATAAAAACGAGAAACGAGAAACACGTATAAATTACATAAACAAACGACAACTACTGTACATCAGATTCCTGACTTAGGACAGGTGCAAACATTTGCAGCGGGATTAAACGTTTTAATGGTACCAAACCTTCTCCCTTTTTCTGAAACAATAGTATAACATCACAACATAGAAAACACACGATAAAACATCAATTGGAAGGCTTAACTCAATCAAAACGTAAATTAACACACTATGAACGAATAAATTCGATCTGTGATACCTGAAAGTAAATACATAGTTGATAAAATATTAGGGACAAACATTCAAGGCCAAAAGCAAACAAACAAGTCCAAATAAAGCCATGGCAATACACCACCGCAAAATATTTAACCCTTAGAAAAAATCACTTTTGAAAAACCGGTTTTCATAATATATACAGGTAAATGAAAAATAACTTTATCGTTTTATGTATACTTTTTCTGTCTATATAAAATCTTCCAATAATTAGGAATACCAAGAAAGGTCTGTCATATAAATACCTAATTTAACACTAGATACATAAGGGTAATTATCAACAATAAAACTTCCCTGTACAGATTAAAGGAGAATAATCTTGATGTTCATACAAATGTAGTATGAAGAAGTGAAAATTAGTAGATATTCCAAATAATAAAAGCTGGTATACAGACAAGATCCATATTAATATAAAATAACAAAAAAGTATTAAAAATAGTATCAACAGGTCGAATTAAAAGAAAGTACGATTTGAGAGTACTCGCAGTTACTGACAGCTAGTTAAAAGCCAAAAACAATTAATGATAAAAATCATGCATCAGAGACTAAAATCAACCAAAACACATCCCAGGGATTTAGTATTTTAACGTCATGAACAGTCAGAGAAGACATGACTTGTGCAATGCCAAAATAAATGTATCGACAGGTAGTAGGATAGTGAGGAGCTACTTCTTAAGAGATAAAAATAACGTGTGTGTGTCTCTAAACATCCCGCCTCAAAAGAAGATACAACTTAGTTATGTTTTAATTTGCTAATGACAAAATCGATATTAGTGCCAATGTAAACTATATTCAGAGATCTAATTACAATATTGGTACGATAACCCTTACTTATAAGTTTGTTTAAAGGTTCGATGAGTTTACACGGATCACATAGTGATTTCCTCGCTTTAAGTACAATATTACCGTAAAATTTAGGATGTGAAATACCATTTTAATAAGTATTCTACAGGTACAGCCAAATTTACTAATCAAATCTTTGTATCTATGAAAGAATTTAGTAAAAGTTTTAAGTAATTTATGGTATCGAAATCCCTGACACAATAATTTCCCAGTGATGCATTGATTACGTTCGTTAAAATCTATGACATCAGAACACACACGGGCATACCGAACGAGTTGGGATATATAAACACCGTATGATGGAGCCAAAGGCACATCGCCGTCTAAAATGGAAAATTAACAATAGGAAATGAAAAATCGTCTCTTTTGTCGTAAATTTTAGTATGTAGTTTCCGTTAGAAATTGAAATGTCTAAATCTAGAAAAGGGCAACTGCTGCTGTTTATGTTAGATTTAGTTAAAGTAAGTTCTTTTGGGTAAATTTCGGAAGTATGTTTAGAGAACTCTGGATTATTTAACGAAAAATATCATCCAGGTAACGGTAGGTATTGTTGAATGTATCAACTAAATATAACAATGATGGGTCTTTACTGAGTTTGGTCATAAACTGAGATTCATAGCAATATAGAAATAAATCTGCTATTAAAGGGCACAGTTAGTGCCCATAGGAATACCTACTACCTGACGATACACTTTATCGCCGAAACGTACATAAATGTTATCTAGCAGAAAATTTAAAGCTTCAATCATATCCTCACATTTCCAGTAAGTGTATCTAGCATACTTTCCTTTTCGTTACAGAAAAGGCTTTAAATGAGTTACAGCAAATAAAATTACAATGAGATTTTTCGAAAGACCATTTTATCGAATACAAAAACTTTTCTTTATAAGATTGTGTGGAAGTGTAGTGTACAGAGTAGAAAACTCATAACTGTCAACAGAATTATAAGGACCATCAAAAGCATGTATTTTATCTAAAACCTCTAAAGAATTTTAACACTCCAAAATAATTAATACCATTATTTTCATAAGCTTTATTACAAAGTTAATAACCAGTTCTTTGATAGTAGTAAGGAGGTAGTTAGAAGAACTGATAGATTAGTAGTAGAACACTCACTGATGCGGAGATGAAACGGAATTTAAATGGTTTTTGTGTAATTTCGGTAACCAGTACATGGTAGGGACTTTCAAATGTTCGGAAGATGCTTTAAGTTGGGTAGTGGCAGTGGTATGCTTGTTAACGATTTGACTCTCTGTGGTGCGAACGGACCTAAATGTAGAGGAATTGATAATTTCGTTTTGAAGAACTTCCGTGTAGTATATGCGTCACACCACCACTACATTATTGGCTGCCTTGTCTGCCGGTACGAACACAAACCGCTCTGCGAGTACCTTGAGTTTATTTTTATTCTTGAAATGGGAATATCATGGATCCTATTATTAATTTCAGAATTGTTTTCTAAATGAGATATTCGAATATTAACAGTATTCATAATTTTATTCAAATAACTGTCTAAAGATTTTTATCCGATTTTCACGTTTGCACCAATTTTTACAGTAGGCAGACAGAGCGTCTTTAATGACCTGACGACACTGTTTCCAATCTATTATAGATGGAGGACGGTATTTCGGTCCTTTCTTTAGAAAAGTTATGACCTCACGGTCTTCGACGATGTTGAGGTCTCCTGTAATAACATGACCATAGGGAACATATATAAAACTAGATGTTTCGCAGTCTCAAGTGGAAGGAACATTATTTTCTATATTGACGTCTGATGTAATTGACGTATAATTAAAATCAAATTTCTGCTCGGTTTTTATAAGAATACGAAATAATGGGTTGTTCTATATTATCAAAATATGGAGGTATTAAGCTATATACGGAAGAGTCATTGAATATGCTAGACAAATTAATAAAATCAATACCTCTATTTATATATTTTAATTTAAGAAAATGTCGTTTATGATTTTCAGGTTTATCAATACTAGGAAATAGCCTGTGATGACAAAAGGCTGTAATAATACGGGTGTATTCATAAAACGGGCTAAAAAGAAATTTTATCACACTCCAGAAAAGAGCATATAATTTACTTATAGGTATCTGACCCAGTTTGCATAATACTTGATGTCTGCCATTATTCTTTATTATAGATAACAGATCAGCAAGTGTATAATTTATACGATGTTTAATACGTTGATTACGGTTTTGCGTTTACCATGAGACCTATTATTTCTAAGTCGTTTATCAACAATATTAATGACATCGATAGAAGTTTTAGATATGTTCCTTGCCCTAATATTTTGTCATTGAGACCGAGAGGATAAGCTGTTTGAAGTCTTTTATCCAAAACAATTCGCGAACTTCGCGTGATTTTTCAAACTGCTTGTGTGATTCTCCTGGTTGTTTATGAACGGTTTCGAGGGTTTGAATTTTATATATTTAAGATTGTGATTATGCTTATTTAAATGTTGATATACTAAACTTTTGAATTTTTGGGTCTACGAAAGCGGTAGAGATGTTCTTGATTTCTTTTGTAATACTCTCGTCCTGTCTGTCCCACATATTGAATACCACACTTAGGTTGGATTCAAGTTACCACATATATTAGGTTATTTACTTTAAAGACAGTCGTAGTTTGATTTATTTAGTTTAAACATATCTTATCTGCAAAGGTAGCAAAAGGGATTGGACACAAGTAATATCAACATTAGTGGCGTCCTCTCCCTATATAAATATAAACACACTACAGATAACCTAATAGGAATACATGTTATACAAAAAAGGCGGGAACATGTAATATGATAAGTCTGTCTGGATTGGGATGAGAGAAATTTTAAGAATTCATAATTCTAATTGCACGTTTTGTATCGTTGTGTAATTATTTCGGCTTAACAAATAGCCTTCGTCAGTGTCAATAATTTTGACAATACTAATTGTATGTGTAAAATAGCTCAATAAAATATATATATATATAATTGAGAATGGAAATGGGGAATGTGTCAAAGAGACAACAACCCGACCAAAGAGCAGAAAACAGCCCAAGGCCACCAATGGGTCTTCAACACAGCGAGAAAATCCGCACCCGGAGGCGGGATTCAGCTGGCCCCTTAAACAAAAATGTGTACTAGTTCAGTGAAAAGGGACGTCACACTAAACTCCGAAACATATAAATGAACTAAAACTAGACAGGTATAGGTAAAAAGTCATGATTAACTATAAATGTAGCTCCATAAAGGGGTGGCATCCCCCAACCCGACCCCCACCCCACCCCTTAATCCGACCCTGTGTAATTAACTATATATATATTGAATAGAAGTAGAAATAGAAATACTTTATTTTCCAATCATGGACTTTTGCGGGTTTTTATAGGTCAGCGTACGACCATTTCCAACGAGCACATACTATACTGCGATGATAGTAAGTTATGAAAATGTCCCGACATGACAAAATGAAAAACATTCAAACGAGAAAATCGATGGACTAATTTTATATAACGAAAATCAAATATATATGATTGACAGAAACCAACGGTAAACATAGAACTATAGGCTCCTGACATAGATTATGCACATAGTTAAGGTTGGGTTTTTAAATATATTTTTTCAACCCCCTGATATGGGATAGTAACAAAACAGTACAACATAAGAATGAATAATTAAGACAAATTGAAAATGGCTTAACTCATCACATTGCGGGGACAAGACATAAAAAATAAACGATCAAAAACATAAAATACCGATTGACAGTTACTGAAAACTAGTCTAACACCAATTATAACTATTAAAAATCACGTTTCCCAGACTTAAATATTAGAACTATAACATCAAGATTATTTTTTACATGATTTATCAGCTATTTTCTGTTTGATTGTCCGTATTTTCATAGCCCGACCGGTCATAGGTCCAGAAATTTGTGTAATGTTTACAAACACTTTTTTTTTTCACATGAACTTTTTGACGCAATTTTACCAAAAAATGAGACGAAAGACATATGATTTTTATTTGATCCCGTGATAGATATATGTAAACAGTTCCAGAAAAGCTATCGCTCCAACGGATTGAAATTCTACTTTGGCCAAATTTTGAGGAAATATGTGACATCTTTACACTCCTTTTTGCAATATTTTATAGCAAATACATGTAGGTTGTTGCCATGGATACATTAAAAAGAAATTATCTTTTACCATTTCAATTACTAGATATCAAATCTAAGGAAGATACTGATTGCATACATATGCACATATATGACACAAACAGTAAGCTTGATTTGTAAGAAAGCAAGGAAAAGGGGATGGTAAAATTTATGAGGGTAAATTTTTAATTTTTTTCCTAACTGTATATTGCTACCTAAGTCGAAAATAAACTGACAACGTCATGGCTAAAAAAGAAAAAAAGACCAACAGACAAACATTAGTACACAAAACACAACATAGAAAACTAAAGACTGAGCAACACGAACCCCACCAAAAACCGGGGATGATTTCAGGTGGTCCGGAAGGGTAAGCAGATCCTGCTCCACATGTGGCACCCGTCGTGTTGCTCATGTTAGTTCAAACCCGGTAATAAGACATTTGGAACATATCCGCTATCATCTGTGAAACGGATATTAGTTATAACAGGACCTACCTATTGTATTTATTTGGAATTTGTTCTCGTCCTGAACATGCATGAAATAGTTGCCACTAGACATTAAGCAATCAACAATCAATCATTTTCAAAATCTTTTTTCGCCTATTGTTACGCTGTTTAAGCCTGCGTTATCATGACATCTTTAGAACTCGATATTACTTTGATAAAAAAAAATCACACAATTGTTCTCACTTCCCTCCAGGAACATATATATTTTTTCTAAAATAATATTTGATTTAAACAATTCATCTCCTCCATTTGGAACATATCCTCTATCATCTGTGAAACGGATATTCGTTATAACAGGACCTACCTATTGTATTTATTGACATCTTTAGAACTCGATATTACTTTGATAAAAAAAAAATCACACAATTGTTCTCACTTCCCTCCAGGAACATATATATTTTTCTAAAATAAAATTTAAATTTAAACAATTCATCTCCTTCGTTAATGTGAAACCAGTGTTCATTACATGAAACTAATTGTAAACAGGTTTATAGTACGCAGCGTTTGGTGTGAACACGGCCTAAAATAGTCTAGATGGGAAGGACAGTACTTGTTTTTGCAGCTTTTACATTTCACATACGGTCTAAAATATTTTTAGTCCATAGGGCTACTTGAGCCTTTGTCATCACTTGACGTCCGTCGTCGTAAATTATTTAAAAATCTTCTTCCCAGAAATTATTGCGCCAAATACTTCCAACTTCAACAGGATGTTCTTTATAGTAATTTATTTATAAACTGTATCCGGGGATTTGGTAAAAACATGGTCACCGTTGCGGTTTTAATCTTATATCTCAAAACCTAAAACACTGCCATGAAATCTTCAGACCATTTAGACAACCCAAAACATAACACGAATTGTCATTTTAGGACAATTTCACAGATTTTGGTTGTCTTGAAGAGTATTATAGATAAAGAGAAATTATAAACAGCAAAATTGTTTAGCAAAGTCAAATCTACAATAAAGCCAAATGACTGAAATTGTTAACTCATTCCTCATTGGAGTTATTGTCCTTAAAAGATAATTTTGACCTATTTTTTCAGGTTTTTTGCAGAAACTGTGATGAATAGAAACATAAAATGGCATTTTAAAACATATATTGACATACTTTAAATATCATGAATTATAAAATCATTGAAAACTTATAGGTGAGCGATTTCAGAGTCTTTAAGTTTCTAGTGTTTAGTCATCTATACTTTGTAAAACCTACGGTATAAATTTGGACATTTACTGTAGTTTAAGTATTTAAACAATACGAGTTTAATTTCCCCCTATGTTAACTGATTCGTTTTCTTTGTTCCTGCAAGTCAACATTACACAGTTTAAATTAACTGAAAAGATGAAATATCGATTAAAGATTTTTGCGGCATAGTTGTACCCTCAAAATAAAATAAAAATGTTCACTCATATTTGGATCGCCGAAAATTCGATTCCCAGCCAGTTCAAACCAAAGACGAAAGTTGGGATTAACTGTTTCCCCAAATTAGTATGCGGCATTTGGGGTATCAGTAATCAAAGAGCTGAAGAGCTCTGAGGGAAAGACGGCCATTGTTTCTATATTTTATTTAATTTTTTTTTTTTTTTTTTTGGGGGTATCTTTTGATAGTCTTCATATAAAGAATGAAGAAAAGAACAGCTAGATTATGTAGAAAGATTGACAATATTGAAACTAACTGTTGTTTAATGTAATTTTGTTTTCTTAGTTAAGGATTCAATTTGGACAAATGGAAGAGATCTGCATCTTCTAAATCAAAACAATTGATTAAAGTTGAAAGTTAATTATCTAAAATTCAACTGAATTCTATCATTTGATAACAGCTACAATATTTTTGAAATTTTAATTGTGTACCACTGAACTGCAGGCTAAGGCCATTTTCCTTTTTGTGACAGTACTCTAAGATTTCTAATTTTTTCTCAAGAAAGTGAGGACTGAAAAATCTATTCAGTTTTAAATTTCCATTGATAAAGTTCCCAGTTACAACTCTAATCACAGGGATACAGGTACTAATAAAACCAATATGATCGATGTCAACTGTGTGAAGCTTGTTTCCAGATCCTACATTTTGAAATATTTGTAAATTTCATGAATAAATAGGTTTAAACTACAAAGTGCAACATTTTTAATTAATTTTGTTTTACCATTACAATGATTATGTTGGTACACAAAATTTAGTTTTAATTGAAGACTACTAATCATATACTAAATGTCACATTTTAAGTGTTCAGATACATTAACTTTTATTTTAGTGGATAATTACTCATCAATTGAGGTGCTCCTGTATTGGAGGGATTCTCAAAACAAAATTTTACAGAAAAATGAAAACTGTCGTTTCTCTCCCAATCTCATGTATCCCCACGGCCATTGTTTACTGAGTTGACCTACAAATTAAAGCATTGCATGTTGATGTAATCATCTACAGCAAACATAATTATGTTTCAATTGAACAAATACCATTTTTTATTAGTACACGAACTCTGAGAATGATTTAAATAATCAGTAAAGGATATCCCTGCTTATACGAAGTGTGGCATTCCAACAATGACGTCACTATAATGTAGGTTGGATATATTTAGAATAACTCGTCATACTGATTTTTCCGGATTGTAAAAGAAACGTAAATAGTGTAAGGAGAGCTTAAGATACGATAATTTCATGAGAAACAGAAGGAAATGTGTATAAAAGTGTTTAAAGTCAATCTATTCATTTGTGTGTCTCCTTCTCATCAATCTACGTAAGATTTTTGGGGTGTTTTCCACACTATAAAAACAAAATGAATGGCGTGAGGGGATGTCAGTCTGGTAAACCACATAGGGATTGACGGCTTCAAGCCGTCTTTCCTCAAAAATTGGTAGAACCTGAATAAGAATAATATGTCCGGATAAGGTGACATGTTTTTCCTGTGAACTATCATGTTAAAAACCCGCCTATGTCGGCCTAGTAAAAGCCGGGTCAAGAATCATATCTCATAATTATAAGTTCTCACCCTGAACATGCACTAACTTGCTACTGGGCGTACATTCACACCTCATGTTTTATCATACATGAATAAAACTTAATCCTACAAGTCCCTTTTGTGGTATTCAAATCTCATTACGTGTATTATATATGGAACACAAATTCTAGGAATTGCGAGGTGGTAAATTGCATTAATCTTGTTTACTACAAGTGTGGCTTACTATCGAGTTAGAGTTCGAGTTTAAGTTCGTGATGATCTTCAAGTTATATTTCGAGTTACTCATCAAGTTAAACTTCGAGTTCGAGTCAAAATTCGAGTACCAGTTCAGGATGAATTTCGAGTTATAAATATTTTTGTTAAAAGAAATGACAAATGCGAAACACAATACAAAAAGAATATCAGCATCAAATAGCAGAGATATAATATAAATCAAAAATGAGTGAAAAGAGGCATGGGGAAATATGTACTGTATACCGCTTATACAATAATACCCTCGACCTTGCTAAGGGTAACCAGATACATTTTTTTTCGGAGTTAAAGAGTTGTTGCGGAAACAAATGTTGAACCTGCAAATTGTCTATAGCAAAGTCTTTGATTTGGTAATGGAAAACCCCCCAAAATAAGTCAAAATAAAAGGTGCACGGAATATATGGTAAAGATTCTGAAAAAGGCACACACCATTCTCTCTTGCGGTTAAAGATTAGTTACGTATATACAAGAGGAACACAAGGAGGGAGGGAGTGACGGACTCTCCCATTACTATAACTGTATTCCTCGGCTTTAAAAAGAAGCTGGGGGTAAAGGGGCGGGGAGGCGGGGTAGGGAATAATGAATGATAAGTCCTGAAAAATCGAAGAAAATTGAAATAGGTTAGAGAATATCTATACCTTTAAATAAGAATGAATATATTCTCATTTAACATATTTGTGTGCAAATATAAATGCATTTACTTTATCAAAGAATTATAAGGATTTAGAGAAAAGAGACAATACCAGTAGATAAAATGCCAGATTTCCGATGTTTGGAAAGAAAGATATTACGAATCAATGTCAATCACTTTTAAGTGAGCAAAACCCATACTGTTAAAATTTAGAATATAAAATGGTCCAGGCCGTGTGAAAATTTCCAACTAATCTAGGACTTGCATGGAATATTCTTAAATAAATAGGAAACAATTTTATTATGTCTACCATGTTGGAGGAAAAATTTTGAATGGGTCTTTCTTGGACTTGGACTCTTTATTTTTACTCTCAGTCGTTTACTAGTATATGTTTCTCCATTGATAAAGAGTGCGATTTCCTGGGATTCCCGTTCTAAAAATAAATAGCGATTGTCTAGCGATCGAAAATTCTAACGATTCGTCTACGTATGCTTTATGAAACGCACGTAAACGTAATCGTTATGTAGTCGTTAGTTACACGCTAAAATCAACGTTTGTCGTTATTAGCGATTGTTTTATGAAACGGCAGCCTGGTATAAATATTTGGTGCGTTTGCGATTGATTTGAAAACACATCACACGGTAAACCGTGCTCACCTGAACTTTCACTTTATTCTAAATTTCAGACAGCTTTGATTTGTAATTCCGGAGAAAAAGCATGGCCATTATTCCATCAACAGAAAGTTTTTGAACGATGAATCTGAAAATGCATATTTCACGTTATACCATGCTCACATGAAGCTTGATACCAAATTTCAGAAAACTCTGATTGTAGTTTTTAAAGAAAAATGTGACGAAAATTTAATACATGGCTATTTCTTTGTCGGAACAAATAAGTATTCGATAACCAGTTAGTAAATTAGCGATTAATTGGAAACGGCATTACACGGTAAACGTGTAGCATGCTTACATGAAGCTTCATACCAATTTCAGGAAGCTTTGATTTGCATTTTCAGACAAATGTGACAAAATTTCAATACATGGCCATTTTTGTAAGAATATATGGGTCATTTTCAAAAATGTCGAATTTTGAAATTGCAAAATTGATTTAAAGTTACTTATTCAAACAACCTCGTCATTAGCAAATCAAAACAAACAGTACTTATAGAACAACTTATAAAAGATGCAATCTTAATAATGTCAGACAAGAATATATTGAAACATTTGGTGCAATATTTTGTCTTTCCTGTTACCATCAAAAGAAATTTCGGGTTATTTAGAAAAGGTTTCGATAAGATTTTAAGCTTGTTTTTCGTAGCCAATAAGATGATTTTCAAGCGTAAAAATTTCTATATATATTCATTCTGTGAAATAATAGATTATTTGCCAATTTTCCATGTTGTACTGAAAATACCTCTAAAAATTGGTTTTCGAAGTGTATAAAAATAATCACCAGTAATGCAAGTCTAAGATAGCAATTCATAATGTTCAGCATTTTTCTCTCTTTCAAATAAACCCAACAAGTAAATCCTCGCATGTATATTTACTTTTATCTTTATTTTATTGGTAACAGGAACGTACGTTAATGATATATCACTTATATTAAGTTCTATCCTGTTACCCTTTTGTCTATCCTGTTACCGATAGCAGTATTGCACCTGCAAATGCTAAATTGCGAAGATTAAGACGTTATAACCTTTAAATAAGTTCAAACAATGAAACATTTCAATATGTGTGCAACTATATGTTATTATAAACTTTTTAAAGACGTTTCTGTCTACTATTGTCTATCCTGTTACTGTAACCATAGCAACCGTAGTAACAGGATAGACATAACAGGATAGACAAATTTTCGTTTTTGAATGCTGTTGTGAAATAACTACTCCCTTTGATGAAGTGATAATGTTTTTCTGCTCTGATTTTGGTTTCCAACACGTTATTGCACTTTTTACAAGTATAATATTGGTGTAGTTAATCAATATGTTGGTAACAGCATAGACATGACAAAAAAGTACCCACTATTTTTTTCGCTAAATGTCTTGAAAATTCTTTTCTCTACACTGTTATACAAGAAACATGCTGTGTTAAATGTTAAGGTTACTTTGCGCTTTTGAAATCAACACTGACTAGTTCAATATTCATAGGGAGAACAATTTAACGGCTGATTTAAGTAGCGGTAACAGGATGGACATGAACTTCATGTATGCTGATTGAATTTAGTTTGTAGAAAAAATGTTACATATAATAATAAAGAAGCTACGATTTTTCGTTAGAGTTATTATTAAAGTTCTAAATAAGTCCCTTTTGCAGAAATCAAGGCGATCAGAAAATAGGAAAAAAATCATTTGAAATGTTACTCTGACACTTTTCGCACATAAATTACGCAAAAATCGGACTTAAATATATTTTAATCTTATCAAGATCTAAATCGTGTTTATTATTAATGTTCTGACTCATAAATCCCACAAACTTTCATTTAAACACTTACAACTGCATTTTCCGTTAGAAATAAAAAATTTAGCATGGGTGTACTGAAAATTGGACATTTTTTGAAAATGACCCATATAATAGGTATTCGGTAAACAGAAAGTTGATGAGCGACGAATGCCAAAACACACCACACTGTGTAGCTTACTCATATGAAGCTTACTAGCGAATTTGAGGAACATCTATCTTTTTTCTTTTTCTTTTTTTTTTTTAAATATGCTAATTTTTATGTGATGGACGGACGGGAACGGGAACGTACAGAAGGACAAACGGACAGAGGTAAATAAGTTTACCCCTCCTTTCGAGTAGTGGTATAATAATAATTCATACAACAACCCTCCTGTCGAATTGTCCACTATGAACTATTTATATCGTTTTGACGGATATAATTCGGTTAGGATAATGCTTTTTAAATATGAATATTTAATTCATTGTTTTACGAATGACTAAGCGAGAAATTTCTTTTTATTTTTATTTGATCAGATAATTGATCTTTAAATATATTACATTGTAGCCTATAACAATGACAGACGAAAACTATCCCCGTTTTTATAGTTAGATATAAACATTTGATTGGGTAACAAATTTGAAATGTATATACCATTCTATGTATTTTTGTCGAATTGTTCACACATTTGAATCCACTGATTTCCGGTACATTGTATGCACGTAAAAAGAAATTTAATCATTAATAAACATGCAGATTCAAATTTGATGTCAGCCAATTTTTTTTCGATGTATATATATATATGCACATGTTCATTATATTTTAGTCACCATGTCGATAAGATCATGATATGTTTGTGAAGCTGTATACGGCAACAGATGAACCATTATTGTTTGCCACAAGAAGTTTGCTGAAATCTTTGGAGAAGTGAAGTTTAAGGGGTTGATATATACCGTCTATTCCGGATAATATGATCCGCATTAGGCTGCCATCTGGTGTAAGTTGGTGAACATTGTTGGAATGAAACCCAGCAACGTATATATTTCCATCATTGTCAATTGTAATTCCTGTAAGATTAACCAATTCCGCATTATAATAACTAAACGCGAATTTTCCAGAGACATGTCGACAGTGAAGTGTGTTCCCATGATGCTTGTGGTAAAACCTCCCTAAGTTGTCTATGGTTACATAATAGTCTGATCCTAAGCATGGAATAACATGTTCAGATCTTCCACCGAAATCGAAAATTTCTACTTTATTGTCGAATCCTATAACTAATTCTTCACCGTAAACGGAAACGCCCCAGCAGCCATCGTCGATCGCAATTTGACGTAAAAGTGTCATGTCATTGACATTGACATATTGTAAAACGTTTAGGCCTCGCATCGTAATGACACATCGGTGTCGGTCCAGTGTTGCCACATCCCATGGCTTTCCAAGAAGAACCAGTTCATTAACCTCCTTGCCTTCTCCGTCAAATAAAGTAAGCGTACAGTTATTTTCATCAGTTACGACTATTCGTCCATCAGGGAAAGATGAGATTCCTGTGATTCTTGCGTTCTTCCGTTTTGTCTTCAAAGTCATTGTGTT